>CM055907.1:45631811-46139311 GCA_029582155.1 Panopea generosa
GAGTACATAAAATGTCAGGTACATAAAATGTCAGGTGGCGGGTTAGCTGTCCAGTTCAGTATAAGATAATATGCATAACAGATTGCCTTTATACAAAAATATTCTAGGCGAAAGATATTAAACTGAGCAAAAGTAACTCATATAAACCTACAGAAAAAGAACTTCGAAAATCAATCCTTTAAAATGAAAAGACTAATCAATGAACCATCTCAATATCTCATATCGGAGACACTCAGCATCTAACAGCTGATAACGCAAGACGTCCCATTCCAGCTAATACTCACAATGTATTTATAAGAGTGTCCCAGCTTGTTAAATTAGTTTTAATAACGTCCAACTATTATTTATCGACCTGGGAGTGACAGGATTCTACGATTTTATTGTTTCCGATTGTTCTCTCTTGCGTTTAAACGTTTGTATGATTGGAAAATCCATTTAAGTTTAACTGTACAACAATTTATGATGTTATTTGTTGATTTTTTATAAATACTTTATTTAAATTGTCATACAACCTTCTGTTTAAAATAATTTGAGACAAGTTCTTACGACTTAGAGACATTTTTTTATGTTTTCCTGGATAGAACCAGGGCTAAAGTTGTATTATTAAAATTAACTGCTCTTTGCAAGAAAATGTAAATTTCCAATCTTATTTCTAAGGGTATTTTTTCATGACTGTAAAGCTAGTAGGTAGTTCGCAGTTGGTAGTTTGGGGTTCGAATAACCAACTACCGACCAGCTGCCAGTTGGGGATTCGGATTCGTTATTATAATTTCTATTTCATTTACATATTTTACTCGTGTTAATATGTTTAAAAATATAATCAAAAATAAATGTATGTAAATTAATATAAAATCTGAGTCCCCTACTGGCAGCTGGTTGGTAATTGGCGATTCGCGGCGAATCCCCAAATGGACATTTTGAATCGCCGTCTGGTGAGTATACTCATTATATTGAAGAACCAACCCGGCAAAAGAGTGTTATTAATGAGTATAAACTTATTTTTAATTGAATTGATTTATTAAAGAATTAAAACAACAATTTAAAAAAAATCCGAATCCCCAACTGGCAACTGGTTGGTTGTTGGCGATTTTTTCTTATTAACAGAGCTTCTTGAATAAATGTCAACAACATTTTCCCATGACCACACGATACATATAAACTTGTTGAGTGTGTGCCAGTCTATTCGGTCTACGTATTTAGTACGAGTATTGTATAATACAAAAGTTAGATAAGGTCAAGCAGCTGTGTCAATGTTTTGAAATGCACCTATGTAACAAATATATCTATAATTTCTTTTAAAGAATGTGTTAGCATTAAATACCAATCTTAATTTGCACGGATGTCATAATATGACGCATTGTACTATTTACGTAACTCGAGGTTTAAATTTAAAATATTCATTAAATACATTTTCAAACTTGGGATGTTTAACTTCCTCTCCCAAGTGATGTAACATTTTCGATAGATTTTCCTGATACATAAAGATGTAGCTTGTCGGCTGTTAAGTAGCGTCTGGGGAATCTATGGCGCAGAATTATAATGTCAGCGTGACATAATGTTGTATTAGAGAAACCAATTGCAGACTTCGGTCCCGTGATGATTATTTAAAATATCCAAGATGATTGAAGTAATGGCAATTTTCCATCTTTTTGAGACAATGACATAACATAATACATTGTTCAACACTATATAACAAACATTTAACACGATCAAACTACATTTAACCGTATCTAATAACAACTCAAGAACAGCGGGCGGTAGTGTGTAGTGGATAGGGTGTTGATCGCTTGTTCCATAGGTTGCGCGGGTTTGATCCCCAACTCGATCCGATTTCTCTCAAAAACAACACTCAGTACTGGTCCTACTGGGCCAGGAACCGGATTCGAGATCGGCACAAATAAGCTCTAGCTCCAGCAGAATGGCAGAATGAATTTTCATTTTAACAAAAAGTTTTTTTATCCGCGAATTTAAAGTGACATACAGCAATGTTGACATTGACTTTACTCATGTTCATACATCCATTAACGTATCACCACGGAGATATGGAGCTGACTATCTCAAAACTGGTAATGAAAGTTGCCTTTTATTAAAATATCAGAACAATATGCACACATTTAATTTATACCTCAGATATAATTAATTAAATCTGAGGGTCCTTTGTTGGCAAGTGGTCTATGTATACAAGATCTCAAAACGTCTCAAGCCCACTTACCTCTCACCGCTAAGGTCTTAGGTTCGATTCACCCCCGCTCGCTCTTAAAACCCATGTGAGAAAGTTTCCCAGTTACATACGGAAGGACGGTGGTTCTAATCAGATTCATTTTGAGGTCTTCCTCCACCAATTAAACTAAAATGTGTTGAAAACGGGGTTAAAGCCGATTCTAAAAAATATATATGCACTCTTAAAATAGGTAATATAACTCCCATTATGTCATTCACATCAAATTAATTATTAGTATTTCTACAAATGTTAAAAATTAAAACAAAGCTCATTATTTAGCTACATGAGGAATTGTTAGCACGGGACCGGTTTCACATATAACCTCAAGCTGAGAATTTTCTCAACTGAGAATTCTCAATTTCTCTAAATGATTTCTTGAATTGATAAGATTTTAAATGTCCACACAGAATTGAAGTAGAAACACACCTTGACACATTGGTTGGGGATAACATGTACAAAGATCAATGTAAATGGAGTTATAACATTAAAACTTTTGAGTTGAGAAAAATCTCAAGTTGAAAAAAATCTCAACTTGAGATGCTTAGTGCAACTAGGGCATTGTCTTCCTTTAAATCCTGATGTCATGTTACTAAAACAATGCAGTTTATCAACTGAATTCAATATCCTGTTTCATACCTCATCACTTTGATGATCTGGTATACACAATAAATCTCACAAGACAATAGCTGAGTTTGATTTTATCTCACTTCCCTTCCTGGTCATGTAAATTAGAGAGATTATATTGTTCAGTTTATAGGATTCTCTAAAAAAGTAGTATAATTATCTCTTAACTGGAATTGTTAAGGAAATATACTTGTAGTGAATGAACAATAAAGTACCATGAATAAATGAATAATGATAATAATGATAATAATAATAATAAAAATAGTAATAATAATAGTAATAATAATTATAATAATTGGAACATGTCAATCTTCCATGAGGCCCTTAAGCGTATATACATTATTTACACTAATGTATCGGGAAATCGCTCTGCGTAAAAAAAAACACAAAGAAATAGTTCATCATTTATTCTTGAAAAATTTGCTTTGTTGTTTTTGTACTAATGTACAAATAGAGATGATTTGATTCTAGTTTTGTTGTCTGGTTTTAAAAATATGCTTATAAATGCATAAGCTGTAATTACCAAGTTTTGTCAGAAATTCTGACATCTAGCCTGTTGAAGACATGAATAAGTATAACGAACGATAACTCTGCGAAGGAGAGCGCTTGCACAGGCGAACATTAAACATGTATACAAATGTACCACTACGTCATCGTTGTGATCCGAACTTAAGGCTAACAGTAATGTCGGATATATAGCAGTATCAGAGCTTTAAAAGAATTAGATCTGCAAACATATTATAATAAAATGCATACTTCAGCGCACGTGGAATCAACAATCGTATCAACTAATGATAAAACAATCAAATAATGCACTAACTGCAAAACTGCACCTGAAATAAACGCAGCATGATTAATTGCGTTTAGCTAAGTCAATAATAGTAATCGTTCTTTGTGACTTGATTAAACGCTCTGCCGAATGCATTATAGATTTTAGCGTTGCAACATTGCGCAATTTCTTCTCCATGCTAAATTGCCGTCTGCTACATGCAAGCTTCCCGTTAAAAACTATCGGTGCAACGATCTATATCTGTCCTTGTGCGTTTGCGTTTGTGAAAAAACAATTGTATTTTAACCGGAATTTAAAGACAGTTTGTGGAACTTAAAATGCAATTATATAAATGTTCTTCTAGATGGATATAAGACATGCAATATTTCGACATGTTCCTCGGTTGAGTCAATATTTCTTTTTTATACGACCTTTTGATAAAAATATGACTTATTTCATGCTCGGGCGGCCGAGTGGGTGTCCGGTCGACAGGCAATTGCTTGCTTCAAAAACTGTAGTTTCCTTCACGGTGTTTTGAAATAGTGCGTACATAGTTTCATAACATTGAAAAAGTGTTGGATGTATTTTGAGGTAAATCTGTTCAAAGTCAAGATCATTATTACTAAAATTAGAAATATGGTTAACACTAGATAACATAAGTTTACTATAAGACATTTTGAGGACACGTCCCTTACGTAAAATGGAAGCGTTTGGGGTTGGGGTTTGAGAGAGAGAGCGCGCGTGAATGTCATTGGTCCTTTCAATACCCTAGTTTCACAAAGATATGTTAATGCAAATGTTTGCATACATACATAACATGAAAAAGAAATCTTAGGATTTGAAAGTTAACCAGATCAAGATTAAGTATTACTAATGAAAATATAATTATTTCATAAGGACATTTCAAAACTCAGCCGGGGCGTGCACTGACTGATTATTAAGATACTTTCATTTTCATAACGAGTATAGCAATACAGTCATTAAACAGAGGGTTAAATATACTCGTTTTCGTTTTATGATATATTGGATGTTCAGTTGTACTATTTATCAGATTTGAGCGAACCAATGAGCGCAAAAAGTAGTTCTGTAATACGATATTATGTGTAGTTGCAATTTGGTTTTAAAAAAAATTCGACAATCAGCAACATCTCAGCCGATCAAAGAAACAACAACATGTATTGTAAATAGTCATTAAGTTTACATCGCTGGGTATATGTGTTCCAAAACAAGCGTATGGATATGCATGTTGGTACGGTGCCGCTAATCTTGACTAAGACTTTTTTTATAATGCTATCGTGCTATAAATAGAATCTGTAGCTTTGTGTCTGCCACAAACGAGCACACGTTAATGTCGTCTGCTAATTCCCTGCCAACTCATGATTTCTAATTATATTTTGTCATACTTGATATGCTTTGTTATCAATTAGATCAAAGCACACACGTGCGCTCACGTGATCTAAAATTGTTTGATGGACAATTATATTGAAATAAAATAACCATTCTGAAGGAATTATGCAACTTCTGTTTTGCATGTTTACTAGTAAATTATCAAGTGATATGTTTTTAATTTGATATCACACACAGATAATGACGGACTGGCTCACGGAAATATCGCTGTTTGTAGAAATGACTGGAGTTTTATTTGTAATACAACTTTTATATTTAAAGTTAATATTCTCTGTTTTCAGTGGTCAGTAACATTGTACAATGAATGTTTCATGAGCAGTTTGTTGTCACACGATGGGTATACGTCCTTCAGATTCCGGGGTCCTCCGTGGTTTTGCGTAGGGTCGGAGACGTATATGTACATGTATAAGCAGGGTGATGAACAATATTAACATCAGTTTCGTTTGTATGAAGATAGTCCGTAAACTAATTGTTCCTGCTCTGCTCTGCTCTTGCCATTTTCCTATTCTTGCTCTGATATGCTATTGCTCTGTTTTGCTTTGTTTATGCTCTTGGTCTTGTTCTGTTTATGCTCTGCTCTGCTCTTGTTTTGCTCTTGCTCTGATCTGCTCCTGCAATTCTCTTGCTCTGTCCTTGCACTGCTCTGCTCAATTCTGCTTGCTCTGCTCTTGCTATGCTATTACTCTGTTCCTGCTCCTGTTCTCGTCCTGCTCCCGCTCTTGCTATGCTCTGTTCCTGCTCCTGCTCTGCTCTGCATATGTATTTACCTAGCAAAGACATCGAGTATTTAATAGTTTGAAACTGCAACACTATTCACCGTTTTTATCTAAAAACTCACAGAAATAACATCATCGTTTAGATAGATTAATGGATCACATTTTCGGCAGATTTACCACAAAATTACATAAATGACGAGCTAAACGAAAAACTCGCACCAACTAATCCGTTTGACTAGATAAGGTGACATTCATTAATTATATGTAACACGACCGTTTCGAGATGTCTGTATCAATGGCATATTTGTAGCAGTGTTAGTCTCCTCAAACATAAAGGTGAGATATGGATGCCTTTCTGACAGTGTCCATGTATTAGTTATAAATCACGTACGAAAGAGTTTTAACCGCTTGTTACTACGTCGTCTGTTAGCCCTCGATGGCATAAAAATGACGCTAAATATTCAATAAATTAATCAATCAATCAATCAATCCGCTTTTTACTTCAATTGAATAAATCCAAGCAAACAAAATAAAGCTTAACATACATGTTTATTCATCTCGTTTGATTGTTTTTTTTTAAACATTGTTATTATACATCTTAAATGTTTTTTGAAAAGAAAGTGGATTTGTCTTAATGGAACACTAAAACAACTGGACCCAGGTGTAAACATTAAACAGTGTTTTAATAAGAAAATTAGATCAACACCAATAATATTCTGCTGTATACATGTACATCTTATGAAATCAAAACTGCAATCTGTTTAAAAAAAACATTGTATAATTATTCAAAAGGGTACGAAAGTAAATTTTGGATATTTTTAAGAAGTTGGTTTCCGTTCTGTACTTCACTTGCTCAACTCAGACAACCCACAGCAGTTACAACATATCTGCCACTATATCTGTTAAACGGTTCATTAAAGGGAAGTACGACAACGTTTAAGTCGAATTTCCTCATTTCACACTTTAAATATAGTTTAACACGTAACTTCAACTTCAAAGAATCCAAAGGGTTAAAACAGCAGCGATGGTCTAGGGGCATGTGAATGTCGTTGGTTCGATCCCCAGCCGGGTCTTACCAAAGGCTGGAAAAATGGCATTAGAAGCTTCCTTTCTTGACCCTCAGCATTAAGAGGATAGTACTAGGCCTGGTGGAGCCGGTGTCAGTATAATGTAATTTGTTAGTGTATCATAACATGTGTCTGTGCATGATAATGATTTCAGTGTGGCAGCGGTCAGAATATTGTCTCAAGATCTCACCTACCAATTATCTCCCCTTAGTGACGGTAGCAAGATTCTTGCGCCCAATACATTTGAGCTGTGTTAATCGGTTGGGCATTTTTTTTGTTGAAGATGTTTAAAATAGTCATATTTTTTTGTACATATGAGAATATTAGAACACTTTCATGGGTTATGCCAAGCTTGGATGACATTGGGTACTATTGGGTCAAGGTATAACAGTTTAAAGATGTGTAGCGATACACACACACACACACACACACACACACACACACACACACACACACCAAATAGACAAAATTGTCAAAAATGAAACTTTTAAGGGTGTTATCAAACCATCGACATTGTGAAAAAGCAATCTGGTCAACCCCATGTTTTCCGCACAGTTGGACCTGCATCAGAGGAATACCTATAGAACAACACTTTTAGAATCATTGGCAATGTGTTCAGTGTTCCAGAAATGCGTTTTCTGTATGTAGAACAGTACGAAATTAACATGTGTATGAGACAAATGATACAAAGGATGAAAAAGCCCATGTTGACACAAACAGATACCTTAGTAATATTACGACAATACAATTTTTTAATCTAATAAATGTTAAACAAAAAAAGCCATTATGATACTATCTATGCTAGCTATGTTGTGTATATATCATATATATCCCAACGTTTATACAGTCTATGCTAGCTAGGTTGTGTATATATCATATATATCCCAACGTTTATACAATCTATGCTAGCTATGTTGTGTATATATCATATATATCCCAACGTTTATACAATCTATGCTAGTTAGGTTGTGTATATTTTTTTTGCAACATTTTAATTTTGTGTAATTATTTTTCATAAAAATGGACAATGAAAAATGAAAAAAATATAACGCTTTGAAGTCAATACAAATATTTGGGTAGCTACAATTTTGAGTGAGAAGGAGCAGGACTAATACCTATTTTTTTAAGGACGGCCTGAATAATTTTAATATAGTTCAGAATAAATTGTACCATTGATTTTGTTTTGTTACTGAAAAGGTAGCTACGATAGAACGATGGTGAAAAGTCGAAACTACGACGGTGAAAAGAGGAAACTACTATGATTTCAACTTTTCACCTTCGTTCTTTCGTTGTTTCGCCTTTACTTAATTTAATAAATATGCCGCGATTGCCCTAACGGGACACCGTCCGAAGACCTTGGTTCACAAGTTAGGTTTTTGTTCGTGATGTAGACCTTGGTTCACAAGCTAGGTTTTTGTTCGTGATGTAGACCTTGGTTCACAAGCTAGGTTTTTGTTCGTGATGTAGACCTTAGTTCACAAGCTAGGTTTTTGTTCGTGATGTAGACCTTGGTTCACAAGCTAGGTTTTTGTTCGTGATGTAGACCTTGGTTCACAAGCTAGGTTTTTGTTCATGATGTAGACCTTGGTTCACAAGATAGGTTTTTTTTCGTGATGTAGTCCTTGGTTCACGAGGTAGGTCTTTGTTCGTGATGTAGACCTTGGCTTACGAGGTAGGTCTTGGTTCGTGATGTAGACCTTGGTTTACTAGGTAGGTCTTGGTTCGTGATGTAGACCTTGGTTCACGACGTAGGCCTTGGTTACACGTGATACACATGATAGGTTAACCTTAGTTATCAATATAGGCCTTGATGCACGGCGTTGTTTCGCCTTTACTTAATTTAATAAATATGCCGCGATGGCCCATTACGGTACACCGTCCTAACGGGACACCGTAAGAGGTAAACCTACTTCGAATGTTTATTATGTCATACTTTTTTAGCGAAACAGTTAAGAGAAACTTTACCCAGACTTCCATGAGCCTCTTTAAAGATTTTGTTTATTTCATGTTTGCATCCTAATCACTTTTACTTTATCTCCATGTTAGATCAGCAAGGTATACAACATTGTCTGTTGCAGACAGGTGCGTTGCCTGTAAAAACACACCCCTAGTTTCAGATTGCTTTCGGATCGTTTTTGCTTGTGTTTTTAAACCCTTGTTAACATATCGATGGTATTGCAATAAAACCAAAACAAAATACAACAACGATTGCTGAGTTATGACAAAACAAAAAACGAGACACGAGATTATAAATTATAAATATACTCGTACGTGGCTAAAAACGATGTATAGGCAGAGATGTAGGGGGTCCAGGGGTGTATTCCCCCGAAAATATAATTTCAGCTACACTGTCGTAGGTGCGTTTTGGCGTATATTTCTTATATTTTTAAGTGTCTGGCTATCCTTAATATTAACCTTGGATGCACTGTTTTATGACCAAAAGAACATGATAAAATGACGTTAAATATCTGGATCACATTCAATGATTTTTTGCTGCGAATTTTAAGCTTACCCCCTCAACAAACCTATTCCCCTAGGTGTTATATTTTTATTTATTTTTTTTTTTGCATTTTTATTTTTTTTGATTTCTCATAAAAAAGCGTAGACACGTGCCTGCAGTGCCTATAGGAAGCTACGCCCCTGTACGTATTCGAGTCTCGGTACAACTTACATCGAACATGCAAACCGACTATCATCATGAGTAACAGTTATAAAAACAACAAAACTGCACCGTTTATGCTGATGCTTTTGGAGGATGGAGGATGTATGTGTATATGCCGCGTATTTGTTAATCTCTGATTATTATCATTTTATCATAGCATTGGGTTTTTATTCTACAGAATAAACATCTCACACACCAATTAATTTTGTATTGTTCTACATTATATAGACATGCACTTCCGGAAAATTGAACATTGCCAATGGTTCTAAAAGTGTCTTGTTTCCATAGATGTTTGAGGACATCCATTTCATTTTTGAAAATTCTGCCTATTTATGGCAGTGTATCACTACGCATCTTTATAACTGTTATACCTTCATCCAACAGTATCCAATGTCATCCAAACTTGGCAGAACTCATGAAAATGTTCCAATGTTCTTATAATTATGTACAAAGAAATACGACCATTTTAAGTATTTTCAACAAATATAATATCCAACCGCTTTACAGAGCTCTAATTTCTTTGGCGCAATAATCTTGCTACCGTCGCTAAAGGGAGGTAATTGGCAAGTGAGAGTTAAAGCGTGGTAACATATCGACAGAGAAGTTTTATCTTGCAGCAACACACAGATTGATGACGTCATTTTTTTTCGTTTTGTTAAACTCACGTTTGGATACTTTCGATCTTCGATCATTGATGAACTGTTTATTACGTCAATTAGTATCAAACTAATAATTATAACTGAATTGAACAGTGTAAAGTTTGATTTATTGGAATTTAGAACTTTTGTAGGCGCACTTTTTGCAGATGCATGATGGTGTTACCGATTTTCGATCAATTAAGAATCGCCGTTAAATATTTCAATGCAAAACAGATGTTGACATTATATACTTGTATAATAACGTTTAAAAAATATACAATAATAATTTTCTACCTTAAAGATAACAAAAAAAAACATGCGCATGACCATCAGCGTTCACGTTAGATCACAGTGACCAGTATATACTTCCAACAAAATGGCGTCAAACTAGAATGATATGAGGCTGTAGAGTTTCGGAGAAAATAAAAGTAATTAGAACTGCACTTACCTTCCACATAAGTGAATACTTCTCAATGGATTTATTTTATAACAGTGTCAATTCACTGAACAGCATGAGGTTGTTAATTTTTTCTAATTTTATTGTAATAAAAGTGATATAGTAATCAATTAAAACACTGATTTAAAAACGCTGACTTACATTTTAAATTTTATACTCCCACCTCTTCTTATCCACTTCTTATAATACACCTTTTTAATTGTTTTTCTTTCTACATTAAACATGTGGTTCTGTGATAATTTTAAACTTATTTTTTAACAAAATTCTATCAGAAGGTTACTTCTCCGGAACCTCTAAAATTCCTGACATGTGCAATAAGTATCTATTTATAACTGTTGACATTGTCCTGTATTGCATCAGTTTTCAGCTGACGTTGTTGGAATTGATATTCAAAAACAAACCTAGCTTTTGTCAAAGTTTTTAATTTTTAAGTATAAACGTGTACTTTATGTAAACCGGACCCCAGGGAAGATTAAAATTATTCTCGTTAATAAAATCATTATTTATATGTATTGTTATTATTATAATTATTAAGATTATTATTAATTCTATTAACATTATTAATTTTGCTGTTGTTAAACATATTTCCTGTGTACATTAGCGACGACGCCAGTACATACGTCATTAGCGCAACTGTTTTTGGCTTTATCGCAGTAGGGCAGTTAATATGAATGACGTCATTATTGTGACAGACACTGACACCACAGATACCGAGGATTCAAATTCCAAAAGCATTTATAGGTAAAGTTAATCGGAAACGTTATAAAATTAGTGGCCTTGAAATTTTTGAATAAGTTACAAAATAAAATCCGAGTTATTTGTTTATAAAATACTTCATTACTCAACGTCAGATCTGCAATATCATGATTAGCACGTACTGCTCAAAATTGTAATAAAAACATATGAGCCAAGATAACAATCAACAATTGTAGTGTTGTTAAGAGTGTTGCCATTGAAACGACAGAAATGCTGGTTTTGTCACCTGATATCTAAGCAGACGGTTCCATGATAGCAGGTATTTTTCAGCGTGCTAAGCTCTATATAATCAGAATCGTATCACGTTAACAGAATGATTCACGGCCTGCTGTTTCTTGGAGAAACGAATACAGTAATTGTTTGTAACGTTTATCGCTCTCTATAGAATCATTGATTCATAATTCATGTAATGTTTCCTGTGTTGCTGAATAAATGTTTGTAAAAACTATGTTTACCGCTTGAAATGAAGCAAGCGTTTTAAAAAATGTTTAATGAAGAATAATATTGAAATGAAGTTTAATTATAAACTGCAGAAACGGGCTTGCTCTCCCCGCTGGGGACCGTTACATAGCAATAGCAGAGACATACGAGCACGCTAAATGGTCAGTTGCTTCTGCGGAAGTTAGATTACGTCACAATCAGCCAAAAGTTTTGAATTGTGGGACAGACAGGGAATTCCATGGGTTTTTTATCAGGGTATGCCAGACCTAGAGATGTTAAATACTGCGATATACTTCATTTACTTATGCAGCTGCTGGCGTCTATGCTGTTTCCTTTAATATAAATGTTTTTAAATTTAGCAAAAAACAACATTACATATGCACTGGTTAATATTTCTATAATGGCATGCATACAATCATAAATTTTAATAGAAATAAAGGCTATGAGAAGACCTTGAAACGCAAGAAAAGGCTTTTGATTTCGAGGTAGACGTTTTTCACGAAGTATACCTTATTTATGTGACAGGACCTGATAACGTGGAGGCCATTGTCTCATGAGGAAAACCTTGGTTCAGTAAGATGGACCTTGGTGTACAAGTTGACCACTGTGCACGAGATAGACATTGATTGACATCACAAAGCAGCATGGGTTCACACGTAAAGATGTAAACATTGGTTCACGGTGTATTTAGTTTGTTTTGCTATATTGTATGTAAGCTTTGGTTCGCAATGAAGACCTTGGTTTACGAGGTAGGTCTTGGTTCTTGATTGGTTTACGACGTAGGCCTTTGTTACACGATGATAAGTTAACCTTAGTTATCGATATAAGCCTTGATGCACACAGTAAACCTTGAACACCATATCGGTATATCAATATGCAGACTTTGTCACATGACGTTAACCATAGGTCACGTGTCAGCCCTTGACCTTGATGCACACTGTGTATGTCTTGGTTACGTGATACGGAGTCTATGTCTAGAACATGGGCATGGTCTATGTGCATGATGCAGGAATTAGTGTGCTAAGAACACGATAGACTTTTGGTCAAGTGTTAGATTTTGTACACGACTTAGCATGTGTTGCAAATTGGTCTTGATCTTGTGGACCTTGTAGCACAAGTTATGATGAATTCGATATTGATGCATGGATAATATTGACCTTGACCCAGTTGCACTGTGTGTGTGTGTGTTTTTAAGCTTTTAGCAACAACTTGATAAAACCCTGGAATTGAACATCCAGGTCATGTATGCCTTGTTGCCCGTCCAACGATTGGGTTTGTTGTTATCAAATTGATTACGAATATTCATGATGCGTACGTAAAATGGCGGATTGTAGCAGCCAGACAAAAGCACAATTACGTGTACAATATAGTCTGTATCAGCCGTCAAACATTCGCCTGCAGTATCTGTAACTGATTAGTCTGGGCTGATTTATTCTGATTCCAATAACAGCTAATGTATAAGATGGACACACGGCAATGGAGAAATTGATTTTACTCGTGTTCACGCATCAGATTCATGTTTATACTTAGTCTACCCAAGAACCTGATATCTCCTGAATCTTGTCTATTATCCACCAATGGAAAAAGCGGGGAGTTCTATGCCTGTCCCACAATTCATAGCAGTTGAATGCTTACTAAATTATGACGTCATTTATACCTTCCATAAAGCAACTGACCAGTCAGCGTGCTTGTACGTAACAATTGCTATTGAACGGACCAAATCGGACGAGAAGATATGAACGTAGTTTTATATGTCAAAGTGTATACTAGTTGAATATTCGTATTTGAGAAATTATTAACAGTTCTATTAAACTATCATGCTAGTTTTGAAGATGCGAGTGAATAATCTTTAAAAAATACAAATTGTTATTCCCTGTTTTTTTTCTCTCAAACTGATAAATTGTGACGAAATTAAAATACACTTTACGACCCCTGTCTTTTGATGACTTCACATTAATGTGTGAAAAATTATGCCTTTTCACCATTCATTATAATGAAAATTCTTTTTTAAAAATACTTTATGCCCCTTTAAGGATGGTACCAGCAATTCCGACTCGTTAGTGAACATCATTGCTACCTTGGTCCTTAAACTTCTAAGCATGCATTATCTAATAATAAAAAAATCTAAAGTGAAACTCAAATTTCATTTCTTTTAAATTGATTATAAACCTCTGTTTAACAAGAAGTGCGTTGTAATTACTTAAAAATGCCCTCCGCGGCCGCTACGTCTCTAAATCACTTAATTCTCACCACTGAGGTCGTAGGTTCAAGTCCCTCTCGCTCCAAACACTTATGTTAGAAAGTTTGCCAGTTATTTGCGAAAGGACGGTGCATGGGTTCACTCACATTATTCTGGGTTCTTTGTCCACCAATAAAACTGATAATGCTATACATTACCTAAAACGTATTGAAAATGGAGTTAAGCCCAATTCAAATACATAAAGAAGCAATCGATAAACTTTATTTGATATTCGCTTTCGGACTTTCGATTTTAATTATAAATAAATTCTTAAATATTGGAGGTAGATTAGGTAAGGGGTATGATAAGTTTTAAGGTGTAAGTCCCCCATTGATTTTTGTTCTTTATTCTATAGTAAACAATAAAAGTTTAAAGGCTTGCCATTCATAGAGAGACCCAAATGAAAGAAATGAAGCTTACATTTTATTGTTTGTCAACCTATGCACTACTAAAATATGATGAAAAAAGTAGGGGCCATATGTCCTATAAGATACTTTTTTTCTGCCTAGTGTGAACACTGTTGACAAAGTGAAAGTATACTTCCGAAATCATGTATTCATACCCCAGTTTCCAAGCATCATTTTTTTTTCTAAATTCACAATTCAAATAAGACAATGCTTTCAAAATGTTCAAAACACATCAATTATGCCATTCAAATAAAAAAAACTGAGCAATAAAATAAGGAAAATGCATTTTTAAAGAAAAAGAAACAAGGATTATTTATAACGGCCATTATGCTACCCCACTGAAGCACTTTCCTTTTCCAATGGTGATATGGACACCGGAAGACGAATAACGAATAACGAACAAAACGCAGTCTGTCTATAGAAGCACTTATTTACATCGACTCTGAAAAGATAATGTCTGAGTTTCCATATGTGTGATGAATAATGTCAGAATCTCCAATAAACACTTCAGTAAAATGTTAAATCGATGCAGCAATATCTTCATCAAATGGTCTAATAATGTTAACTTCGATCCTTGATTGCTGGGAAGTGTAAATAATAATTATTGCATAAGGACTAGATGTGATTGTTCTCTTTATTAGCTCTGAACATCGTATCAGGATTGATGACAAATGTTCATGAAGGTTGTTACCAGACAGTGCAGTTAGCTTTTTATGGCTTGTTTACCGTGCAGGAACGAGAACGTAGAAATTATACAACTCACGTTCGGAGCTATCTGGAGTTATTTTATGGCTTGTTTACTGTACTTGAACAAAAACGTAGAAATGATACATCTCATGTTCCTAGCAAACTGGTGTTGAGTTTATTGTCCAGTCTAGCTTTTATGGACTACATCCCATGTTCCTTAGCAATTGATAGCGGGTTCTATTGCACAGTCTAGCTTTTTATGGACTGGTTACAGTCCTTGAACAAAACCGTAGAAATCATGCATCCCATATTCTCAGCAATTAAGAGTTAGTTATATTGTCCAGTCTAGCATGTATGGACTACATCTCATGTTCTCAGCAATTGATAGTGGGTTCTATGACTAAGTCTAGCCTTTATGGACTGGTTACAATCCTTGAACAAGAACGTAGAAATCATGCACCCCATGTTCTCAGCAATTGAGAGTTAGTTCTATTGTCAAGTCTAGCTTGTATGGACTACATCTCATGTTCTCGGCAATTGAGAGTTAGTTATATTGTTCAGTCTAGCTTTTATTGACTGGTTACCGTGCTGGAACGATAGCGTATAAAATATACACCCCTATGTAACCCATGGCTTTTGTTGTTATTGACTGGTTATCGTGCTGGATTAAGAACATAGACATTATACATGTTCTCGGTCATTTTGAGCTAGTTTTATTGTCCAGTCTAGCGTTTATGGATTGATTGCTGCCTTTGAACAAGACAGTAGAAAAAAATACAACTCAATTGAGAGTTAGTTCTAGTGTTCAGTCTAGCTTTTATGAACTGATTACCATGCACAAACAAGGACGTAGAAATTATAAACTTCATGTTCACAGCAATAGGACGTAACTTTTATTGTCCTGTCTAGTTTTTTAGGGACTGATCACTGTCGTTTAACGAGACCGTAGAAAAAATACATTCCAACTGAGAGTAAATTCTTTTGCTCAGTCTATCGTTTATGGACTGATTACCATTTGGCACAAACAAGGACGAAAAAGTATACACTTCATATTCACAGCAATAGGGAATAACTTTTATTGTCCAGTCTAGTTTTTTATGGGCTGAGTAATTTGCTAGAACAACACTTCTACTCTGTAGAATTGACCCAACACTCCCGATTGGGTCCGTAGCTTAGCAATGAGCTTGAGCACGTTGATTGGTCATTTGCTTCAGGGTAAGATAGAATGACGTCACTGTTTAGTAAGCGTTCAGTAGCTATGCATTGTGGGACAGCTGTGGAATTCCCTGCTATTTTTATTGGGTGTAAAAATACCTGAAAATCAGGTTCTTGGATATACAAATGTCCACAGCAATCGGACATTACTTTTTTGTCCAGTCTAGATTTTATGTAATGATTTTCGTTCTTGAGCTAGAACGTAGAAATCATGCATCCCATGTTCACAGTAATCGGCACTCGGAACACCTTGGCTATTACTAAGTAATAACCTCGGAAATAATACGGGGGCCGCCATATTGCTGTGACCCGGCCTTTCTGCCGAGTACCAGACTAAAACATGGCCGGACTACGATAATAACGGGAAGTAACTTGCCGGGGCAAATTACCAATTGGTGTATTCCTACAATTATTTACGAGGTCTAATACCGAAGGATGACGGAATTTGCCGAGTATGTACGATTGAGTAATCGGGAGATAACTCTGTGGTCCATTCTAGCTTTTCTGGACTGATTATCGTGTTTGAACTAGAACTTAGACATTATACATCCCATGTTCACAGTAATCGGGAGATAGTTCTGTGGTCCAGTCTAGCTTTTCTGGACTGATTATCGTGTTTGAACTAGAACTTAGACATTATACATCCCTTGTTCACAGTAATCGGGAGATAGTTCTGTGGTCCAGTCTAGCTTTTCTGGACTGGTTATCGTGTTTGAACTAGAACTTAGACATTATACATCCCATGTTCACAGTTATCTGGAGATTACTCTGTGGTCCAGTCTAGCTTTTCTGGACTGATTATCGTGTTTGAACTAGAACTTAGACATTATACAACCCATGTTCACAGTTATCGGGAGATAACTCTGTGGTCCAGTCTAGCTTTTCTGGACTGATTATCGTGTTTGAACTAGAACTTAGACATTATACAACCCATGTTCACAGTAATCGGGAGATAGTTCTGTGGTCCAGTCTAGCTTTTCTGGACTGATTATCGTGTTTGAACTAGAACTTAGACATTATACAACCCATGTTCACAGTAATCGGGAGATAGTTCTGTGGTCCAGTCTAGCTTTTCTGGACTGATTTTCGTGTTTGAACTAGAACTTAGACATTATACATCCCATGTTCACAGTTATCTGGAGATTACTCTGTGGTCCAGTCTAGCTTTTCTGGACTGATTATCGTGTTTGAACTAGAACTTAGACATTATACAACCCATGTTCACAGTTATCGGGAGATAACTCTGTGGTCCAGTCTAGCTTTTCTGGACTGATTATCGTGTTTGAACTAGAACTTAGACATTATACAACCCATGTTCACAGTAATCGGGAGATAGTTCTGTGGTCCAGTCTAGCTTTTCTGGACTGATTATCGTGTTTGAACTAGAACTTAGACATTATACATCCCATGTTCACAGTAAGCGGGAGATAGTTATGTGGTCCAATCTAGCTTTCTAGACTGGTTATCGTGTTTGAACTAGAACTTAGACATTATACATCCCATGTTCACAGTAATCGGGAGATAGTTATATGGACCAGTCTAGCTTTTCTGGACTGGTTATCGTGTTTGAACTAGAACTTAGACATTATACATCCCATGTTCACAGTAATCGGGAGATAGTTCTGTGGTCCAGTCTAGCTTTTCTGGACTGATTATCGTGTTTGAACTAGAACTTAGACATTATACATCCCATGTTCACAGTTATCTGGAGATTACTCTGTGGTCCAGTCTAGCTTTTCTGGACTGATTATCGTGTTTGAACTAGAACTTAGACATTATACAACCCATGTTCACAGTTATCGGGAGATAACTCTGTGGTCCAGTCTAGCTTTTCTGGACTGATTATCGTGTTTGAACTAGAACATAGACATTATACAACCCATGTTCACAGTAATCGGGAGATAGTTCTGTTGTCCAGTCTAGCTTTTCTGGACTGATTATCGTGTTTGAACTAGAACTTAGACATTATACATCCCATGTTCACAGTAAGCGGGAGATAGTTCTGTGGTCCAATCTAGCTTTCTAGACTGGTTATCGTGTTTGAACTAGAACTTAGACATTATACATCCCATGTTCACAGTAATCGGGAGATAGTTATATGGTCCAGTCTAGCTTTTCTGGACTGGTTATCGTGTTTGAACTAGAACTTAGACATTATACATCCCATGTTCACAGTAATCGGGAGATAGTTCTGTTGTCCAGTCTAGCTTTTCTGGACTGATTATCGTGTTTGAACTAGAACTTAGACATTATACATCTCATGTTCCCAGCAAACTGGTGTTAATTGCATTGTCCAGTTTAGTTTTTTTAAGGCTTGATTACCGTACTAGAACAAGTATACGTCCCATGTTCACATTAATCAGAGGTAAGTTTTATTGTACAGGCTAGCTTTTATGTACTGATATATGTGTTTTAAATAGAAAGGTCGAGATTTTACAAATCATGTTCCCAGCAATTTGGCGTTTCTGTTGTGTCCAGTTTAGATATGATAACGCTTCCTTTGACTTTTGATTGAAAGAAGTAGTAGTAAATACATGAAAACTGTTGTCAAGAATATTTATGTATAATTGATTTGCGATCCAATAAAGCATTGGGACAAAAGAAAGAATGAGTTAATTGATGACATTGTACATGAGTGATTAGAATAGAGGAAAGTGCTAATATACGATCGATGTACTTTAACGTTATTGTCTTTCCATGTTTGAACCTTGAATCTGCTCGAATTCAAAACATTGCAGTTTAAAGTAAAACTATATTTTATCTCTTTTGATTCAAAACATTGGAGTTCGAAGCAAACCTTGTGTTGTTTTTTTTTTTGTTGTTGTTTTTTTTTTAAAAAAAAAAACGATACATCAATTTTGTAATTTATAAAAATTGAACAATTTTAAACTGAAATTCATGATAATGATCCCATTTTACGAAGTTTTATTTTTGTAGTCTTGGTGAATTGAAGCAGAGATAATTGGATATGAAATTGACTGTGCTTTCACGTGAATATTCTAATTATCACAAAATCTGTCAAGCTCGCGAACGGCTATTAAGATCAATGCCCGTTTAAATACCTGATGTTATATCACACATATTTGGGAATCAGTGTAGTGAAAAATCAATTACAGGATAGGAGGGTCGTGGACTCGATCTGCCGCTATGGCTTTTTGTGGTGTCTTTAAGCACTTTATCCAAATATGATTAAAACTAGTTCTACCCTTGTACTTTGAGAGTGTCTTAATTAAAAGAACTTGTTTCACAATCGATGTAAAATCAGATAAATTTAAACAAATTATCACGTCGACCAAGGTGACACTGTACAACGGATTTAACACGAACTTCTATTTTTAACTATAATACTGCACAATTATACCGATAATAACACTGTCGTGACAGTGTTATTGTTTTATAGTGCCGAGATTTGAAAAAAGAACATTTTAAGAGCAATAGCACTAATCGTTAAATCTACAAAACAATGAAATTAAAACGGACCTACATAATCAATGTCTTGCCTTCCATATCTGGTTTTTACAACAATGTGAAATCAACAAATATATATTGTATAACTTGACGTTTGGATCAGATAGGCCGGCTGAATAATGAAGAAATGAATGAATGGGGTTTTACGGCGTATTCAGATTTTATAGGTTATTCTACGCAAACAGGAAGGAAGATTCTAGGTTCACTCTGCATGTACAACAACAACAAAAATAATATACAGATACAAAAAATCGACAAAATGAATATGCAGTATGAACCTAGAACCTTGATACCGGCAGAATTGCAGAGTTTCAGCAAATTATATCGTATTACTTAAATTGTCGTTTTTTACGAAATGAATGATCCATAGTGATAGAATCCTTGTCATCACTCATATGTCTCCCTGGAACTACACAGTGATTCGTTACTTAACCAAAACGATAAACATGACAAAAATAATAAAATGAACATGACTGCCATTCGGAAGAGTCCTACCCGTCTGCATAGATCGACAATGATTCTGTCCTTAGCCGGAGTCACACGGGATTCGTGTGAATAAAGAACCACCAAAGCAAATAAACACTACCATCCACCCATATGCAAAATGCACGGAATGCATATCACGAAAAGCATGTGTTTCTTATTTGTAGTAATACGTGAATAATTGAACACCATATGGCAGTATGTAGCTTTTAATTATGTTGTTGTACAGAAATAAATGAAAACAAAACAAAACAACAGTACATGAAGTAATGGAGAACACAACAAAAACAGTGGTTTCTCTCTCTTATACAAACTTTGTGGTCAGTGAAATGAGTACAGATGGACTTTGTCTGAATAAGGTTGTCAGTAACACATCTTTACAATAAAATGTAAAACAAAAAAAAACAAGCCGGACCCGATTAGCACCGTCTTAATACCATTCAAGGGGTCGTGAGTTCGAATACCTGCCCGGTCGTTGTCTTTCATCTCCAACTGCTGATATAAGTGGACGTGTTTTCAATTACGTGTGGAGATGGGTGTGCTCGAGTGCTGGTTAATCTTCGAGGATCTCAGGAAAAATGGATTAGTTCAACTGATCCCTTGTTAGCCTTCGGTTGCTTTAAATGCCACCAAACAAATCGTTAACACACACTTTATTCATCAACGCTATTCCGATGCGTGTGAACTTCACGGCGCGGAGCGTCTTAAGTAACACGAAACGGAGAGATACGCCACTTCACCGTTTGTTTTACAATCACGACACGTGCTATTTAAATGTCAATCAGACTGACATACATGAGAAATTAAATCGTAGTCGGTAATTAAGTAGTAACGGTAATTAAATATCAAGACGTCTATACACAAGCTGCAGTCATCAAGATGACATAACAAAAGTTAAACAGCGTAAATGATCGTGTTTACGTCCATGCTGAAGATGGGTATTGTGTTACTGAGTAGTGGTGAAGATGGGTATTGTGTTACTGAGTAGTGGTGAAGATGGGTATTGTGCTACTGATTAGTGTTAATCAGGTGGTTTGTGTTTGTTTGTTTGAATTGGCAGAGTGTTATTTTATGCCACCGAAGGCTAACAGGCGAACAGTTAACCTAACCACTCTTTCCTGTGATCATAATACTCGAGCACACATCTTGATTGATAATTTCCCGCTTGAATTAGCGGTGAGAGACCAATGACAACCAGTCGCAATGTCGTAAATCAATCATCGCGGAGACTGTGACCGGATGGGGATTCGAACTCTCGATCCCTGGATTGACTGAGCTAACCGGATCTGGCGTTTTTGTTTTTATACATATACAAAATGTAGTCTGACCTTTACACCTGGTACTAACTCATCAGAGCTATATTTGTTTTACATCTGTTGTCAAACAAGTTGTTACACTTTGTACAATTCATTCTCGATGCCCTTTGTGTTTAGAAACGTTGTAAATGTGCCCTGCTCCAGGACACACAAAATGTCACCTAAAGTTTAAAGTATCAAACCCCGGTGGACCACCGATCTGGTTCCGACTCTTGACCAGTAAAACGCGCACTGCTGAGTGCATGAATAAGATATTATTTGGGAGATTCAGTTTTGTTCCTTAGTATCTCCATCGTGTGGTGCAAGTTTTTGTTATTTGTTTTGTTGAGTTATGTCACTCAGGCTTTCAAGTATTTCATACTGATTTCATTTAGATTGCAAACAAAAACAACGAAAGAAGCACAGCTTTTACGATCGTGTTTTCATTTTTTGCTATAGGCTAGTGTATAATACTGTGGAGTAAATCTACTTGTTAATCATAGTATAGCTAAGTGTGTATTTATCTATATTTGCTATTACGTGTTCATGGTGAATCTAATTTTGATGCACTTGATTATATTGATATATATTATTTGTTTTTCTACACATATTAGATCTATGTATATTTAATGTTGTAATAGACTGATTTGTATCATCGTATATCTTAATATTGATATACTCTAACAGTTTGTGGTAGTTAGCTATCATGGTATATTACACTTTTTTGTAATTATCTATAATGATATATCCTATTTAGTAGTTATGTATAATGGTATATTAGTATTCAAAGATGTAGCAAATAAAATCAAAGGTATATTAAACTTTATAGTATGTTAACTGTTTAGTAATTACTCTTCGTTGCATATTCAGTTTCTCAGTAAATATTTGTCTATTGGTAAATAATATTTGAACAAGTGACCAATCTTTGTATATTGAACCGTTCAGTACGTGTTCCCTATGGTATATCTAACCGTTCATTACTTGTTAGGCATGGTATATTTGACCGTTCATTACTTGTTAGGCATGGTATATCTTACCGTTCCTTACTTGTTAGGCATGGTATGATTGACCGTTCATTACTTGTTAGGCATGGTATATCTTACCGTTCATTACTTGTTAGGCATGGTATATTTGACCGTTCATTACTTGTTAGGCATGGTATATCTTACCGTTCATTACTTGTTAGGCATGGTATGATTGACCGTTCATTACTTGTTAGGCATGGTATATCTTACCGTTCATTACTTGTTAGGCATGGTATGTTTGACCGTTCATTACTTGTTAGGCATGGTATATCTTACCGTTAATTACTTGTTAGGCATGGTATATTTGACCTTTCAGTACTTGATAATCATGGTATATCTAACAATTCCGAACTTGTTAATCGTGGTCTATCTAACTGTTCCGTTCTAGTTAATCATGGTACATCTAACCGTTCAGTACTTGTTAATCATGGTATATCTGACAGTTCAGTACTTTGTTATCATGGTATATCTAACCATTCAGTTAACCATTCCATTAATTATGGTGTATCTAACAGTCCCGTACTTGTTAATCGTGGTCTATCTAACTGTTCCATTCTAGTTAATCATGGTATATCTAACCGTTTATTATTTGTTAATTATAGTATATCTAATCATTCATTACTTGTTAATCGTGGTATATCTAACCATTCAGTGCTTGTAATTCATGGTTTATCTAACCGTTCCGTTCTAGTTAATCATGGTATATCTAACCGTTCAGTACTTGTTAATCGTGGTCTATATAACCGTTCAGTACTTGTTAATCATGATATATCCAACAGTTCAGTACTTGTTTATCATGGTACATCCAACAGTTCAGTGTTTGTTAATCATGGTATATCTAACCGTTCAGTACGTGTTTATCGTTGTCTAACTTACCGTTCAGTACTTGTTTATCGTGGTATATCTAACCGTTCAGTACTAGTTAATTATGGTATATCTTACCGTTAAGTTCTTGTTAATCATGGTATATCTTACCGTTTAGTACTTGTTAATCATGGTATATCATACCTTTCAGTATTTGTTTATCGTGGTATATCTAACCGTTTAGTACTTGTTTACCATTATTTTACCTTACTGTTCAGTATTTGTGAATAATGGTATATTTTACAGTTCACTATTTGTTAACCATGGTATATCTGACCGTTCAGTACTTGTTAATCATGGTATATCCAGCAGTTCAGTACTTGTTAATCATGGTATATCTAACAGTTCAGTTCTTGTTAATCATGGTATATCCAACAGTTCAGTACTTGTTAGTCATGGTATATCCAACAGTTCAGTACTTTTTAATCATGATATATCCAACAGCTCAGTACTTGTTAATCATGATATATCCAACAGTTTTGTACTTGTTTTTCATGGTATATCTAACAGTTCAGTTCTTGTTTATCATGGTATATCTAACCGTTCAGTATTTGTTGATCATGGTATATCTTACATTTCAGTACTTGTTAATCATGGTATATCCAACAGTTCAGTACTTGTTAATCATGGTATATCTAACCGTTCATAACTTGTTAATCATGGTATATCCAACAGTTCAGTACTTGTTAATCATGATATATCCAACAATTCAGTACTTGTTAATCATGATATATCCAACAGTTCAGTACTTGTTAATCATGGTATATCTAACCGTTCATTACTTGTTAATCATGGTATATCCAACAGTTCAGTACTTGTTAATCATGATATATCCAACAATTCAGTACTTGTTAATCATGATATATCCAACAGTTCAGTACTTGTTTATCATGGTATATCTAACCGTTCAGTACGTGTTAATCATGGTATATCTAACCGTTCAGTATTTATAAATCTTGTTATATCAAACCGTTCAGTATTTGTTAATCATGGTAAATCTGAACCTCCAGTATTTACCATACCTTTCAGTTCTTATTAACCTCAGTATATCTAACCGCCCAGTCTCGTTAATCAGTATTTCTTACCATTCAATACTTGGTTTTCATGGTGTATATATACATCAAAACGGACAGTAATTGTCAGTCATAGTACATTTTGCATAATCTACATTTTCAGTTCCTGCTACCCATAGTATACCTATATTTCCAGTACATGTTAATCACAGGAGTGTTCAAGGACTTTTATAAGCAGTACTTGTTTTTATTACTGGAGTTTAATGTCATGTGGTGCTAATCATAGAAACAGAAGCTGTATAATTTCCATGTTATTAAGTGTTTTATTTCCAAGATTATGTGTCAGACATTGTTTTGCCGATAATTAATTGGTAAAATACTCAGAAAACCGAAGCAGAATGATGATAAGAAGAGGGCTATACTGTTAATTATTAAAAAGTGAATACATATTCCAAAATAAATATTGGTAATTTTTTGCCGGGGATGTTTTATCTGGCAGAAAGTCAGCTGTATATCGGTCTTACTCATTACAATGGTCTGTGTATTACTCTCATATAAATGGTTCTATTTAGCCCATTTCAGTTGATGCCAGGAAAAGTTGATGGAACACCAAATTGAGTTTTTGAGCAAACGCAAAGTGTCATAAAAATGCGCTGTTAAAAAAATCACACACAAAAGGTCATCAGTGACGTACTCGGACATTCAGGCCACCTCGCCGATTATCCTAATAAGTCTAATACCGAACGATGACGAAATTGGCCGACTATGTACGATTTAGTACTGGAACTATAGTAACAGGTTCTAGCTGATTGGATATCTAGATATCACGTCATTTGGGGGCGGGTGATGGGAAGTGGAGGGGGTTCAAAGCCTGGCAGCGTCTTATTGCCGGTACACCCTACAATATTGGCTGTGCAGACCGCGGCGTGGTCTAGTGGTAGAGCGTCCGCCTTGCATGCGAAAGGTCGTGGGTTCGATCCCCGGCCGGGTCATACAAAAGACTTTAAAAATGGTACTAGAAGCGTCCTTGCTTGACGCTCAGCATTTAGAGGAGAGTTCTAGGTCTGGTCGGCCCGGTGTCAGTATAATGAGACTGGGTGGGGTATCGTACCATGTGTCTGTGGCATGATACTCCAGTGGGACAAAGCTCAGAATACTATCTCAAGTAGACACCGTCGCGATATGACTATAAACTTGTTGAAAGCGACGCTAAACACCATACAACAACAACAACAACATCGCCGTCAGTTACCCATAATATAAGCAATCCCCCCTCCGCTCTAGAAGAGTGTTAATCGTTTGTAAGAGATAGAGCAGGATACAGATAGCAACCCATCGCAAGTTTCTTCTAGTTATTTATCGTGCTCGGTGTGTAGCATCATCACACGGGCCCTCGGTTAAAAGTCCATCCGAACGACTGATAGTATTTTAGTTGGCCAGCCCAGGGACTCGAACCCACAACCGAATAATGTTTTGTTGTATATTGTTTAGTGTCGTTTTAGCATGTTTTCAGTAATAACTCTACCCCTAGATCACCGCTGCTGTCAACATGTTCAAAACGCCCGTTTTTAAAAATGAATTAGGTAACCAATTGCTATGCTGGTTCCGGTATTTTGTGTTTTGATATCAGGGGCAATCCTCTAGCTTAAATTCCTGCATATCTTTCTTAGCCCAGGGCTGGTGTGTGTGTTTGTTATTGCCCCTACCCCCATCTATCTGGATCCGCTAGTTCATCAGAGAACTTAACGGAAATTTTCCTGATGGCCTTAGATTCACATCCGCTATGGAATGCCACTTTGGTCTCACACTTTCCCTTTGGGTCCTAATTATCGTTTTATCGGGTCTGTTAACTTTTACCAAGGGATTTAATTAATTTACACTGTCAGTGATTGTATGATAGGTAACGAAGTTGGGTTTTTTTCTGATACACTTCTTATTCATTTATGAGAAACCTTTTTACCGGGTAGTCTGTTATGCATGTATGTTTGCTATACGGCCGTCCACTGTTGATCACGTGTCCATACCGCATTCAGCTTCCTTTCGTTCGTATGTACACTCAATTATGTTAATAGTAGTCAATTAAGTAGACAATCAAGCAGAAATTAACGATGTGAGTAACGAATGGTACAAGGATAACTATACTGTAATCTCGTGCTGATCACGGGGTACGTAGCTAGCTCATTGTGTGGATATAATACGGTGTTTGGTGAAGTGGGGATCGTGATTGTATTACTCTACTGAATATAATTATATAATATGCACTTGTGTGCTGTTTAACGTTATATTCAATGTGAGTGTTGAAGTTTGATTTATGTTAATATTTATTTCTATAAATTTTAAAGGAAAACTGGATTTAACACTCACGTATGTTATGTACACATACTGGATAATATAAGGATTTAGCTGTAAACAGAACATTCTACTGGAGAGAACGTTATTTTGCTAAAAAAAAGTAAAGTTAAAAGTTTATATTTTATATGTCATAATTGTATTGAAAGGAAGATTACCCGTGTAGTCGGAAATGGTGCTGTTTTAACGGTAAAAACGGAATAAAGCTGTTAGTTTTACGGTTGAAAAGTTACTACTTTAGTGGAAAATTTGATATTTTAAATTATTTCTAAGGGTTGAAAATTGCTCCTTTACCGGAAGAAGGTTGTATTTTGACTTGGGTGGGTGGGGTATTTAATTTCTACAACATTTTGACCAGATGTTGGATTAAACAAAAAAACTTAAAAAAGTTTCTTTCTCACATACATTGAGACGACGGGCTGGGCCGGGTTAGCGCAGCCGGTAACACACCTTGCTGTCAACCCAGTGGTTGTGAGTTCGATTCCTGGTTTGATCACAGTCTCTGTGTTGATTGTTCACGAATTTCGTTTTACAACGAATTTCGTCTCCAACCTCTGAATGTGTCGGGAAGTAGTCAGTCACTTGTAGAGATATGGTATATATGGAGTAGTATTCACCAACTATTCATTACGATATTCTTAGACTGAACTCAAGAATGAATTTTGAAAATCATTTAAAGATCAATTTTGAGAAAAAAATGCAAGCATTGAGGAACAGTTAGTCAAATAGACACACACTTACTCCGTCAATGGTAAATTAGATATCTAAGGTTGAAATTTGGATTTTCAAGCTCAAATCTAAGAATATTCTAAAGAATACGACTCCAGATACTGGTTAACCAACTAGCGGAACCCAGGAACAATGATAAGGTGTACTCATCGACGTAAATATATGAACTACTTTAAAATAGTCGTAAAAAACACACACAAGCGAACGAACGGACGGACATATAAACAAACATACGTGTCTATGGTATAATTACATAAGTTGAAAGTGTTGTAATGATGCTATACGCTGGCTGACACAGTCGTAACATTAAAACAAATGTAAAAGGGACACTTGGCAATACAAACGTATAATTCTATATAAGTATTAATCTCCAAATATGTGAAGCTTCATATTTAAGAAATTATTCACATTTTCCCATGCAACTCATGTGTTGTAAGGTTTCTGTTTAGATGTACAATTTTTTTTATTTCAAAGATATTTTCTACCGCAAAAAAATAATATCTTGATTAAACACATACTTCCTTTTTTGTCAATGGTGACTAACAATATGCGAAATATGATGTCTTTCTACCATTTAACACAGCTAAACTCCTTTCCAAAAGCGGAAGAAAATTAATGATCTGTATATACAGGGGATATTTTAAATAGTTCATATTTGGTATCATGCAGGTATGTCATTTTATAAACAGTATCAAGTGAAATTTCATAAAAATACTGCGCGTCCTTTTAAAATATATATATGTATTTCAAATTATAGATTTCAACTTATCTAAACGAAGACAAGCAGACCGACGTTAGTTACATGTAGATGCTCGTGTTTCGTTTTTCGTGTTTCGGTATTCAACTCAAAACTAACCCTAACACTGGCCTTCTCAGTCTCCAACATTGAATAGCTGAACATACTTAAATAACGAAAGACGACGATACGATGACTGCATATTTGAACTTTATTTTACCGCAGTTTAACTAGATCTCACTAGTAAATAGACAACACAGTCATAGTATTTACACATGGGGGATTTACTTCTGTGTGTTTATGAAAGTATACACTATTGAGTGAGAGACAGAATGCATATTTTAGATCTTATCATTATACACATATCTCAAGCTTTCCAAATGATTATGACTAATTGTGTATTTTAGTATAATATAATGTTATATAGTTACTCGTATTCAAATATCACGTTTGACGTTGTCTGGGTAGAAACAGAGCTAACGCATTAAATGTAACACGAATAAAGTGCCCGGATCAAGGACACTTGGTTCTGATAGGTGTTCTGAAGGGGAGTGGGGTGGTAAACCCACGACTTACGGATCATGGGTCAAACACTGTACCAAGGAACCACCGGCTAAACAAACATAATTTATTATGTAGAGATGCTATCACTCACTCCCACCGCTTTAACTCACCTCCCACTGCTGTCACTTACCTCCCAACGCTGCCACTTACCTCCAAATGCTGTCACTTACCTCCCAGCGCTGTCACTTGCCTCCCAACACTGTCACTCACCTCCAACCGCTGTCACTTACCTCCCAACGTTGTCACTGCCCTCCCAATGCTGTCTCTCTCCTCCTCACGCTGTCATTTACACCCCACCGCTTTAACTCATCTCCCACCGCTTTAACTCACTATCAAACGCTGTCACTCATCTCCCACCGCTGTCACTCACCTCCCACGCTGTCATTTACCTCCCAACGCTGTCACTTATCATCAAACGCTGTCACTTATCTCCCACCGCTGTCACTTACCTCCCGTCGCTGTCACTTACCTCTCAACGCTGTCACTCACCTCCCACCGATGTCACTCGCCTCCCAACGCTTTCACTTGCCTCCCAACGCTGTCACTCACCTCCCACTGCTGTCACTTATCTCTCAACGTTGTCACTGCCCTCACAAAGCTGTAATTTTCCTCCTAACGCTATCATTTACACACACTCGCTTTAACTCACCTTCCACCGCTTTAACTCACCTCCCACCGCTGTCACTCACTCCCAACGCTGGCACTTACCATCCAACGCTGCCACTTACCTCCCACTACTGTCACTCGCCTCCCACCGCTGTCACTCACCTCCAACCGCAGTCACACACCTCCGACCACTGTCATTTACACCCAATCGCTGTCACTCACCTTCAACTGCTGTCACTCATCTCCCAACATTATCACTTACCGCCCACCTCTGTCACTCACCTTCTGTCACGCTGTCACTTACCTCCCAACGTTGTCACTTATCTCCCGCCGCTGTCACTCACCTCCAAAACGCTGTCACTTACCTCCCATTGCGGTCACTTACCTCCCATCACTGTCACTCACCTCTAACCGCTGTCTTTTACCTCCCAACGTTTTCACTCACCTCCCATTGCTGTCACTCACCTCCATACATTATTACTTACCTCCAAGCGCTGTCACCTCCAAACGCTGTCACTCATCTCCTAACGCTGTCACTTATTTCCCAACGCTGTCACTTACCTCCCAACGCTGTTACTCAACTCTAACCGCTGTCACTCTCCTCCCAACGCTGTCACCTACCTCCTACCGCTGTCACTTACCTCCCAACACTGTAACTCACCGCCCATCACTGTCACTTACCTCCCAACGCTGTCACTTACCTACCACCGCTGTCACTAACCTCCCGACGCTGTCACTTATCTCCCAACGCTGTCACTTATCTCCCGACGCTGTCACTAATCTCCCAACGCTGTCACTTATCTCCCGACGCTGTCACTTATCTCCCAACGCTGTCACTTATCTCCCAACGCTGACACTCACCTTCCATCGCTGTCACTTTCCTCCTACCCCTGATACTCACTTCCCACCGCTGTCACTCTCCTCCCAATGTAGTCACTTATCTCCCAACGCTGTCACTTACCTCCCAACGCTGTTACTCACATTCCACTGCTGTCACTTACCTCCCAACGCTGTCACTCACATATCACTGCTGTCACTTACCTCCCAACGCTGTCACTCACATATCACTGCTGTCACTTACCTCCCAACGCTGTCACTCACATTCCACTGCTGTCACTTACCTCCCAACGCTGTCACTTACTTACCAACGCTGTCAAGGCTGTCACTTACCTCCCATCGCTGTCACTCACCTTCCACTGCTGTCACTTACCTCCCAACGTTGTCACTGACCTCCAACCGCTGCCTTACCTCCAAACGCTGTCACTTACCTCTCAACAAAAAAAAGACTGGTAACCTCTGATGATTTTGAAGTAAAGCAAACAGAAAACTGCAAGTCATGCATGAGTTTTTTGTAAATAAACTTTTAATTCACGGAATGCGATTTGGGGGAAATGTATTCATTTCAAAATCAAAACGTACAACAACATTTTATAAACAATCAGAAATATTAAATGGTATCACACCAGGATCTGGTATCAAGTACGCAGTTAATAGATTTGAATGGATAATTTATACTGATTTATATAACCGGCAATGGCACATAATGGCACAAAATGTGCGAATAATTGATATACATAATGCATAAACGATCCATTACGCAGGCGTGTAAATGGCTTTATTCAGATATATAAGTTTGAAAATATATACTGATTTTATCACTGATAAGTGTCAAAGGTATTGTAAATAAAATGAATATAATTGTGTGAGGGTCATTTCTAAAGATATTGTTGCATTTAAATACTATAAAAAAACGTTATATTTTTTTAATATAATTAAAATGGTTGCAGCAATGCGCAAAAACTTGATTGCGATATATTGATAAAATGATAAACAAATTTTAAATATCTTAATGCAATTTATAAATGCAGCATAATGATTATGCAGAACATTCCTTCATTTCCATCACCATTGAATCGTGTGAATGCAATACAATGATAAAGCAAATTTCTAAAGAACATTTTTTTTTCTTCAATGTAGGTATTATTTAAATAATTCATATTCCAGAAAGTTTATATTCAACGAGGTCCTCCATAACCGAGAGGTCAAAGGTGTCGTCTCAAAACCGACACTTACCTCTCACCGCTAGGGTCGTAAGTTTGAGTCCCGCTCGCTCCAAAAACGTTATGTGAGAAAGTTTTCCAGTAACATGCGGAAGGACGGTGGTTCTATTTAGATTCATTTTGAGGTCTTTCGCCACCAACAAAATTTATATGCCATATATTTTTTATAACCTGAAATATATCGAAACTCGAATAAACCCCCATTCATTAACAGCATTCCTACAATTCAAAAACGGTTGATTGTTTTATCGACATGTATAACGATGCACAAACATATTGCGAAACTTGATATGTTTGTTATTCTTGAAATAGACACTTTGTCCGCATAAAGAATATTGAGCTTGGACCGGGCGTCCCATTAGAGGAATAAGGTACCAGTGTATATAAAATAAGAAAGCACTTGATACTTTTTTTGCACCGATGGAGCGCATGCATGCTCTTTGAACCTGAAAAATAAATCAGTTTTATTTATTTGTATAGATATGTGTTATTAGTATGTGCGTGTGAGTTTATTTTTTTACCACGAACCATTTGAATGGCCCTTTAATAACAGTCATAATAATGGCAGAGCGGTGGGAAATAAGCAATTTATAATGATTTTATTTCCGACATATTTTTGGTTTGTCAGTACTATTAGAGTCATTCATATATTTGCTATGCTTTTTAGTTCGTCAACATACTATCTCAAGGTAGGAAAATTTCTCATTATTGTTAGACTCGATGGAAGTGAAGGAGCGGTCGAGCCAAATTGAGAAATTATTAATATAGTTAAATAAAATGATTTAATAGGTTGTAATTAGCAAAACATATCAATGATTTTTACAATTACAGTCAAACATGTCTTAAGCAGTCAGTCAAAGGAAGGAGGAAACGTGGCATTTTAAAACAGGCTGTTGCTTAAAACAGGTTAATTGGCTCTGAAAGCATAGGGATGGGAAATAGCAAATGTGGCTGCTTAACACAAGCGGCTGCTTAATACAGGTGACAACGTACACAGGTTTGACTGTATAATTTATTTTAAAATAACAATTAGTACAGGTATATGTGCCAGAATGAAAACTTATACCTCAATACCCTCCCCCCCCCCCCCCCCCCCCCCCCCATTCGATATTTCTGACCGTCAGTTAACAGTTCATTAACTTACAAAATTACATACCAATGGCTATTTCATGTTTCTCTAGCCTGTATATAATATATTATGGTTATAGGTTAATAGATCCCATAACTCTTCGTCTGTTTCAGATCACCTCCACCACGATAATGGACACGTCGCAGACCCGGAGAGATGAAAGGAGGAAGTAATTTCAGCGACTACATAAATACCCACTAACGACACTGGATAGCACAGAAATGAAAATATTAAAATATAACGGGATGCAAGCACTAATGAGCTGACTAATGAAGTGGATCTGGAGGGGAATCAACACTTGATCTATGTACGCATCGTTGTAGTAAATGAAAGAAGAAAAGAGGAAATGATTGGATGGACTATGAGTTATTTTTATATTATTAATTGTTGAACTTGTGAAAAGTTTTTTTATAATGTTCGAAAACTTGGAAAATACTCAAGTACGGATGTGTCTTTACTTTTAAAAAGAAAGAAAATATACGTCAAATTGTTGTGGACACATATATATTGTTTTATGGATATGAAAAAGTAAATTAATACGTGTATATGAGTGTACGAACACTTGCTACATTGTAAGTGTGTAACTACAAACACGTGTTTAAGAAGTAGATGGAAAGTTACATTTAATCATACGAGCATTTACAACTATTATAGTGCATATATTCGTGTCTTACGCTGAAGTGAATTATATAAAGACATATTTTCCAAAACATTCCGCATGGACAGTTAATACGGTGTATGTAAACATATAGGATAGAAAATAAAGATATGTTTTATGGTAGGAGTATTGACACTATGAAAAGGAAGAAGAACATAAATGAAAATTAAACAAACATCGTGTCACCAACTTAATGAGATATAAACACCTGACCCGGATTAGATAACTTTGTATCTCAGTTTAAGTAGTAATAATAACATTACAATTGGGGAAAAACATTGACTATTTAGGTAGGTACAGAACAGTGATTGACCCCGAGCCGAAATAGTACTCTGCATTTACACTGTTAGTCTTCCTGTGCGTATGTTACAATCAGAATCAATCACAAATCAATCTAATGGATATTACCTTAGTAACAAGCTGAATATTAAGCACGGAACAGCATGGACTTTTTACGACACACAAACCAGTGAATGATCAACTCGTTACGAAATAGTGATATAAATCTACCTGTCCATATATTACAACTAGAATAAATTACAAATCAAACTATTAATTAGTTCCATAGCCATACATTTAATATTAGATTTGAAAAAAAGCCTGGAATATTAAGAGCGGCGCAGAACAGCGATTGACCAACTCTGATAGAAATAGCACTCGTCATCGGCATTGTTAACCTACCTGTGTAAGCGTTACAACCAGAATCTATTACAAATCAAAACTAATTCAGAATGGAATGAGATCGCTATCGGAGCGGAACAACACAAAGATAAACGTGTCTAGAGGGAATAATGGAATGGAAGAATAAACTAAATTGGTGGTACATCATTACAGTAAATTGTGAATATGCATAAAAGTACGTAAGAATAGCTAATTAACCTGCAGGGTATATTTGTCATCTGTACATTTATACATTAATACATTTATACCATTTTTACAAAAATCTGCAAAAACTCGGTACAGACACATACAAATAACGATATTAAAAACGGTTAGTAGCGTATCCGGATTGTTAAATACCCAAAATGAATATAGCATGGTATGAATGAAAAAGCATAGCGGATCAAAATACAGAACTAAACTATGTAGTAAATTCTACCTAATCAGATAAACAGCTGATATTAGCCTGTTTAGTTGTATTTTACATGTGATATACACCTTGCGTACGTCAAAGTAAATGCTCCATATGACAACGAATGAAAAATGTTCACTTATCGGCGTGGTCAGCCGGGGAGGTAGCGGATAAATATTAATCTATCAACGTCTAAATTGGAGAGATAATTTTGTTCCAAGTAATCAAAACAAACGCTGGATGTAATAGGCAACCTGTGTCCGGCACACACATGTATAGAAAAAATAGCAGGTGAAAATTGAAAGCGTGATGAAATGAACTCCGAGCAAATATGAGCGGTGTGTTTGTAGTTTGTATTTGTTTAATTCTGTAAGTTAGATTAAAGAACCACACGCGCCGTGTTCATTATGTGCCACTCTCTGTGATGACTGGGAATATTTACCTGCACCGCATTTAAACGTAACTTCAGTCACAGCGGGGTTGGAAAAGTAAAAGTTGTATAGCAGATGTGAAATGGGAATTTTATATCGTGATTCGGGGATTTTTGCGGGATGATAGTTTGATGAAAAGAACGGATAGTAATACATGAGTAATAAATTTGTATGTTTCAGATTATATATGCAAACGATTCACGTGTAAGAAATTAACAGTTGTATTAATGCAGTTTACGATATTGCTGTATCTGGATTATTTAACACTTTAGAGATACATTTATTTTCGTCTTTAATATTATGACTAGTGACTGGAGCCATCAGTTAAAAATGATAACTTATTTTGTAAAAGTAACAATACTGGAAAGAAACCATGACATCCGTTATTAAAAGTGACAATTTGAAAAAATGTTCGAAAAATCAAAACGATTCACCAAAAGAAAGAAGGTCGACGCTTCCTATATTAAAAGAAAAAAAGACCCGGAATTCTCCAAGAAATCAAAATCAGGAAAATTGCAAACGAGTTAGACGGCAAATGATATCAGAGACTAAACCCAAAACTGAATCAAAATTAAAAGAAACGGATAGTACTGGGACCATAGAGGCACTTATTATTACACCAGATTCTGAATCACTAATTTCCGAGGAAAGAGTGACCATCACAGCATTGGATGAGATACAATGTGACAAAATACAAAATATACAAGATGACGATGATGAAAAAAGTTGTATTCAAATTACCAAAGCAGAGGGTGCTACAAAACCAAATTCATCAACTATGATAACACAGTCACAAACGAGTAAAAGGTGTGCAACAGATTTAAAATCGAAAACAATTTTAGGCACAACGGGTAATAAGAATTCAGTGTCAAAACAAAATAAAGATAAAAATGCTTCAGCTAAGCTATCAACAAAAAGCGACGACAGAAAACATTCAGTCTCTAGTAGTACATCATCGGGTACACGAAGCTCTAAATCAAGGTCGGTAACGCCGCCGTCAACATCGGCATCAATACCATTGAAATGCGGAAGAGAAGGTAACAATGAAGACCAAACAAAATTAAAGAAGAGAAATGTAAAATATGACACTGGTTTTAAAAGCAAACCCACTTCCAAGGATAAATCTGTGATAACGTCAAATGTGTTAGATAGACAGACCATTAAAACAAAATTTGATGACAAACTCAAAAATGATAATTCTGAAGAGAAACCTACAAAAACAGTTTTAAGATCTGGAGATCGCACAAAACGTCAAATACCTGTAAAATCGACTACAACGCCGATTACAGCGAAAACTGGAGGTTTAAATAAAGGCAGTAAAATTGCTGCACCACAGCAAACTGTTGTTAAAAGTGATGCTAACAAAATAAGTATGACAAATGATATTTGTAAAAAGCCAACGGTGTTGGGGAAAATATCGTGCAGTACAAAAATGTCAAAGTCAAGGTCTAAGACTCCACCACTTTTGCCCCCACTTACCAAATCAATCTCTTTAGATTATAACGATACAGAAACAAAACACCAAGCGTCAGATTCAGGTGGCAAACAACTTGCAAACACTAAAACTGGATATAAAACTGGAAGAGAAAACAAAGAAGCAAAATCTGATAATAAGCATAAACAATTAAAAGAAGTTCAAGATAATGACGAAACAAACGATAATCATCGTGACAATGGGAAAGGTCATTCACTTTCTGCTGTAAACAAATCTAAACAAACTGTACAAAGTTCGACAAAATCTTCTAACTCAAAACAAACAAGAGTATCAGTTGTGAATAAGACAAAGACTTTACCAAAGCCAACTTTAGAACTGAATAAAGAAAAAGCAAATTTCTCTAGACAAATTACGTCAAAATTAACTGTAAAAAGTGGCGATCAAGCAGGTAACTTAGGGAAACAAAGATCGGTTTCGAATATTTCAAGAAATTCGAAATCAAGGTCAAGAACTCCAACATCAATGTCCTCATCCACGTCATCATCATCATCGAAACATGAAGAAGCAACAAAACAACTATCAAAACATCAACTCGTTAAGAACGATGACATGTGTGCTAAGCCTGTTAGAAATAAGATTTCAACCGTTAGAAACACCAAACCAGCTTCTAAAACAACACTAACCAAGACTGGAGCAGATCTTCGAAGATCAAGATCAAAAACTCCTGGATCATCGTCAACTTCATCTGAAAGCAACCAGAGTGTTAAATCTACTTCTACAGTAACTAAAAGCAAAAATGAAACTAAAGGGAAAATGACATCAACAAATTCAAATGCACACGATAAATATCCGGATCTTAATTTGAAATTGGAATTACTTTCAAAACCTAAATGTGTGATGAGTACCAACCAAGTTTTAAAATCAGAGAGCAAATTAAAAAATGGAATTAAACCATATGCAACTATGTCATACATGAAAACAACGCAATCAGCCATTAACAAAAATTCTAAAAATATTAAAACTGGTTTATCACCAGAGGAAAGTAAAACTACAACTTTGAAATTGTCTCCAGATAATGAATTACAACAAAAATTATCATCGAATAAGAATACAAAGGAAAAAAAACTGATATTATCACCACAGCAATCAAAGGAAAATGATCTTATTGTACCGAAAAAAGTAAGTGTCGCAAAGAAACAATCAAATTTACATCTTAAATCGCCAAATCGGGAGGAAAAAAGTATAAAAAAGGAAACAAAATCTTCATGTAAAACAGTTCGTGAAAAATCGTTACCCTCTGTAAACTCATTAGAACCACGAGACACTGTTGTTTCTCAATTAAGTAATACCAGTATACCTTGCACAAAAAGGACACTAGTTGGCAATACAATAACTGAGTCAGCTGAAAAAAATAAATCAGCGACATCCAAACCTATACAAAAGGCTCATAAAGAACAACATTCCTCAAATACAAATGATAATGAAACTATTTCAAAGCAAAGTAGTCCAAGTCATAAGAATGGAGTTGTACTTTCAGTTGGTAATAGCAGGAGGGATATTATTTCAAATAGCAGCAGCACTTTGCCTGTTAATACACAGGAAGCAAGCACTGGTACAGGTAAACAGTGCACCCAAAGTCAATATCTATCTAAATCAACTGTTTCTGAAAAGAAAGAGCGAAAATCTAGATTAATTGCTCCATTAGCAAGCAAAGTTACCGATCGTCTGTCAAAAGTGCCTAAAACAAATCCAAGATTTACGTCAAATAAATCAGAAAAAGTGTCTAAATTAAAGCCAGGAAAAATTGGATTAATGCGCAGTGAGTTGTCTGCAGAGAAAACTACTCCGCAGTTAGACAAAAACGAAGAAAAAAAGAACACGGAATTAGAATCTTTGTTAAATAGAAATGAAAAAAGGTTATTTGAAAAAGATTCAGAAGGATTAAAAGTTTCAGAAAATATTAATAACTCTTTTAATGACCGCATTAAAGAGGACACTCTCATTAGTAATACGTGTATGCTTGGAAATAGCGATTCATCAAGTGAAATAGATTTGAATAAAGTATCATCAATGAATGTGACAGCGTGTACTGGTATGCCAAAAGGAGGAATGTTCGTGAAGGATAAACTGTGTGCTGAGCATGACCAAACTTTGCAATCTCATAACGTGGAGAGTAATGATAATTCCACTAGTGTCAAATTATTGAATATGTCGTGCGAACGCAATATCTCTACAAAATTGAGTACAGAACCATTACAAGAAAATTCCTATATTGGTTTGTTAAATGAGGATAAAAGTGTTTCCATGGAAACTGGCAGTGCAGATGCTTCCGCTGCAGTAGGCATTGACATACAAATAAATGACCAGCACTGCTCTGGAATGAATAACCCTAACACTAAGGTCAATAATAATTGCTTATCATTACCCGCGGGGAGTTCTAGTGAAAAGGATGTACAAATTTCTGAACATAGTTGTGATAACAAACAAAACGGTGCAAATCAAAACAAAAAGTCATGTTCTGATTCAAAAGTGCTCTGTGATGATAATGTGTTTGAATGTAAGTTGAATAACTCTGGTAGGTCTGTTGCATCCATTTTAGAGTGCGGTTCAGCCTCTTTGAATCAAAATAACGACTCAGGTGTTGATATAGTGTATCGCAGTGATTCCCAGTATATGATGGATGGGTCACTGGAAATAGATTACCGGACGGAAGATGACAGTCGTGACACACTTGTCATTGCTACACATAAGGAGAGTGTTGAAGTCGAAAGTGGTCAAAGCACACAATGTAATTTAGAGGAAATTGATAAAGCAAATGATTTAACTGGTTTGCGTGACCGGGTATGCCATACGATACCAGTTGGAGAATTTGTTAATAATTTAGGTGACCAGAACAGCACGCGGGTATGTCAACATACTGATGGCGACGTCGCTTCAACTACCAGTGATACTGTCGCTTACTCTGCCCGTAATGAGTGCACCCAAGTTGACCCGGAAAATGTAAATACACATAATTTCAAAAATGTTGCAATGTGCCAAAATGATAAACTTAGAATCAACAGTGATATTTTTTCCATGAATGAAATACAAGGTTTAGATTCAAATAGTTTACGTAAATTGCCAAATGATGAAGGGTGTGTTTCTAAGCAAGTTGATTCTGGAATAGATAAAACTGAGTGCATTACAGCACACAGCACAGGTGCCAGAGATACTCAAAATGGGGATAAGAGACAAAATGAAACAGAATTATCAACTTTTAACTCTGTTTTATTCCGAGATGGAACATTTGATTGTGGTATGACGCAAGAAAATCATAATGAGACGGATTATGTTTGTCGGGAATATAGAATTGAGGATAAGCAACATAAACATGATAACCGGAAATACATTCATACAGGGAATAGGTCGCTCACGGAAATGGAATTAAATAAAAAACCGGAAATTAAAACAATGAATATCCAAGAGATTGGGGAAAGTCATTGCCAAGTAAACGGTGCTGAGTGCGAAACCGATACTGATCAAACTGTAGACGCATTGCCAAAGCATATAATAAATGCCGATTTTAAAATAACACAAACTGTTTTGTCAGAATGTAACAAGTTAAACTTACATGCAGACACTGGAAACGATATTGGAGATATATATGATGAAACAATTATTCAGAGATCTTTTACCTCTGAGAAATCGGAATTATCTGATTGGCAGAAAAGTGTGATATCTGATAGGACAAAAAGCAAAAGTAATGAGGAAACACAGCAAGTGTTAAGATATCAAATAAATAAAGCTAATTCTTTGTCTCAAAATAACACAGTACAAAACCAATGTTGCACAGGGATGGATGAGTCGAGCTTATTTGAAAGTATGAAGTTTAACAACAATTCTAATGATAAAAGGAAATTAAGTAATGAGCTATTGTTTTCGGGAAGAGATACTGGATTGTCTCAAGCACTTGACATGGGACCGGAAAATACAATCGAAATTACACAAGATATCGATTTTTGTGATTCAAATGATACCGTTTTAATTTCCAGTACCAGTGACACGAAACAATATGGTGAAAATTTGCGGCAAGTTGATTTACAAAGAATTGAAACTGATATCTTGGAAATACACCATTGTTCTCAAAATAGTTCTAAAGGCACTGCATGTTCTATACAAGGAAGAGAAGAATCATGTTCAGAGATATATCAGTTAGGTACAAAAGATGTTAAAGTAATTATCCAGGGAAATGATGACGACGCAAAGTGTTTAAGTGTAAGTTTAACACAGGTTATTAGTAATTCGGACCCGCAAAATAGTGGAGGTGATGCTGAAACTCTAGTGTCAAGTAATCATGATATACCAATAATAAAGGATTTTAATTGTGGGGTGCAATCAGCTGCACCTATCAGTGATGACCATGACCATGCTTTGGAGACTGGCGGATTGATCAAAAATAGTGAATTTACACCACAGGTAAATATCTCAGATTTTTCTATCTTTAACAGGAATAGTGTGAACCAATTACTTAAAGATGATAGTTTTTTAACATGCATGGAAAAAGCTAGTGATAATGAAAGAACTCCGAGTTTTATGTTGGCAAAAAGTATTGAAGAAATCGAAATGTTGACGGTTGAGTATTGTGCATGTGACTCTAATGATAATAACAGCGTAGGGCCTACTTTAGAATCTAGCAATAACACGTATCAAGATGGTCATATATTTATGACAGATACAGAAAAATTGGAAAGTTTAAAAACCGTTAACGTAGGGTCACAGGACAATTTAAGTATTGAAATCAGCAATACCGCTTTAAACCTTTCTTCTAATCAACATACACCTCTTAGCTCCCTCCATACAGAATCATATAACGATACACAATTAGACGCAGTTCCTTTAATTTTACAGGAGCGTGATGCTAGTATTGTACGTATACCGTCAGACAGGGACCAGACTCGGTACGATACGACTAATTTAATCCATGTGAGCATGCCACAGGATCAGGCACTTAATTCTGGTGACGACGCTTTACCAACAAGTACGAAAATTACCGATGCGCGAAATTTCAATATACGTACATTAAGTGGAGAAACAGCGTTAAAAAATGAGAAAGGTACATTCCGGGCTGATATCATGCAGTGTGATGGAACCAGTCTGATAAAAACTGATAGCGATTCCATATATCAGAATGAAGTCTTAAAGCGCCATCAAATTAATGACTTATCTATGAATAGAGATGTTCATGAAGACACCCCAGACTACTTGAGCCCAGCACGTGACCCGGCACGAGACCATAGTGCATCACCTGACATGTGTTTAATACATACAGGAGAACCGACCAGCAACGGGAACCATAAAAAACTTAATCTTAACACGAATCAAGATCTTTTTGAAGATCAAATGTCGAGCTTATCTACAGTTAATATTACTACACAGAAAAGTAGCTGTAATCAAGTAGTTTCAGAAAATTCCAGCCAACCGGGTGATTTCACGTTGAGAGATTCAGAGCCTCACAATTTGGAGGGTTATGAGAATTATTTGACTTGTGTAGATCATGTAGATACATGTAACTCTACCTCTGACGAAGGAAAAAATACTGGAATTTATGAATCAAAGCGTGATGCGGAAATTAATTCTCAAAATATTTTTAAAAAAGGAAAGAACGTAACGTCAGAAGAAAACATATGTATTTGTTCAGAAAATCAATTAAGTGACCAGCAAAAAAATCACACCTATGTATGTGTTAAAGGTAATTTAAAACATGTTTCGGAGAGCGGATTTTTAAAAGGTGGTGACAAGGGTGAACAAATTGAAAATAAAGAGCAGACGGAAAGTATTGAAAAAATAAACACATCCGTTGTATCTGAGTGCAGTGTATATGCAAAAGACAATAAAGGTAATGATGACTTGAGTGTTCGTGAATCGTACAGTTCGTTTGTATGCGTCGATAGTCGGGCAAACGCGTTGAAGACATGTGGGTTAGATAAGGATAGCCTAGATATTTCATCAAAAACAGACACATATTTAAAAGATAATTTAATTACAGCTGAAACATGCGATAATACAACATGCGATATATGTTCCGACACTTTAATTCGCGCTTCTGAAGTTGGTGCTACAGATGATTGTCTGACTAATTTGCCGTCTAATGGTGGTAATATATTAGTCAGTGTAATTAAATGCTCTTCTGGAGAACCAGTTTCCGCGGATTTATGTGACACTAGTGACGACGATTTTAAAGCGAATGATATTGTCTCAGAGAAAATTGAGTGCCCGGATGGTAACACAGTTGCAGTATTATTGGATAACAAAGATGCAATATATCATCAGAAAATAAACAAAGAGGCGTGTTACGACTGTAATTTACAAACAAAAAAAGACAGGCAGAAATTTGTGAAGATTTGCGATACTGGAAATTTAAATCAAAGTGAAATTGTGCCGATTGCAATTAGCAGCGACATTGAATCTAAAGAACCGCAAAAAGACTGTCAAAGCTTAATCTCATGTGAGAGCTCCGCCACACTTATAAACAGTATTTTGATAAACGCAGGCGAGGCATTGTGTGACAACGCTTCCATTGCAGATGTGGACGAACTTTATGACGATATATGTGATGATTTTGTGGATGCAGAGGAGACAATAATTTCAGATTCAGAATATGTTATCGAAACTAATAGTACTCCCAGTGGATTACGTGCATTAAATAAGTCTGGAAACGCAAGTTTGTACAGCAGTGGTGACGTTGATACGTCTATAGAGAGTTTCCAAGACGCCGTTGAAACGCTTGATGACGATTATCTTACCAAATCAAATGTGAAGGAAAGTGAGATAATACCAAATAATGAAGACGATTTGTCACAAATTTCATTGCCTTTATCTGACTTTTCGTCGGACGTTGACACGTCTCTGGAAAATTTAGACGGCTGGGAGGAATTTGCTGATGACATTGATTGCAATGAAGACATGGAATTTCCACGTAGACGGGGTGTAACAATACAAAGCAATTCTGTGTCGAGTTCTTCCACAAGACACGTTCATACCTCTCAATATAGAACAACGTCTGTTTTGAAAGATAACCAATATCTCAAAACTGCACCTTCAGCTTCGTATACAGATAGACAGTCCGAGATACAAACAAATGTTTTCAGATCTACTGATACTAAATATGACTCAGGGCAGCAAGTTATCAAAAATGTTATTTATAAAACGCGCGATGGAAGCCTACCTGAGAATCACACTGTTCAAGGTAGTGCAGGTGAGGCTTGCACTTCAGGCGGTTTTGAATCGAAATATTTCCATGACATTACTGGTGCTGACCGCACTCCATCAGAAGGTATACACAGTAAATCACACAAAGTAAACGGAAGTCAACTCTTGTCAAACGAATACAATTCTGAAGAAAATGGTGAACAACGCCATTCTAGCGCTGTGCAGAGTACCGAACAGTCGACTGAGCATGACATTCAAGATGGCGAATTGTACTCAACAACCTGGTGTAACACCAAAAGCTGTAGCACTAGTAGCAACATTACAACTGTCGTAAAACAACAAGAAAAAAGTGAGGAAACAGAAAGCAAAATGACCGAACTACAGTCACCAACGTCTGTATCAACTGAGAGTTTTAAAACGTCATCAGACATAACTGTTACGTCACATGCGACGTCAAATGTTGGAATGAAAATTGAAACGGCAGTGTTTAAAAGAACTGAGAGGCGTCGCAGACGCCAAATACAAAAACAGATGATATCCAGTAGCAGTTCAAATGAAAACAATTTGAATGAAACGTGTTTGAGAACTGAGATATCGAATATCAAGAAAGTATGCGAAAATACAGATTCACGAGACAATGTTGTTATTTGTGATAATTTGGGAACAACTTCCGAAAATTCCTCACTTATCAGTACCGGATCACATACCGTGACCTCTATAAATGAACCAGCGTCTGTTTACATAGCTTTTACAGGAGAGAGTAGAAAGCTTTCTAAATTGAACGAGTCACATTTAGATCCTTGCACAAATGATAAAGTGTCAGAAAGCAGTGGGAGTATTTCGATTTCATCATCGAGACAAAAGGAAATTACTGAAATAACTTCGGACAATGCATGTCATGTGAACAGTTTGTTAAATAAGAGAAAACCATTGGATAACGTTAGTCTACATGGTGAGACGAATGTTTTGAAAGACAACGAGTGTAGATTTAACAGGAATAAAAGCATTATTGAGCATAAACTATTACATAGCCACGTTAAAAATGAAACTAATATTAAAGAAAATGTTATAAATGCAGATGGTGCTGAAAAGATTGAACATGTGAACAGTGGTGAAGGTCAAACGTTTACATTTTCAATTCAAACATTGCCAAAATCTACGGAACCTGATTTGGATGACATTGAATTTATCGACGCAGATGACGCCATCGTTCCGAGTTGTGACATAAGTAACCAATATACAGCGACAGATGTCACACGAACGATTTCCCCATTAGAGGATATTAAATGTAATGATGACAAAAACGATAAAAGCACTCCTTCACCGAATGCTTCATTCACGATCACTTTTGAAATCCCTTCCGAAGACGAAAGTTCGATTACCTGCGTTACTTCCGATCATGATGAAACTTATACTGCAACCTGTAGTGGTGAATCAAAACAAATGCACCAAGAAAGTGAAACAATATATCCCGAAGTTGAAAGTGAAAAAAGAAAAGAGCCGTGTGTAGTTAAACATAAGGATGTTCTTGTAGATTGTATGAAACCAGAAATAGATTCAACCAGCGTATCCGCAGACCGAACATCAGTGGAATTACATCACCGTCAATCAAACACCGAAGTTGGCAGTACATCAATATGCAAAGACGATGTATGCTTGAATGGTGACAATCTAAATAATTCTAGATTAGATGCAAATAAATCTGACAACATTGAAACTGGTATTTTCATATCAGAGGATGGACACAAATGCACTGATAAAACTGACAACAGGGATCGCACTTACGGTAATAAATCGGGTACTACAGAAGAATCGTCGGAAGTGACAACTGAAAACCTGTCTGAAAACATGAATACTGAAATAAGCGAGGAATCCAATATATCCGTAGCACATGCTTTGCAAATTGAAAAGCGGATTATTAATACTGTATCTGGAGAATCTAGTGATTTGAGAAAACAAGGCCGAATGGGTTTAAAAGGAATTCGACGAACATCATTGGATTCATCGACAGAAAAAGTTGGTTATTGTGAAACAAAAGCACACGAATTAGCAGTAACAGAAGATATGCATTTGACTCCTAATCGAAAGGGAGTAAAAAAGAGTAAAAGTTTTAGAATAGATAGAGAGAACGTATATTCACCTGATGACGATGAAGCCAATCAAAATACAGAAACTGCACAACTTATCAGCAAGACTGTTTCGGATATATGTAGGTCATTTCTTACAAAAACTCGATCTGCTGCACGTGTAACGAAAGAAAAGGAAGCGGTTATTTCTCCAACTCCACAACGCAAGCTCATGAAATGGGTAATTGATAATGGTAAATGGCTACGCATACCTATAAACGAATCTCACCTTACTTCAAATGCAGATGATGTTAAAGTAGAAAAGACCGACAGTTCTAACATATCACCAAATGAACGTACTGAATCACAATTCAACAAGAGCAAATTCAAGGACCAATCAGAGCAAAAACTAGATAAAGATGACAGAAAGATTTCTCCATTAACTAGTGAACATAATCAACATATGGTTAATACATTGATTGAAAATAAAATTTCTGACGTAAAAGTTATCATAGAAACCCCAATCGTTGAGATATACTCAAAATCAGCTAGCGAATCTAATCATGAAAATGGTTCTTCTGCACAGGATGAAAAACAAACAACCTCATCAGAGAATGAAATAGTATCTACAGATGAGTTAACTGTTAAGTTAAAAGAAATAGACAAGAAAGAGCCAGAACAAAATAACAATGACAATGTAACAGAAACTGATACACAATGCTCTGTGTATGTAGATGAAAATACTGAAATAAAAACAGTATCAGAAGAGACTGGTTTCATCTCAACAGCAGATGTGATACAAAAAAGTCAAGATAAATATGAATTAAAGCATGTCGGAAATATTGAGCAGATTAAAGATATGAAAAACATTCAAAACGCTATTGAAGTCGATCCCCTTTCAAAATCAAACAATACAAAAGGCAACAGTAATATGATTGATGGATGTTATACAAAACCTGTCAGTGATCCCAAAGTTCGTTGTGACATGGTAGAACAATACATTATAACCGCCACCAATGATATACAAAATGAAAAGATTTCTAGAGAAGATGGTGTGACAGGTGAAATAACAAACATTGAAGAGCATACAAAAATTCAAAAACATAGTCATACTGAAAAAGTGAAAGATGAAAATACATTTCTAAAAGAGAAGAATGTACCAATATCAAGCATACCACAAGGAAATGAATGCGTGGGCGACAAATCAGAACTTTCGGAGAATAGTTCTACGACACAGTTACACCGTAGAGATTTTTTGCTTGGTTTGAGAGATAATTATAACAGAAAAAAGCCTATTAAGCTTCTTCCCGGGAGAAAACCCACCATGCAAGATAAAGAAAAGCAAACGAGTATGGAATATGAAAATATAAAACACAAAATGAATGAAAATACGACTGGTAACATTGCAGAAACACCGAGAAGTATTCCAAAGCTTAAGGCTGTTAAAATCCAAGAGGAGATATTTGAAGGGAGACCAGAATATATGAAAGAATGCAATAAAACCCCACTTGGTATTGAAAATAAATCATTTCCTGACGATACGGTATTACATAAGGATGCAACTAAATGTGACGACTCATCAGTACCAAATGAAGACAAAATACAACTAAACATAGATAAAACAGTTTTGCCAAACAAACAATTTCTGCTGAAGAAATCAAAAACATTTAGTGGCTTAACAAACATAAAAGAGGACTATCAAGATGATACACATATACGTTTTCAAATTGGTGGGGAACAAATGCCAACTGCAAATGAAAACAGAGAAGAAAAGTCAGTGTCACATGATGATCACAACAAAAAGACAGATCAAAGTGAAATATCCAAATTAAAAGAAACAAAACAACAAGACGAAATATCAATGTCTAAATACAGACCTATGTCTGAGTTAGGAATTTATAAAGAAAGTGAGTTTGAAACCGAACCCACAATAACTTGTAAACCCGACAAGAAGAGGTTGAAATTGCCAATTGTAACTCGGGCAGACAGGCCGAAAACGTTACAGACACTTCAGCGGAACCAGGTATGTTTCGAAACTTTTATGATCTCATGAAGTCAGCTCTCTCTCTCTCTCTCTCTCTCTCTCTCTCTCTCTCTTTCTCTCTCTCCCTCCATCCCTCCCTCTCTCTCTCTCTCTCTCTCTCTCTCTCTCTCTCTCTCTCTCTTCATGAACTCCATTTCTCCCTGTATTTATAATACTAGTAATACTCTTGTTCCACAATCCAAAAGCTATTTCTATTTGTTGTCAATCTCTACTTTTATGTGTTTCTGTATATTTCTCTCCGCTCTCTTTTCTCTGCCTTCAGTTACATGTATAAACTAATGGTCTGTCTGTCTGTCTGTCTGTCTGTCTGTCTGTCTGTCTGTCTGTCTGTCTGTCTGTCTGTCTGTCTGTCTGTCTGTCTGTCTGTCTGTCTGTCTGTCTGTCTGTCTGTCTGTCTGTAAAACGTCCCTTACCTAACATATAGTGCTTCATATTTAAATATTATTGCTCAGCACTGCATAAGTACTTTTGTATGTTTCCACTTTCACATGGTACCGTTACATAAACTTTTTTATTCAGCCTCCCATCTAAGTCGGTTATGTTTTATATAGGCCTATCAGATAAAAATGAAATCTAATTTGTATTTTAATGCTGCCGCTGAAGTACATTCCATATAGTCGCATTATGGAGCAATTTCTGTATATTAACTACAGTGCCATAAAATGCTACTTTATCAGATCTAATAAAATATGAATAGAAACTTGTTTAAACAAACTGCGGAATTTAAATTAGCTTTTCAACTGCGTACATATTTCATCTCTTACCCTTAGTCCGTAAACTGTGATATTAACATTTCTTACCCAGAATTACTATCAGCAGTTCCACGCAATTGAAGTTGAATAATCTGAAAAAATATCAACAAAAATGATTTTTATCTTTGATCGACAAAAAACAAAAATACGCTGTTACACCTGGTATGAGCTCGGTATTGGTATATCTTATGATAACTTGTAGATGTTAAACTTTGGATCACGTTTAAGTTCAGCTGATAGAGATTTTTGAATATTACTCTTGTTTACGTAAATAAGATGTCATTAAGGTGTCTGTTTGTCTGTCTGTCTCCCCCCCCCTCTCTCTCTCTCTCTCTCTCTCTCTCTCTCTCTCTCTCTCTTTCTCTTTCTCTCTCTCTCTCTCTTCCTCCCTCTCTCTCTCTCTCTCTCTCTCTCTCTCTCTCTCATTTACAGATCTGTAATAATCAAAACCCCAATACACAGCTTCGATATAATGTATTCCAGCAGACCTTTACTCATAAATACAGCAGCAAATTATAATTATACATACGAGGGTTTTCCCCACCATCCACTGAATTGCGCTCGCTAGCTAGTAGCTCTTATTATTGTTATAGTTTCCAGATGCCTGCGTAACGTAATTGTTTCCATTGTTTCAATAAGTTCTAAGCGGTCCTTATTCCAATATGACCTGTTTATGTTTGGTTAACTGTTTATTGGTTTTTATTATCTTTTAATTACATGCTTGTTTGCTTAATTTCACCGTTAAAGTTGTGGTGCCACTTGGAAACTCAACTTTTAGAAAATAATTAATTTCAATTTAAGACCGTTAGCATATCAGCAAAACGAATTTCCATAGAATGTTTTACAAAATGTGTTATATGTTACGATCGAACAGGTAAATTTTTACCTTACTTTACTATGGCTGAACAATGTATATGATTACCAATCAAACAGTTGTATTTATAAATTAATGATTTAATCAAATAAAACAATAAATGACTATCTGTTAAGACAAACATTCTACTTTTTAGCCGGTCTTTATGCCAAAGTCATATCCCTGCTTATGTTGTCGCGATCAATCTTTGCAATTTTGATCACCGTCAAAATGATCCTACGCGGCAGGGACTACGTTTTATTCCTCGAATTTCATATTTTCATGCACATCTATCTAAAAAAGCCCGAAGAAACAAATCAAGCAATAAAAAGATATTGTAGACATGTTGCAGAAAATAAACCAAACGCTACATTAATATTAATCAATTTAGAAAGGCGTATGAATATTTATTAAAGAAAGGGAAACTGCAGACTCGGTTTTATTGTGAGGAATAATTTAAATACTGGACTATCTCCCGAATCAGGTCTATTAAACACTAATGAAATAGCAGGGAATTCTATACCTGTCCCACAATTCATTGCAACTGAACACGTACTAAACAGTGACGTCATTGAAACTTTCCCTGAAGCAACTGACCAATCAGCGTGCTCAAATGGACTTTCCAAGCATTGCTTTTTAACGGACCCAGTCGGGAGAGCTGGATCCGTATTACAGACTGAATCCCAATTACGTCCCGTTTGCTCCAGGTTAACACATACTTACATGTGTAATTCAAACAACAACAGGGATACATGTGTTATGTATTTTTGACTGTACTTTCTATCTTGTAAATTGGTTTATAATTGTAACAGACTCCGTTAATAACGTTTTGAAATATGTTGCTTTTATACCATGAATTCTTTGAAAAAATAAACCAATTAAATAATTTAAGAAATTTCAATTTGGAGATAGAAAAATTCCGTACTGTCTACATTGGTTATATATACAATCGTATTAACTTAACATGCAATCAATAATTTCGATTTACGACAACACTTTGACTACAAAACCAAATGGACAGAAAAGAGTTATAAATGCCTATATGTACAGGAACGACCTGGTCACGGAAGATAAATTGAAATATTTTATTGAGAATGATAAAACGAATAGTATTAATTAAATAGATGTGCCCGGTAAATATTATTTCAAGGTGAGCAATTCTTATCGCTTGTTGTCCGTCGTTCGTCCGTCTGTTAACTTAGTCAAGTTCTTGAACTGGCCAAATGGAAATGTTAATGTCAGAGTAAAGGCCTTTGAGTTGTCAAAATCTACATTATTTGACCTTACGTACACTCTAGCACAAGCATTTTTCATTTGATTTTCACCAAACTGTAATATCTTAGACAAGTTCTTGTTCCGCTACTGGGCAAACAAATGCAATGCACTACTTGCACATGCATACAAACACATTTGACATTGTGTTAAAATATTTAACTGCTATCCCTGCTGATACTATCTCCCTTCCATACAGATTCTACTGTTTTCACATGCCTGCTCATGATGAACCGTTCCAAATTGTAGGACTTTTACCCAAAATATCTCTGTTACGCAGAATAGCATGCATAAAATGGTAAACAAAGATAAAATATTTGCATGTCTTGATGATATATTTATAGGTATATGTTTTGTGCACATTCAGATAAACAATAGAACACCATTCCAAATTGAATTTCGCAGTATTTCGTGTGTCTAAAAGACGTTTTTCGTTTTGATTATAAATTGTAAAGGCAGTGAATGTTTTGTTATGATATTATGATGTTTGGGCTGAATAAGATATTAAATTAAATTGGAAAAAAAATGACCACAAAAATACAGTTATTATCAAACGAATTGATGAAAAATAAATCGCACATAGAGATAGAGCGAGGAACAAAACTATGAGGTCTATACACTGCCCGTTTACATGCAGTACGAGTATTTTCTTATGAATACCAAAAATATTAAAATTAAATGACCCAACTATATAATTGATAATAAGTTTGTAGATTTCAGTAAAAAATTATTTTCATTCTAACGCCGGGCCCGATTAGATCAGTCGGTAGTGCGTCTGACTATCAATCCAAGGGTCGTGAGTTCAAATCCCCGTCCGACCACAGTCTCCGTGATGATTAGTAACCGAAATTGTGTCTCATAATCATAAGTCTCCCACCGCTGATTCAAGTGGGAAAGTAATCAGTTATTTGCTGAGATGGGATGTGCTCGAGTACTGGTTATCCTTCCAGGATCCCAGGAAACAGTGGTTAGGTTAACTGATCGTCTGTTAGCCCTCGGTGGCATAAAATGACGCTAAATATTCAATCAATCATTCTATCGGGTTGACACTGGCATAAGATGATCATATATTGCGAAGCCACGAGTGAGTATGCTGATTTCATTGTTTGCGATAACTGATATTTCGCTGGAATCAACAACTTCTCTCAGGCTGCTTATTTTATTAAATTCTCATTTTAAACATTAAAGTCAACATATAAAATTCACTGAGAAGTATATATAATTCTTTAAAAAGAATAGACTAAATGGAGATAATCGATATCTGGAAAAACCTCTTCTTCTTATTTTTCAATATTTGATTTTACAAAATCAACAACACAAAAAAAGTTTTACACTACACATCTGTTTTTCTTGAATACACATATATGTGTGTTACTTTTTTATATATATATCTTTGTATGAGTTTGTATGTGATTAATTATGATTAATATTTTATAAAATATATGCTAATGAGAAATATATTACATTAATATTCAATAAATCCAAAAACTGAAAATACATGTTTTAAAAAATCTAAGAAGTAAAATAAAAATTTGAAAAAAAAATATCTAGAAAAAAACTTTCCAAACCAGCGACTATTATTCTCAGGCTGCCAAAGATTATAAAAATAATTTAATGTTGATTTTTCACCCAACTTTTCCTGAGATATAATTCTTTATATGACTTCAGCTGCCAAGAATTTAACAAACGGTGATTATGCGCAACGGTGTTTTTTTCCAGATATCAATTGCGATATGAACTTGTTTTGAGTGCGGAAATATTTCAGTATTTTGTTGCATTCTGTACTTCCAATAGGATCCTTTGTCAGATATTATTATATTTGTATACATTCTGATTCATGCTTCTTAAATCGTTTGGGATTTGTTTTAGGAAACATGAATGATATCGAATGTTAAGCAGGCATCCGATAATCAAATGTGTCTGTTTCTGTTATTAATTTTGGAATAGAACATCAATTGTTCAGAAGGTGCAGTAAGATTAGATTAATGTCTCAACTGCAAATACATTCTGAATGTTTGCGTCCATACCGTTCAATCACAATTAAAGTAATAGATTGTTATATCAAATGTTTTTAAAAATGCATTAGTATAAACACATAGTTTTAGTAAATTTTACGTATTTTTCTTACATATAATAACTTAAGGGCGAGAAAATATCATTTGATAATATGCATTTTACAATTTAGCATTTTTAAAAGCTAGTCTAAATTTCTGCTTTCACCAACAAGTTTTTCAGAAAATTCTTAGACTTGAAAATACAAAATTCAACCTTGGATGTCTAGTTTGCAATGACAGCTACTAGAATACTTTTAAGAGTTTATTGCAAAGTTTGGTTTACACGTGGTCTATAAGCATGTTTTTCATGCTTGAGTTTAAGTATAAGAATATCCCTTAGAATGGTTGGTGATACGACCCCTGCCGATATCCAAGTGACTGTGTGTAGTGATAAAAGGCTGGCCAAATAGTTTCTTGTTTTATCCGGAATTCAAAAAAGGTAGTAGTCTGTCCTTTAGCATGGGAGCTAGGCTAGCATACATGCAAGCATAAAGAATGCTGTGTGAAATGCACAATGTAATAAAAAGATAAAACTATATATCTTATTACGTTACATTTGCTGTAAGAAGTGCACGCGTGTGTGCGCACACATGTAACTGCAATATAAAAACACTTGATGCATTTTTTTTTGTTCTGTGGGTCTGATGATAAATATGATAAATATATAATATAACAACAGATGGCATTAAACTCATTTTATGTCATTGTTAATATTCTGCATGTTATGTCATGTCTGTACCGTTTCTTTGCGTTTGATATACAGCCAAACCTGTGTAAGCGGTCACCTCTATTAAACAGCCATTTTTCTTAAGCAGCCACATTTGCTTTTTCCAGTGTCTATGATTTTAGAGCAAATTAACCTGTATTAAGCAACAAACTGTCTTAAAGGGTCACTTTTGCAGCTTTCTTTGACTGGCTGCTTAATCAGGTTTGATTGTATATATGTTGCATACAATGGACAACTAACAAAATAATGCTGAGGAAATTATAATTTGCATACAACTTTGCTCCAGCTCGCACACATACGCGGACCGGTTAGCTCAGTCGGTAGGGTGTCTGACTATTAATCTAGGGGTCGTGAGTTAGAATTTGCGCCTAAGCCATGGTCTCCTTGATGATTGATATACATAGCGTCTCATTATCATTCGTCTCTAAACGTTGATTCAAGTTTGAAAATTATCATTTAATTGTGTATTGCACATCGTATTGTAAGCAAAAAACAACGGTGAATGTTGCAGGAATGCATAAGTAATTGTCAATATTACCTTTGCTGCGATTTGTCCATCATCATTATTTTTCTTTCAATTAATCGATCAATCATCTTACAAAAATAAATCAACGAAACAAATCGATACAAATATAACGTTTTGCAATTATTCCAATATAAATATATCAACTCTAACGATGATTGTATCGATGGATTGGCCAGCGAAGGGTCTTATCCATACAAGGCATTGATTGTCTGCCGAGCAAAGCCAGGCAAACGTCGTATTTTCAATTCAGCAAATTCGGCATAATCATTGGATCGTTAGGTTTCAATCAAGTATTCCTCAAACATACCCAAGGATTACCAGAGCCGTCATTTCCGTAATCGATATGAATATATCGGAAAATAATGTACAATACAAAGTGGCAGGCGTGCTCATAGTCATAGACTCGGTTGGTTGATCCGACCAGGATGCAAGCAAGGCGAGATATGAGCGTCTTCCAATGGTTTCAGTTTTGCGCCCAATACTTTATATAAAAGTATGGATGATTGAGAATGCATAGTGGTTTATACTCGTATAAGAATCATCAGTGATATATTCCATTCTGCTTTTATTGGAAATTATCTGAAAAGGATGCATGGATGACGATTTATACATAAACTATGCGCTTTACCTGTTACGTAAGTGCCGATCATGAACAAAGTGCCATTTTTTGCTGGTTTGATAATTTTGAAATATTATTCAAATTATATATAATGATAAAATAAATTTGAAGGATTTCTGGTTTGGAAGTTTCAATACGCGTGTTACTGACTGTGGAATTGAAACAAGTTTATGTTTCACGACTGTCGACGTTATTTTTACGCAAATACACTTAAGCGTAGGATAATTAAGAAGAAAAAAGTAATGCACAATGGATTGCTTTTCGTGAATATATTAGATTGGATATAAACGCAATACATTTAAGCGTAGGCTAATTTAGAAGAAGGGAGCATTGCACAATTAATTCCTTTTCGTGAATATATAAGATTGGATACAAGCGCAATACATTTAAGCGTAGGCAAATTTAGAAGAAGGGATCATTGCACAATGAATTCCTTTTCTTGAATATGTTAGATTTGATAGAAACTCAATACATTTAAGCGTAGGCTAATTTAGAAGAAGGGAGCATTGCACAATGAATTCCTTTTCGTGAATATTAGATTGGATATAACGTGATACATTTAAGCGTAGGCTAATTTAGAAGAAGGAAGCATTGCACAATGAATTCCTTTTCTTGAATATATTAGATTGGTTATACAAGCGTAGGCTAATTTAGAAGAAGGGAGCATTGCACAATGAATTCCTTTTCGTGAATATATAAGATTGGATATAAACGCAATACATTTAAGCGTAGGCTAATTTAGAAGAAGGGAGCATTGCAAAATGAATTCTTTTTCTTGAATATGTTAGATTGGATACAAACGCAATACATTTAAGCGTAAGCTAATTTAGAAGAAAGGCGTGAATATATTTGATTGGATATAAACGCAATACATTTAAGAGTATGCTAATTTAGAAGAAGGGAGCATTGCACAACAATGAATTCCTTTTCGTGAATATATTTGATTGGTTATAAAAGCGTAGGCTCATTTAGAAGAAGGGAGCATTGGACAATGAATTCCTTTTCGTGAATATATTAGATTGGATATAAACGCAATACATTTAAGCGTAGGCTAATTTAGAAGAAGGGAGCATTGCACAATGAATTCCTTTTCTTGAATATGTTAGATTGGATACAAACGCAATACATTTAAGCGTAGGCTAATTTAGAAGATGGGCGTGAATATATTTGATTGGATATAAACGCAATACATTTAAGAGTATGCTAATTTGAGGAAGGGAGCATTGAACAATTAATTCCTTTTCGTGAATATATAAGATTGGATACAAACGCAATACATTTAAGCGTAGGCTAATTTAGAAGAAGGGCGTGAATATATTTGATTGGAAATAAACGCAATACATTTAAGAGTAGGCTAATTTAGAAGAAGGGAGCATTGCACAATTAATTCCTTTTCGTGAATATATAAGATTGGATACAAACGCAATACATTTAAGCGTAGGCTAATTTAGAAGAAGGGCGTGAATATATTTGATTGGATATAAACGCAATACATTTAAGCGTTGGCTAATTTAGAAGAAGGGAACATTGCCTAATGAAGTCCTTTTCGTGAATATATAAGATTGATACAAACTTCACTGTTTAAATGTCATGCGTTTATACAATGTTGAAGTTAAGTATAAAAACTGCCATAAACATTTAGTTTTTTTTAGATGTAGTCATTTGCTAGATGTATTATACTATAATTATCTTGAAACAGTTGAACCGTAAATAGACCTCACCTGTGACGTTGTGTCAGTAAATGAGTTTTAGTTTCGTCAAATCATGATATTTAGCATGAAATTAAAACAAAACTGTTGGGTGCCTGGTGGTTCATCTTATGTTTTAGAACGTCATGAACAAACAGGTCAGCGTTGCTCGTTGAGGTATTTGATGTTTTAGTACAACTATTAAATAGAACCCTGGAGTGGTATTCGCAAACCATTCTGAAGAATATTTTTAGTCTTGAACTAAAAAATGGATTTTGAAAAACACACTTTGAGACCATTGTTTTAATAGCAAAGTTAAGCATGTAGTGACACCTAATATACAGTCAAATAAACTCTCACAATTAATCTATCTGTCATGGTAAACTAGGCATCTAAGAATATTCTCAAGATTGATTGGTGAATACAACCCCAGGTCAGCAATGTCCGTTGTATTATTCAAAGTTTTGATATCGCCATTACATAGACCAGTATAAGCTATTTCATCGCGAGTCACGATTTATTAGTTGACTAATACAGATCACGGGTTCTACTTTGCCTGCATTGCAGACACATAATACAACATAAGTTATTGAACAATGTCTCTATGAATTATCAGTTTTTATATTGGTGAGGTACCTTTAAATTGGTATCTGGTTTGCTAGTAGCGTCAGTGTTTTCAATAAAAGTATGGTTTAAATCTGTTTTATTTCATCGCTGTCTATTGATTGCACTTTGAATGAAAAATGCAAAGTCTCTAGTGCATTTATTCAGTTGTGGTCAATTGGTTAATTCTACGATATCGATATTTTCTCTCCCTCCCTGCACATATTGATTCTATTTCACTTTAAATGTTGGTCTCCGAAACATCAATCTGACGAGAGCCATTGCATTGAAATGTATTTAACTATTTTTTGTGATGGTTACGTGTACCAAATAAGATATAATGTCATATTTTCATTCCCATGGTGTTTTCTGGTTTGTAAAAAATCGAAATATTTTACTCCCAGGGGTCGTATTAGCCAACCTCGACTTCAGCGTGAATTTTAAAAAGTTAGTCTAAATTTATGCTTTTATCAACCATTCTTGAGAATATTCTTAGATTTGAAAATCCAAATTTTAACCTTAGATGTCGAGTTGACGATGACCGGTAGAATAATTGTGGGGGGGGGGGGGGGGGGGGGGGGGTATTTGACTATACATTAGGTGTCACTTTATGGTTGCAGATTTTGCTTTCAAAGAATGGTTTCTATGTGTGTGTTTTTTTGTGCAAAATTCATTCGTGAGTTTAAGTCTAGGAATATACTTAAGAATGGTTGGTGAATACCACCCCCAGGTCTCGTATCGCTTTTATTGACTAAACTATCACCAAGGGATATATAACTCCGAGTAAATTACCGGCACGCACAGTAGAGTGTATGTCTAATAGCGATTTTCCATCAGTAATAACAATCAAGGAAACAAACTTATGATTAGTTTATGGACATGAGACACGCGTTACTGTTTTGTAGCGGTGGGACTGTCGTTGAACGGTCGCCTTAGACCTATAAAGCATTGAGCTTCATCCAAAACCTGGTCATAATCGAGTTCTTTAAACTTCTACAAGTTGCATTCACTGGTTTTGTTTGAAGGATAAGTGTATGTGAGGTTGGTTCTTTGAACGTATGCTGTAGCTCAGTGGGTGTCATATCAAATGTTTGATGTGACATGCTGTAGTCTAATGGTGCAGTGCTTGTGATATGTTCGTAGCAATCATCCTGTAACTGATACTGTTATGGCCAAAATATAAAAACTATAAACACAATAAATACTGATTTCTCGGTCGATCCTAAGCAAGAAATAATTTTAATGCTGTTGTGTTGTGTATTATTTTGTGTTGTTTTTTTTGTTGTTTTTTTTTTTGGGGGGGGGGGGGGTTATTTTATTTTGGGTAAGTGGGTGGGGAGGGCTTTTTTTGGGGGGTGGTTATCTCTTTTGTAGGTGGTTTGTGTGTTATTGTGTATGTGTTGTGTTTTTTTTTTCAAACATGCTTTTTTAAAATTCAAAATCTATGAGCGAAAGCCCTGTTCTTTTGATAACCTAACATTTTCGTGTTTTTTTTTTTTTGTTTTTCCGATGAACTACGCTGTTTAATAGCAAAACAAACTAGTTCTCTTTGCTATGTTTTACTTGGCACCTAAACCTGTGTAAGCCAGTCGGTGCGAAGTATGATTTCTTGTTAATCTTTTATAGGATCTTTCTACCTTTTTTGAAAATCTGTTGGAGGTCTTGTATCTCATGCATAGGAGTATATCTGAGTTTATGAATCTGTGATAATTTTGATAGTCTGACTGTAAATATTTAGGTTACGCATATTTATAACAGGTGAATGAATCATTCACAGTTCAAAGACTTTTTGGTATAACCTATGATATGTATTGACTACGTCATGGTTTATATCAGCAGTATTACTGACGGTGCCTCTTTGTTCTTATGTATGTATATTGGTTATTTATTGTATATATTGATGTCATCTTCTAACTGTGCTTCTTTGTTTTTTTATAAAAACATATACGTTGGCAATGCAATCAATGTGTTTTGTTTATTTTTGTTATTATGGGAATGTATAAAATAGTCATACTGGTTATGTTTGTCAAATATACCGACAACGTCATGGTTACAATAGCAGTAGTTTTGACTACTTCATTGTTTTTATTTATGTTTATTAGTTATTTCATTGTACATGTACATGTGTATATTGACAACCTCGTTGACTCTATCAGGAGCCTATCTAATGTTGGTTCTTTCTTTATATATATGTATATTGGTTATTTCATTATACATGTGTATATTGATAACCTCGTTGTTTCTATCAGGAGCATATCTAATGGTGGTTCTTTGTTTATATATATGTATATTGGTTATTTCGTTATACATGTGTACATGTTTCTATCAGGCGCATATCTAACGGTGGTCCTTTGTTTATATATATGTATATTGGTTCTTTCATTATACATGTGTATATTGATAACGTCGTTGTTTCTATCAGGAGCATATCTTCTTTGTTTATATATATGTATACTGATTCTTTCATTATACATGTGTATATTGACAACGGTGTGTCTTTGTTCTTATGTAAAATGGTTATTTCATTATATAATATATATTAGCAATGGCATAATTTAATTCAGCAGTGCTCTACTTTTTTGTTTTATGGCAGTGAATACATATGTGTAACGGTGTTCTTTTGCTCGATATATTGACAACGTCATGGGTTAAACAGCAATAGTTATGACTCTGGCTCTTTGTTCTTATTAATGTACATTTGTAATTTGTAGATCTTTTAACTCTCTCTTATGAACCCGAGTTGCATTTGATTCATATTCATGTATAGGGTGTGGCTTAAATATATGAGAAATGTTGTTGATTTAGATATTGTTATATGCTTCACTTTTTTTCTTGTAATATTGAGTTTCTATGACTCATAATCGTTTTATTTACCGAACATCGTGAATATAAAATTGTGTAATGCTGGTGTATTTATACAACACTCAATAAAATCGAGTTTTTTTTCCTTGGGCGCAATCTGTGATTCCAAAGGATTCTTTCACCAGATAATAATGATTAACATAAGCAACATGTTTGAATTTCGGTGGCATATCACATAACCGGCGCTCAAATCTGTATCCCAATAGTGGTATATCGTAGTATATGTTAAACGGCTTGTCTTCACATTTATTTATCGACTTTAAGATGGGGTGCAGCGTCTATTTTGCAATCGGAAACTTGTATTGGCAGCGTCGTTATTCCATAATAACCGTACAAAATATATCCGATTCTATCGTCTATGGCGTGAGACCAAATACGTAGTATTGATTTAAATCATAATACTGAATAATACATGTTGTATGTAGTGGCAGAAATCTTGTCTTAGTATTAAACGAGCCAATTGAGAGCAAGCGGGCTGTGTATTGGCAGGCATTTTGTCTTAGTTTTAAACGAGTCCATTGAGAGCACGAGGGCTGTGTAGTGGCAGGCATTTTGCCTTAGTGTTAAACGAGCCCATTGAGAGCAAGAGGGCTGTGTAGTGGCAGGCATCTTGTCTTAGTTTTAAACGAATCCATTGAGAGCACGAGGGCTGTGTAGTGGAAGGCATCTCGTCTTAGTTTTTAACGAGTAAATTGAGAGCAAGAGGACTGTGTTGTGGCAAGCATCTTGTCTTAATTTTATACGACACCATTGGGAGCACGTGGGTAAAATTGTATATTGTCAATATATTATTTTAAATTTTAATTTCTCATAAAAAATGTAGATCTAAAAACAAATGTTGAAAATGACTTTATTAGTTTATCCAATATTACTGATTTACAATATTACGCCCTTACAAGTATTCAAATGTAGTTTAAAACAAGCTTGCTGTTTTTAAAAAGCATCCAACGGTTAAATCTTATAAAGGAGGTAACAAATAGAGTGAATGAAGATGTAAATATGCTTGTTAAATGGTGTAAGATACAATAATTGAGTGAATGTAGGAAATATAAAAACAACCGCACACCGGGTATTTAATACATGGGTGATACCAAAACTCGATCAGGTTCCACCTGACCTTGTCAAATTCTGGCTGCAGAGAAAAGGCAAATATGGTGTCAAAAAAATAAGGACCTACAATTACTAACTTGAGATAAAGCATTGACAGGACACAGTCACCAAAGCAGCGAGAACATAATCAATGAACAGAATAATCATGATAAGTCCAACACATGTACATACATACAGAAGAAATGATATTGTGCATGTGTTTCTATGCAAGCTTCAATATATCTGGAAAACATTGGTATTATTAATACTATTGCTACAGTGTAGAATATAGCTTAATGGGAGAATGTAAACTTGAAGATCAGAATTGGTTCATTTTGTTTTAGTATGCATATTCTTCTTTCAAACATGTAGTTGTTGTTTTTTGTTGGGGAATGAGTTCTGTCTGGGTTTGTTACATTCAACAATGTTACACGGTTGTTTTATTCGAACACACTGCTATTATCACCCAAGTCTTTGATGTGTTAACGTTTTGTCGTCATGGATAATGTCACATGTTTATTTGCCATATTGCCTGTGTGATGCTGAACAACTGGCTGATTTACCCAGTGTTGTGTGATACTGATGCATTGTTCAGGACAGGTATTTGTCCAACATAAGAGACGATACAGTGAAGTGGTTAGATATTGTATGTACAGTAAAACTTCGATGGCTCGAACCCAACGGGACTGGACAAAATAGTTCGAGTTAAGGGTTGTTCGAGCTAAGTATTGTTCAACATCATACCATACATGTTTATATATTATATACATCGAAATAGGAATTCGACCGGGACCAGATAAGTGGGATCGTGTTCCAGCCATCCGTGTTCGAGGCAACGAAGTTTTACTGTTTTTAATTATCAATCACTGTTAATCTCGCATGCAATGTTTTATACATCATGTGTAAACACTGAATAAACCTTCCGTCTGATTCCCATATTAGTGGAGGAATGCAGACATGTATTGTCAACCACGTAGTTGTGCTTTCAAATATACACCTTTTCATTATTTAACCTTGTTAATGTGTTTTTGTTTACTTATTGTGGGTTATTCCTATTAAATTGGGCTTTTGAAGTGCTTCATTACAGTGAGCTCTCAGACTTGGTGTGTATACGATATAACACCGACAGAGATAATTCGATTTTTACTGAATGCAGCTGTATATTTTGCTCCATTGCTTCATATTCTATTTTAATCGTTTCATCGTTATGAATTAGGGCATGGGTTAATGTTTAATTTACATAACATTGTACTCAGTGTAAAATAAAATAGACAACTTTTGATTTTGAATATTGAAAACATGTCAATATATAGGCCCATATTCCCATCCAATTTCACAATTGATATCATGAGGTAAATCACCATTTCTTTTATCTCTTCTGTAAACAATCTAGATGTAAAGAGAAACAAAAAACCCGGATGCTCTCAATTACCATGGAAACTCTATTGATGTGTATGTTTCTTCGCGTTACTTTTGAGTGATATGATATCGACTTCCGAGTGGTATTAAAGAATATTCTTAGACTTGAGCTCAAGAATAAATTTTGAAAAACACACTTAAATACCATTTTTCCGAGACCAAAATTTGCAGGCATGTAGGGACTACTAGTATGTTGGCGAATAAACTCTCACAATTGTTCGATCTGTCATGCTAAACTAGAAATCTAAGATTGAAATTTGGATTTTCAAGCTTAAGTCTAAGAATATTCTTTAGAACGGTTGGTGAATATGGCTCTTGGTATTTAACGTTTACCATTATGTTCATAGTGACAATATAAGATATGGTGAATAGGCAACATTAGTGGAGGTGTATTCCTTAACCAAATGGTGTTATTATTTCTGATTCCTAGAAGTCACAGAGCTTTTTTATTGTTACTCGAGTAGGGAATACTGATTAAGCCGGTGCTAAGGACGTAAGGGGGTGTTACATGTTCCATTATCCCCTCATGAACAGTCTCAATAAAACCGAGTCTGCTATTTAAGTGTCTGTAGTCGTAGCCAGCTCTTCCGATTGGATCCGTTAAATAGTAATGTTATGAAAGCCACATTTGAGCACGTTGATTGGTCAGTTGTTTCGGGGAAAGTTTGAATTACACAGTTTAGTAAGCGTCTAATTGCTATGAATTGTTGGACACGCATATAATTCTCGGCTTATTCATTGGTGGTTAATAGACATAATTCGGGAGATATCATGTTCTGGGGTAGACTAACTATTTACGTTAGTGTAAACTGATTTGTTTTTGTTCGATTGCGAAGTAAGTTCATATCTTATATGTTTCGGTCTCGAGTCCGTATTTTTGTTAGAAGCATTGTTTTTTTAGATTTTATCAGGTGAGCGGGGAAACGAACCCGTGCTCTCTGACGTGAGGGGTCATTTTATGTGAGATTATTGATGAAATATGATAAAAACAGCACTTGGAATACACAGAATGCGTAAAAGAAAAGAAAATACAATAGGATTTATTGAGCGTATTCATAGGGGGTAACGTCATAGGCAACACCACTCGTGCCCACTAGTAACGACTTAAGAGGTAGTATTCTATTTACGAACAGCACATATCCATGAATCCGAGGAACCAAAAATAGTAACAACACAGAGTAGGAGTGCAGACGACCTTTTCACTGCTGTTTATAATGTCTGATAAAGGTGTCCCTTGGAAATATCAAGGATTATCCATTGTGTCGTCTGGCATTATTCTGTGCAACTTTAGACTGTATACGGATGTTGGAAGTAGAAAAATGTTTGCGTGAGTATCTAGAAATAATCTTCGTCCGTTACGGTACTAAAACGATAGGATATTTTTAATGGAGCAACGCAGTCATAACGTCCTTGACACATGCATATGTTTTCAAGGCGCTTCGACAAAGTAACTTTCGTAGATCTTTCTAACCATGGGTGAATTGTTCTTGCTCGAATAGGTATCGTGTAATGAGTTAACCAGCTATATAAGTTCTGTATTTATGTCCTGCACACATTGAAATATCAAGTGTTAATACTTCATTTATATGCTAAAACAGAGACATAAAAAGGGTAATCACCTCAAAACTCCATCGTGATAAATCACGTGTATATGTCACATTTATAACAATATTCGTGATTATTTTTTATCCTTTCAAGTCATGGAGCTCAAAAAATAGAAATGAGAGGTGCAAAAGAAGAACGAGTGGTGTAAATAATGTCGTTACCCGCCAGGAACAGACTCGATAATCGCGATAACACCGAGTTTGTCATTCAATTCTTGATTCCGATCTGTCCTTCTTGTGGATCATCTTATCAGTTATTGGCATTCTTATGACCAATGTTAACTGGTATGCATTACCCTCTAATTGGTAAGACTCCCTAATTGGTATTCATTTCTTTCTAATTGGCATTTGCCAAGATAATTGATCCCCATTACGTGTATTAGTCCAGCCATAAGTCATCGTCTAAGTTATTACAACTCTTAACGATATTGATCCCATTTACCCATCTGAGACAATTTGCATGATTTTTTGTTAAGAAATTTACATTTAGCACGCGTTCTTTCTTTTTTTAAGCTCGCCGGGACGAAGTCCAAGGAGAGCTATTGTCATGACCCATCGTCGTCGTCGGCGTTGTCGTCGTCGTCTGTAGACACCCAGGTTAAACTTTTGCGTTTAAGTTTAAGATATCTATGCAACCACTCATTTGATGTGAATGAAACTTCGCATGTGTGTTCACCATCATCAATTGACACACAGAGATAAAAACCATAACTCTGGATTGAATTTAGGCACAGTTATGGCCCTTTTTGGACTAAGACTTAATTTTTCAGGTTAAAGTTTTTTTATCAGGTAATATATCTATGCAACCACTCATTGATTATGAATGAAACTTCGCATGTGTGTTCATCATCATCAATGAGCACACAGAGACAAGAACCATGACCGGGGTTGCATTTTGGCACAGTTATGGCCCTTTTTCGACTTAATTTTTCAGGTTAAAGTTTTTTATCAGGTAACATATCTATGCAACCACTCATTGGATATGAATGAAAATACGCATGTGTGTTCACCATCATCAATGGAACACACAGAAAAAAGAACCATAACTCGGGGTTGCATTTTGGCACAGTAATGGCCCTTTTTCGACTTAATTAGTCAGGTAAAAGTTTTTTTATCAGGTATGTGTGTTCACCATCAGCAATGAAACACACAGAGACAAGAACCATAACTCGGGGTTGCATTTCGGCAAAATCATGACCCCTTTCGACTTTTGCGTTTAGTTTTGGTGTTTGCCTCCAATCTTTGCATGAGTTTTATCCCATCGGCAAGCTCTGTTGTCTCCTTACAACTCTTGTTATAGAAATTCAATACCATCACGTGTGGTAGAACGAATGAAAATGAATTCGTAATTGTGAATTCATACCAGAATGTTCTATGCCATTTCGTTAAGCAGTAATATGGCTGGTAACTACACAATTATAATATTCGACCCAATCAGCACCATGCATATCGCAATACTTGTGATGAATGTGTTTGTTGTTGTTGATTTTCATTAAAATAAAGTAGTATAGAGATAATTATATTAGTGGTCAATGTCATTGTCATACGCATTCAAGGTTGTGTTTATGCCGTATTGCAATTTCAATTACCGATGACCGAGTATGTTGTTTTTCGTTTCTTGATTGCGTTCATTGTGCTTCTAATGGATATATGTATTAAATATAAATTCAATGCTGCGTTTGAATGCGCTCTATGCCCGAGGAGTGGGGCATACCAAAAAGTACAACAGTTAATAAATTATACACTTACCGGTCAATATGATGTCCTGTGGAGTAGGGCTTAGAACATGCCGTCTTGTATGTGAACTCTCCCAAGCATTGGAGTAAGATTGCTCAGAATTCCTCAGAGAGGACGCGGCATACAAGTACAACATCCATGTGCTATAATCTTTCTATAACTGGAGTCTGGACATCAAATTATAAGGGTTTTGGATTCGATTTTGGATTCTGATTTATTTTCTGTACTTTCATATCATTTTCATGTTCACTATTGTCGTTTTTTTAAATTTAGTTTAGTTTAAATCATTTTACGTCGATTTTAAACTTAAACAAGACACGCTTGAAGTCCTTCTGCGTAGAACCAGTATTAAGAATAACCGGAAATATTATCATGCTCAAGAACACCACACATGACCGTGACTGAGGATCGAACCCACGGCCCTACGATCATAGATTCAATGCTTTACTGTTAACGTAAAACGTTCTGTCATCCATTCATTTATTCATTCGCCCATCCATTCATTCGTTCATTCATTTCAATACACCACTTTACGTCCCATGTTGTGTCCGGTTGAGTGCTACTGCTACGTTCGTGTTTATTGGTGTTGCTCTTTCAATTTGTCACGTGTGTGTTAACAATAAATAGTACACACCGGACTTGCCCTTTGGCTGCCGTGGTCTATGACAGTCGGGTCTTTAAACTATACTTGCATCTTAAGTTGCATTTATCCTAATAGCCACCGCTGCAGGCTGTTGTGTCTGTCTACACTAATAAGTGCTCACGATGAAACTAAATTAAAACCTCAAAGTAGACAGCCAAATATATATATATATATATATATATATATATATACATACATCACAAAGGTGAAAAAAAGAAATAATGTTACAAAACGCAATGTCCTAAGATACTGGTACGTTTATAGGTCTCTCTGTACGGGTGATGTGTGTTGTTGCATTACTAGTTAATTAAATTGTTCTTCTAACATTATTAATGGAATTTCCGCTTTTTGGCGTAATTCGTGTGATGGGTGAATAAATAAGAATTCTTATATATAAATGCATGTGTCAATGTTGGAGTACGGGGATAAGTGCCGTGTAGTAATAGCACGCGGAGATTGTGGTACGTGTATGAAAAAAAAGAATAGTTTTTACTATACTTCTTAAGGTAAACTGACATCAAACGAACGCAAACTAGGATATATTAACTGGATAGTGAATGCACTAAGTTTGACGAAAAATGTTTATAATCATCAAGAAGGATTATTTTGTGTGTGATGTCTACATTTAAGTGTTTTTTGTATTATAAAGGAAAAGACATCGAACTTAAACACATACACAGTCGTGAATGTATAGTTTTTAGATTGTATACCTTTCAAATGAATTATCAAGCTAACATTTAAATTATTGGAATTTTTGTTAAGTTCCTTTTAGCATTAGTGGAAAAGAAAAAAAACATAAATGAGAATAAAATGAAATTATATCTGCATGGGAAAACGAGCTTGATTTTTTTTTGCAGATATAAATGATGAGTATCGACTCCATATTCCCATGGAATGACTTTTTTGTAATAATATTGAAAATTTGGTTATTTCATATTGTACTTTAACAATAACACATTTCGACTTCTTAGAGCACCAATGGGTTATATGCATATGAAACATGAAGGCATATAGATCATTGATGCTTCAAGGAGACAATTTGAAGTTGATGCAAACAATGGTCTATATAGGTCCTTGATGCAAACGAACTTTTAACCGCATAAAAACTGTTTTCTTAAGAGTTATGTTGAACAGGAAGTTTAATATAAAAAGTAGTACAAGGTCGTCCTCTGTTCCCGATGCTAGAAAGTTGTTAACGTTTAATGAAAATTTCACTAAATGTATTACATAAGTTTGATAGTCTCGTGCATGATCTCTAGACTTGTATTAGTTTATACTAATTTCTTTTAGCTCGATTGCGATGAAAGCTCAGAGCTTATATGAATCGCTCTCGAATCCGCTCTTTGGGTAGAACCAGTACTGAGTGTTGTTTTTATGAGAGGCATCGGGTCGAGCTTGGGATCGAACCCGCAACCTCTGGCGTGAGCGGCCAACACTCTATCCATTAGACCACCGCCCCGCTTAAAGACGTGTATTAAACTCCCGGCAAACAGCATTTGCAAACAAAATGTGCTGTTTTTGCTGGCCTCATATGATTCCCTTTATTAATAGTATAAGGCTGCTTATCAGATGCTATCCAACGGCAACCGACTTTTTGGTATGGACTGTTTACAGAATCTGGCGATAGAAGATAAGGCTGAATAACAGGGGAAAAACAATGACTGGGCGGCATCCATTCTATTTATCTGATAATTTTGTTCAATTCCATTATTTTTTGTTGCTGCAAAACTAATTCTCGTATTAAATGGAGGTATCTGGGTGGCTGTTGTAAAGGGTTGCCTATGGGTTTTTTTTATCATTTCTGGTTCATTTGAATCATGGAGCGATCACCTCTATTCATTGAAAACGTGTAGCGAATGCATTTAATGTAGTCGCAATATAGCAACAATAGGCAAAAGTCCAATGATTTTATGCCTTGCTTTTTAGCTCTATTGAGAAGAAAGCTCGGAACTTATATGAACCGCACTCGAATCCGCTTCCTGTGTAGAACCAAGACTGAGAGGTGTTTTTCAAAGGCATCGAGTCTAGCTGGGGATCGAACCCGCATCCTCTGGTGTGAATTTAATGTTTTAGCTGTAGATTTTTGTTCAAGCTATGATCCTCCTTGACTCGTCTCATTATCAACTCTCACCACAGAGTCCAGCTCGATTCAAACAGTTTATGTGTGAAAGTACGCCAATTACATACTGAATTCTCAGATGCATATACAATGAATCTTGGGTCTTCCCCGACAATGAAGCTGGTTGGTATATATAACCTGTAATGTGTTGAACATGGCGTTAAATCCCATTTGTTACAAGCTAAGACAGTGAACATCAATCACAACTATCCCGGCCTGTGCACACTCCTAAACGTTTAGTACCATGCTTTGTTTCGATATATTGGAATACGTCTAATGCATGAGCACCTGCCTGTGTCTTTAATACATCGATTCCAGTATGTGTTTCAATGAAATATTGGAGCGGTACATGGCAAACATCTAGATCTGACGTTGGTGTTAGGCACATATCTCTCTATAATTTATATGCTTCTTCCAATGTCAGATTACGGAATATGATAACCTAGAGAAACTGATGGTTTTAAACGGAAGTTCTCCTTGCCAAGAGCGATATGTCATATAAAATTGAGATATGTTATATTCTGATATCTACTCAAGCATCTCGAAACGTTGGCGTTCATCAAATATTTCTAGCATGTTAATTGACTTAATTTCTATGTTCAACTATAAAATTTATCGTATAAACAAGTGTATTTTTACTGTGCAGAATATACTCACATCATCGCACTGCGTGCTGTGAATCAATTAATATCATACTTCCTTATAAAACATAGGTCACGATTCCTGGCGGAGATATTTTTACTTAAGCTGTGTCGCCTTATGATGTGGCTACGGAGGAAAAGCGAAGTTTAGCGTAACCGTTAGTCTGTAGAACGAACCCGATTGGTCCATTACAAAGCAATGTTGGGAAAGCCATATTTGAGCACGTTAATTGGTCAGTTGCTTCAGTTGAAAGTTTTATGACGTCAATGTTTAGTAAGTGTTCAAATGCTATAAATTGTGGGACAGGCATAGATATCCATGCCTTTTCATTGGTGGTTCACCTGATCAGGTTCTAGGATAGACAAGTGTACCCGTTAACCTGGTTATAGATCGACAATGGTGTATTTTACTTGTTCGTTCCAATGCGGTGACTTCTGTTGTTATTTCTTATCTATGTATGTTTTGTACTAAGTCTGTTTATAAGTGTATGTGCCAGGCAGGGTTAGCTCGGTCGGTAGCGCATCTGACTACCAATCCATGAGTTAGAGTCCCCGAACGGTCACAGTCTGTGTGATGATTGATAAACGACATTGCGTAGCATTGTCATTAAAAATGGTCAGGTTAACTGTAAGCCTTCGATGGCCAAAACAAATGACGATAAATATTCAAACAAAGTAAGATTGTGTTAATACTACTTCTGGTGATTGTATCCTCACAATGATATGTCTCATGTTTATTTCGTATATACTTTCTTACTATTTATAGGTAATGATTACTGTGTTTGAATTACAACACGCCGTAACAATACATAAACGAATGAGATAAATACGTTAGGATATACAAATGAATGCATGTATTTCATTCTCAGAATTGTTGCGCGGAATTTTTTCACAATACCTATCTTCTCAGGCATAATCAACGAAAGAAAAATGGCAATACCAATGCAACCTACATACCGAAGAGGAAACGTGTTTTATTATTTGTCCCATTAGTGCAAAAAGGTGCCAAATGCCTTTTATCGATAGTCTGCAGCGGTTTGTCTTGATGCGGACTATCGGCTTCTTGATTCCACTACTTGAGAAGACATTATTTGGTGGGGGGGGGGGGGGGGGGGACTAATCATAATGCATGATGATGGATACGTTCGCCTTGTCATAAACAGATAAAAACAGATAACTGTGTAATGTATATTTCTCGACAAATCAATCACCAGTAGACAGGATCGCCTCCGAATAATGTATGCTCCCCTGACGTACAATATAAATATGCCGAATTGTCTGACTGCGGAGCAACACTTCATGATTGGTGTCTTGTGTTTGCGTTATTAACAGAAGTGTTGGCTGATAAGTGTTCAAACGCATGCTTTGTTTCTGATGTGTGCTGTGACTCACTTGAGTTATCGGGCATATTTTTGCTTCATGATTATGAAAACACAAAACTTGAGTACATCTGCTGCGGTCGCTGTGTATTCTCCTCAAGTGCATATACGTTCAAGCATGCATGCATGGAGATGGGTTATCTGGTTTTTAACTTCATGGTTCATTGATAAGGATGTCTCGTTGGTGTTTATCTGCACACACACACACACACGCACACACACGCACACACGCACACACACACACACACACACACGCACACACGCACACACACACGCACACTTTTCGTTATGTCGTTTTTCTTCTTCTTGTTAGGGTGTTTTCATGATTTAACTTATATTTAAAATGTACTTGAGAAAACGTGTGACTATTTCAATGTACAGTCAAAGTTGTGTATGTGGTCACTTTGAGCAGTCACTTGTCCTAAGCTGTCGCAGTTGCTATTTCCCATTTCTATGCTTCCAGAGCAAATTAATCTGTCGTAAGCAAAAACTGTCTGAAAAGGCCATTTTGCGCCTTCCTTTGACTGGCTGCTTAAGACAGGTTTGACTGTAGCTTGGAATAGAATAGTGCTAACATTGCCCCTATATGAACAGACTGAATAAAACCGAGACTGGTATAATCTTTTCTTGAGAGAGTTTTGTGCCATCAACTGATTCGTTTATTGAATAGTGTAGTGTGGTTTATATTGAAAAAATGCCTGATAGTTTTCGTGTTTGTCCAAGTGTTGGTTTATCGTTCTGTATTCGTTAGTTGATACCAAGCACATTCGTTACCATGCACATTGTAGAAAATATCAGAATTACTCGATATTAGGATTCAGATGAAACTTTGGTGTTCCCCAAATGGTCGTCTGTTTTCTTTGACACCTCAAACGTTATGGTAATTATCTAGCACATATAGACTTGTCTGGATCGTTACGTATGATGCATGTGATGGCTAATTTCTCTCCTAATGGGAGTTCCCAGTTTCGAATCACATTTGCATGAAAAGCATTATTTTATTTGATAAATACCCTCTGCCAGTGTTGTGAAGTTGTACATCTCCATTTCGGTCCTTTGACACGTCTCCTATTTAGTACAATTGTGTTTGTAGAGTTCTTACATTTATATCATTAGGCAAACTGTATTTTGGGTTAAATTTTCACAAAGGCTATACCTGTTAATGATTCTTCTGTTAAACAGTACTCTTAGTGGATTAAGGCTCTAGATATCGAATTACCAGGTAACAGATACGTATGTAAATGACTATACTCAAACTGATGTGAAAATTGCTGGATTACGTTGTATTTCACGCAGTGCGTTTATAACGAACACTTCAAAGTCTGTCACGAAATCTGTCAACTGTGAAATCGGGTAACCGCCAATTTCGTTAGAGATATTGTTAACTTACTCGAAGCTCGGTGTTGACAGTTTATTACTATCATGTGATGATAAAAGCTATATCTAAGTTCTCAAAATAGTATCGGGGGCGTATCGAACGTATTCGAGAATGCGTAACTGTCTGTGAACTTTTGAGTTCGGTCGTTTGAAAGAGTTGTCAGACATAATAAAGTGGTCCATCCAGGATTTGTAGTGAGAAAAAAGAGAAAAAAAGAGTGAAAATGAGTGTGGGGTGGGGGTGGGGGGTGGATCTACACAAAAGTTGAATTATGACTATTTTGTGTGCACTTTACCTTTTAAGGCAAATCTTTTACTAGTATAATAATAATGTATATAAGATAATGCATTTTCGAATTTTCAAAGTCCATGCGCGTGTGTGCGTGCGTCAGCGGCAGATTATGCGTGCGTGAGTTTGAGGTTGCGTCCCATATAATCGAACTTGCAACGGGTATACCTTTCATTCAGAAGGAAAGTATACATTGAATTATGTATTTATCAATTTTTTCTTATCAGTATACGCTGTACGTTTTATTGAAACCTTTAAACCAGCCTTGTTTATAATCAATCAATTCATTTAGATTGGCATGTATCGGCTGAAAACGACCAAAGACTGCAAATATTAACAAGAAAGCAAAGTTTGCTCAATGGACTGGAGTTTTGCTGGATTATATGATCCGAATGATTAAATATCTTAATAAATGTTGACAGCGCTCAGTAGTACGCCAGGAAATAACTGCTATTAAATATGAAGATGTGTTGCTAATGCAAACGAAAAAACATGTTAGTGTGTTTTATGATTATGATAACATGCATGTCTATTTTTTGTGGCGTGTGCGAGGGCTTAGTGAGTTATGGAGTTATAGCACGTTGTTTGTGTTTTTGGACTCAGTTTTGCGATATAGTAAGAGAGTGTGTGTCTTTATTTGCTTTATTTGCTTAATTTGCTTTGTTTTTGATACTGTTGTTTTGAAGAAGAAGAAAAACCGGAAAGGAGTTTTTGCAGTATACAAAATATCAGTTAAGATATGAAATGCAAATGTGTGTTTTATTAATGAAAACGTGTATTTATTATCATTAATTTTAGAAAATGTTCCTATGTTTTTGTTAAATATTTATGTGTGTCCTCCATGGCCCAGTGGTCTAAAGCGTTGTCATTTAACGACCACTTACCTCTCATCTCTGAGGTCGCGGGTTCGAGCCAAATTCGGTCAGAAAAACCTAAGTTAGAAAGTTTGCCAGTTACTTTCGGGAAAAAATGGAAGAAGGACGGGTGTACTACTCGGATTCATTCTTAGGTCTTTCTCCACCATTTTAACTGAATATGCCATATATATCAAGTTATGTGTTGAAAATAGCACTAAACAGATGTTTCGTGTATTACTCGGTTGTTCAATAATAATTTGCATTTATGCTGCGCATGTCTTTTAATTTATTTAAATCAAAGTCGTTTAATACCATGTTTAAATAAAATATTTCCAATTACGGCGTGTATGTGCCATTTTAAAGGGGATAGCGAACACATCTGCCGTCTTAAATGCAGGTAGACTTACGTCATATTCACGATCTCGGGATAGTTTCATAAGATAGATGACTGTTTAATACAGGTGATTGGGAAATACATGTACATACCGTGTATAATTTGCACGGTTACATACCGTGTATAATTTGCACGGTTACATACCGTGTATAATTTGCACGGTATGTATATTACTCGTATTTGCCTTTACAGATAAGCACCACACGTGTGTTTTTCTAGACTCGTATGTAATCGCTAGCCTCTTATCACATATATTGGGGCAACTCTTTCAATCGTTCCCTTCCTCAGAGGAAAGATAAAACGAGATTCAGATAAGAGAGAGAATCTTTGCTCTTACTCTGTTTTTTATAGTAATTCCCTCCCTTTATCCGTATATATTTGGTGAATTTTTGGAATATTATCAAAAAATGCCGACGTTCCATTTTTTTACATAGATCTATATTTTATATTTTTGCTCGCTTTATTCATGATGTATTATATAAGCGAATAAAAGTTTATTGTAAGCATATAAAGTGTGGTACAAACCTTAATAATAATAAAAACACTTAATAATCATAATAGGGAGCTTAAAAATGATTGACAGTGGTGGTGTAATATTGTATAACATTTTTGGCGTAATTAAACCGGGAATAATAGCAACGAAAATATGGAAATAAACCGGAGAAGACGTGGTGTAGGTAACTTGATCCTTTCAGTTAATGTTCAAGTGATTTATCTTAAATTTTGAAGTATATATTCAAATATTAATACTGACAACTGATATAAATAGTTTCGCCCTAGCAATACGTACGTAACATCGTTGACAAGTGGGGTCTATCAAGTGGAAAATATGCAAATTTGGTTTAAAAAAATGTGAATTTACAGATATTTAACGCGACGTTCATGATCGGCAAGTGTTGTGTATGCGGTGTAAAAATATAGGTTGTAATTTTTTTTATATTAATAAGATAGTGATTGAAGACTGGTACATACACTTTTTAACAACAGGTGGGTGACCTTCACACCGATATGCACACGACAGTTATACTAATACTGGATTTACGTGTGTTCGTATGCACGCGTTTGTGTTCACTACGTATGTTGAATATATGAGTGTATGTCGTTTGGATAAATGGAAGTTAGTTTTAACAAATTGATATGACATTTTTACGATATTAGCCGTATCTCTCTCTCTCTCTCTCTCTCTCCCTCATTCCCTCTCTCTCTCTCTCTCTCTCTCTCTCTCTCTCTCTCTCCCGCTCTCTCTCTTTATTAAAATGGATTTACATTCTTATGGTTACTTTTAAGAGTTTTTTTCCTATGAATGTGATATATGTGATGCTTAATGTATCGATTCAAAGAGTGACACGGATGTTGTGGAATATAGAACATCATCATAAATTGTATAAGATGTTTAACAAGTGGAACACATACAGAGGATTGAAATGATCGACATTGAAAAAAATACTAGTATATCGGTCTGCAAATGGTCTGTATCGGTCTATATCGATATAAAGAATACCGTTGCACGCCATGAGACAAATATGGATAGTAAAGAAATTTTATCGGGACATAAAATATATCGATTGATATATATCGATTTAAAGGATACCGTTGCATAATATGGAACAAATGTGGAAAGTTAAAAAGATATATATCGGCAAGTAATATATATCGATAAATCGATATATCGAAAGGATATCGTGACACAATAGGATGCTATGTTTCCGTCCCTGGGGTCCATATTGACGGCATTAGGTATGGGTGTGGCCGTATACGTTATTCTGTGGCTCGGGAAAGTGAGTATAATTCATTTATTCCATTATACACGACATTTATCATACGTATGTCTCTGTTGTGGGTAGTATACTGCACAGATAGGAACCTTTTTCTTGTTGTACTGAAACACCGCATCTCCAGATGTTGGGCGTAATTTCAATACAATATAAATGTTATAGTTTCGAATACTGTTTTGTTATATAAAGAATGTTTTTGATATGTATTATTTTTGTAGTAGGAGGAAATATAAAAACCTAAATGGAGTGCGTGGTCTAGACTAGTGGTAGAGCATCGCACCCCGGATCGGAGGGTTGCGGGTTCGATCCACCAACAGGGCTATGTGTGGTGTCCTTGAGCAAGGAACGTTATCCACAGACGCTATAGTACTGGTTCTACCCAGGAATACTTCGAGCGTGATTTGCCTTAGTTGTAATGACTTGTTTTAAAATCGAAGTAAAATAAATAATTTTAAATCAATAAAAAAAGATATAAAATACAGTCATGTTGTTATGCATTTTGTGCTTATGTGGACGTATTCATAAATACATGTATATGGCAAATCCCCAATTCTTCCGTCAGACACGTCGATCCGCATAAAACTGTCAAACGTCTAGAAATTAAGTTATCCCTAGTTTGAACTGTAGGGCCAGACATGTCGCCAGATAAAATGTCTTCAGATAAAATGTCTTAAGTTTTCCTTGTTTTTATTGTAACTTACTTCCACTTTAAAATAATCGTTTCCGGCAAAAGATACAAAGTGAATTGATACATTTATCTTCCTGTTGATCATTGTTGAGATTACATTATTGCACTTCATAACATGTAAAATGCACATGTTAAACCCATAATAGAAACTTCTGAAAACAGGAAGATTGTATATACGCGAATTTAACCATAAATATATTATATATCTATAATTTTATCATCTGAGAAATTTAACCATAAATATATTATATGTCTATATCATCTGAGAATTTTAACCATAACTATATTATATACTTGTATCTATATCATCTGAGAATTTAACCATAGATATATGATATACCCATATCAGCTGAGAATTAATTGTAACTTGAATGTATGATATACCCGTATCTGAGAATTTAACCATAAATATGGCATGGTATGTCCATACCATCTTGTCAAATATAAGTATATGTATATGCCAAAGTACTACTTATAATTTAATGTATATACATGTACCACAGTGGTTAAATATAAGCGTATGCACGTACAAAATGGTTAAATACAGAAGTGTGTAAAATATACCAAATGATTAAATACAGAAATATTTAATATATACCCAGTACAGGGCACATACCAAATTATTGCATATAAGTATGTGTGTCTACCATAATGGTTATTTATACGTATGTGTGCACGTACCAAATGGTTAACTATAAGTATAAGTGAACGTACCAAATGATTAATTCATCAGTATAGATATATGTGAACAGTTAACTATAAGTATATGTGAACGTACCAAATGGTTAACTATAAGTATATGTTAATGTACCAAGTGGTTAAATGCCCAGTATAAGTATATATATGTAAACGTACCAAATGATCAAATCATCATTATAAGTATATGTAAGCGTACCAAATGGTTAAATCACTAGTATAGGTTTATGTGAACCAAGCAAATGGTTAAATATAAGTATGTGTGAGCGTACCAAATGGTTAAATACAGAAATATGCATATACTAAGTGATATATAATTTTATATACGTACATGTATAATATGCATATACCAAGTTGTTTCTTTTCTTATATCCAAAACGTTGTATTTAACGTATGCATATAAACTAAATTGTAATGTATACCAAATGCATATACCAAATAATGTATATACGAATATATGCTTGCCGCCTGGTATAATAATATAAATTATAAACTTGTGTAAGTAAATGCATTACTTATATATGTCTTAAACATAGCTGTACGATATATAGTCAAACCTGTCTTAAGCAGCCACTGAAGGGGGGGGGGGGGGGGGGGTAACAAAAATGACCCCTTAGTCCAGGTGGCTGCTAAATACTGGTTGATTAAAAACTAAAACTATAAAAGACAAGTGGTTGCTTAATAGAGGTGACCACTTACACAGGTTTGACTGCAATGATCAGATGTAGATACATTTGATTATACGAGTATGCCAACTCGCAAATTATATACAAAGTTATATATATATATTGGTATTTTGACCATATTCATATCTATACAAGTAGTATAAATATTTTATCACAAGAGATGTCATTTTGCGCGGTATTAATTAATATCACATAAATTTGCCGGCGTGATCAATCAACTTCGCTGTTGTTTGATTCAATTAGCAATTCTCGGTGGGTTCGCCATATTTCAAACATAGACTGGTACATAGGTTTGGCGGTGTTTTATTTATACGCTCTGTCCCTTCATACCGACACAAAATACAAAAGGATTGTACATGTAATGAAGTTTGTATTTTCAGTAAAATAAAAGAAATACCATGACATCGTCGTACGTAAGTCTAAAATAGTATTAAAGTGTAACTAGTATCCGAGGGCGATTTGCAGAAGTTGTAATAACTTGTATCACGATCGAAGTAAAACAGATAGGTTTAAACTAAAACAAGTGTAGCATATTCAAATATATATAAGATAGATTATACTAGGGATTGGTACTGGCATCTCCCTATTCAAGGAAAGTTGATCCTATGTTTATGGTCTAGGAACACATGTTATCGCTTTATAGGACGCGGACTCGAGAGCGGTTCAAGTAAGCTCTGAGCTTTCATCGCAATCGAGCTAAAATGAATTAGTATAAACTATAACTAATATAGCATATATATTACCTACCGATGCGCGTCTCTGTTTCGGTGAAATCTGAAAGATCTCAAATAAAATACTGCAGTTCCGTTTTTAGTTGCCTATGTTAAGATCCAATATAGATCGTATGCAACGTGTCTGGTTCGTGCTTGAATAAAAACTCGAGGAAATCCCCGACCAACTTGATTATCCTGCAATCCTCGAGCTCTACATCCTATCTGTCCATCTCGTCTGGCATTCCTGGGTTCAAGTAACCACTCTTGCCCAGGCCGTTGGGATTAGTTGTTTCAGTCACTGAGAGAACTATGGTTTTAGTCTCTGTTTTCGTGTAACGACATAACACGAACTAAAATTATGACAGACAAAATGGACACTATTAACGGTATAGCTCCAACTTACCCAAATATCATTCAAAATTCGTTTAAAAAAATAGAAACAGAAATGTTGACGTCAACGAAGTTTAATAAATGTACAAATAGAGCCTACGGTTGTTGTTCAAAACCATTGTTCTGATGCATAGGCTTACATGATATGATAAAAAAAGAACCCATATTTACCAAAAGAGACGCCGCCGCATCGGACAGGAAGAGGAACAGGTCACGATGTTTGGCACGTGCATTATGGCGCAATATAAACCACTCATCGTCACGGGTCATATATTCTATATACAGTCAAACCTGTGTAAGGGATCACCTCTATTAAACAGCCACTTGTCTTAAGCAGTCACATTTGCTATTTCCCATTACTGTACCTTCAGAGCAAATTAACCTGTATTAAGCAACCACCTGTCTTAATAGGCCGGTTTTACTCATTCCCTAAGACAGGTTTGACTATCTCAATTTCCCTCGACCAGGAGTCGTATTCACAAACCATTCTTGAAAATATTCCTTCACTTGAGCTTTCAAATTTAGATAACCAGTTTACTATGGCAGATAGAATAATTATGAGAGTTTATTTGACTAAATATCATGCTTAGACATTTTGGTCTCAAAAATGGTCTCCTTGTGTGTGTGTTTTTTCAAAATTCATTCTTTAGTTCAAGTCTAAGAATATTTTTGAGAAAGGTTATACTTGGTATAAAATTCTGACCCAAAATTCAATTTATCTTGAAAATTAATGTATTTACTGAAGTATCGTCGGATGTTGAATAAATATTTGTCCGGCTCTCTTGCGGAAAAAGTGTCAGTTTTTCTGTGGCATGGTGCGTGCGTGCGTGCGTGCGTGCGTGCGTGCGTGCGTGCGTGCGTGTTTGTAATAATGTCTAAAAAACAATGTGTTTTGCATACGGACAAAGGTCGTACCGCAAAAAAAATATTTTTGAAAAAGATTATCTGGAAAATATGGGAAATAGAGTGAATAGACAAGTATTCCTTTCATTTTGTGGATGCTATTTCTCCTGTTTTTCTTTCCCTCTCCCCAATAAAAGTGTCAATTTTCGAAATTTGAAGCCAGTAATTGGCGTCAAACGGTTGTCAACTTCAGATCGACAGTAATGTCAACAAATCGGAAAGTTACACGGAGTTCGTTATCAAAGTCCTTCAACAAATTGGTTCACCAATGTCAACATTTCTATTTGTTAGCTTTGTTTTTATCTCCGTTTATATTTGTACAAGAAGAAATGTAGATTCCTTGTTTAAACATTAAAGAAATATTTGAAAGGGCGATATGAAAAAAACGACCACCTCTAGCTCTGAAGTAAATGTATAATTGTATATATAGGTATTTATGATTAAGAATTACGGTTTTATTATCATTTAATTCGCAGACTGTGGCGATAGGAATCATAAAGGAAATAACATAATTTTGTGATAAAATTGTCTCATAATTTCCAAAAGGGATTTCGCGCACGTCATACCACTGGGACCGGGAAATGGACCAATTTATTGCTAATTTAAGTGAAGGACTTATATAGAAAAATGTCTTTGTTTGCGTCAGATGTTTTTATTTCTCATTTTTTTGTATTCATATTAAGAATATAGATAAAAAAATCTCCGTTAAGGCCTATCTGCCTTATGATGATTAGGCCTATGAATAGAAAAACAGGTGTATTTTGCACAGTAATGCAGAGGCTAGATTCAGGTCTATATAAGGCCCATTTGAACTGAATAGCGTTTTAACAGAGACATATACACGTAATTAAGTCACTGCTTTTACGAAGGACTTAATTCCTCGATTTTACCAAATCAAAATTCTTAGCCTACAGACACTAAATTACCAGAGAGTCAGTATATAAATAGTAATAAACTGAAATTAAGTCACTTCTATTGCTTAATTGATTTTTTCAAGACATTGGTCTAAGGTTTATGTGTCTCTTGTTAATATAATCAAGGAATTAAATTTCTTTCATAGGCTTATACAAGGAAGTATATAGAGTCTGTTAACAAGAGAGTCATTGGTTTATAGGTCCTTGATATAGTCAAGGACTTGTATAGAAGGATAGGAAACTTGCACCTCCTGACTATATGTTGATGAAACAGCACACGAAGGATTCATAATTTGCAAATTAATCATTCATAATTCACAGGCAACTGATTTCTTGTACATAAACTGTAAGTTGTGTGTAATCTTAGATGTTTAAACATGTTTCGCTCACGCAAAATTCTCTTGAATTAAATATATCGCAATTTGTCGTTATTTTTTATGCAGTATACCGCAAGTACTTCAACAGTTTTAAACAAAGAATTCTGGGAATGGTATTGTTTTAATGACAATTTCATTCTGCAGTGTAAGAATTTTAATTTGTGTTCCTGAGATGAATGGAAGTGACGATAATTGAAAAGGATATATTACGAGATTTTGCGTGAATACGCGAGTGTTCACAAAATCTCAATCGGTTGCATTTCCATCTCTATATAATTCCATGATATAGTCAAGAACTGATTTTTTTTTCATTCATATTTAAACCAATGAAATAGATCTAAGGTTGTTATTTTGTTTTAAAATTTCGTGGCCAGTTCCTTTGATTAAATCATCACTGAAGACTTGAATAGCTAACCAAAATATTCGCCAGTCCACGAGAACAGCGGCAGATCTATACACAATCAAGATATAGATTTTTCTCTGCAATAACACGGTTGCTTCCCTTGTTCCGATAATATCACGAAGCGCGCACATCTTTTTGTTTACCAATTTTAGAATTTTGGCGAAATTCAATTTATAATGTCATCAGTGGAGTTTAAGTTGTAATTTAAATGTCGGGGGTAAGTTCAGGCTATGTTAATGTTATAAGTTATTGCTGCAGATATATTTTCCATACTTTGACTTTGTGCTAGAACGTCGAACTTTGAAAATTGATGCGTTTGTTTGTTCGTACTAAAGCTAATTCGTACCTATTGTATGTTCAGTGTACATGTATGGAGAAAAGGAATGGAGATTTAGTGACATTTTATTTAATTAATAAATAATTGTGGAATTGGTGATAAACTATTATTTAATTTAGTAAAAAAGGGAGTTGATTACAGTGGTGATATTTTTTAAAATTATTTTTCAAGGAGAGATTATAATAATATATTGTTTACCCTTTGAACTTGAAGAGCCAAAGTCAAGGCCCCCAACAGTGGTTTGACTCACATGAAGATAGATAAAGGGTAGTTATCATTCAGAGCCCAATGCATTTAATATTCTGAACTATTATTTAACATAGCCTTTGGCTTCATATTAGGTTCTTTTTTTGTTGTTTTTTTTTGTTTTTTTAGCCGGGCCCGATTAGCTAAGTTGGTTACATGTCTGACTATCAATCCAGGGGTCGTGAGTTCGAATCCCCCGCCCAACAACAGTCTCCTTGATGATTGATATACGACATTGTGTCTCATTATCATTCGTCTCTCACCACTGATTCAAGTGGGAAAGTTATCAGTTACTTGCGGAGATGGGGTGTGCTCGAGAACTGGTTAATCTCAGGAAACAGTGGTTAGGTTAACTGATAGTCTGTTAGCCCTCGATGGCATAAAAATGACACTAAATATTCAATCAATCAATCAATCAATCAATCAATCAGTCGTATTAGTTTTGAAATTTGATGTTTTAAATACAGTATAATGGATAAGTTTAAAATTCTAGCATTAACTTTTTTTTTATTATTTGATGCTGATAATTACTAAATTTTATGTAACATTAATGATTAATTCCAAGATTTTAGTTTTATGGTAATTACCTTTTGAAATAATTGCAGATTATGCTATCAGAGATCTATTTAAAACTGTAAATTAAGACAAATTGTGCCATATATTGTACTGTAGAATATCATGTATGTGTAAACATATTTTGATAAAAATATTACATACATCTATACTTTTTGAGACTCTAGCGCTAGTGAAGGCACTGACGATCATTTACCTCTCATCATTCAGGTTATAAGCTCGAGTCAAGCAAATGGTTGAAAAACTACATATGTGAGAAAGTTTGCCGGTTACTTGCGGAAGGATGATGGTTCTACTTGGGTTCATTTATTTTATTTCTTTATACCAGAGCAGTGATCTTGTTGTAGAGTGCACACCTGTGGATTCGATCCCTGGCCTGGTCATACCAAACACTTGAAAACTGGCACTTGAAGCTTCTTTGCTTGGCACTCGGTATTTAGATGATAGTTCTAGGTCTGATCAGCCCGGTGTCAGTATAATGTGACTGGTTGGAGTATCATACCATGTGTCTGCGGCATGATACTCTAGTGTGGCAGTGCTTAGAATACTGTCTCGAGTAGACACTGTCACGATACAACTAAAAAATTGTTGAAACCAATGCTAAAATCCATACAACAGCAACAATTCTTCCACAAATAAAACTCGATACTTAAAATATAACCTGTATTTTGTGTTAAAAATGGGATCAACCCCATTAAAAAATGTTATCTAACACACTTCTATATAGTTTACCAGGTGTAGTAGGCTGGCATACTTTTATAAATGATCAGGAACGACCTCTGTGATTGGACAGATTTAAATACGTACTTTTTTTTTTTATTGAGTTTTCAAAACGTAGATAAACTGTCTGATACTTTTGAAATGTTAATTACACATTCCTTGTCAACAGCTTGTGCCTGTCATTACCTTCTGTGATAATGACCGCAGAGAAAGTTTGCCATTGTCACCTGACCTGTCAAGGTCACGTTAAGTGTAGCAAGATACAGCGCCCCGAGGGAAACAAGTTTAATTATGTTGGTCACTGTTGTCGAAGATCCACTTCTTTAAAATTAAGTTTTCTAGACTGGCCGTTGGCTGTTGAGGTCAGACTTACTTATACTAAAATATTGATTAATTTTAGTCATCTCTAGACATTATAATATGTGACGTATATAATACCTGTTAATTTTTTATGGAAAAATTTTTAACAGGTAAATGAAAAAAAACATTTCAAGTTTTCAAGGAAGGAAACCAGGACCATATATTCAATGTTTCCTAAATGCCATTCAAATTGTTTTAAACTTTAATTTTCACTTGTCATTAAGAAAGGTTGTAAGTAAAGTTGGTACTATTTGTTGCTTGACCCAATTGCATTGTACTTCAGTATCCATAAATGGCTATAAAACATGTTTGTAGGGTCCTCGGTGGGTGAGTGGTCAAGGTGCTGTCATCTGATGACCACTTATCTCTCACCGCTGAGGTCGTGAGTTCAAGCCCAGCTCGGTCCAAAAAAAGAAAGTTTGCCCGTTGCTTGCGGAAGGAAGGTGGCTCTACTCAGAGTGATTATGAGGTCTTCCTGGACCAATAAAACTGGATATACGTCATATATAACCTGTCGTGTCAAAAACTAGTCTATGTATAATACAATAAATAAAAAGTTCTGACTTCCTTTTTTAAGTATAAACGGGTTGTCATGTACATACTTATAATAAATAATAGTACAAAATTTATGACATTATGAAAATTATTTATTTTAGTGATGACTTACCATTTATTATTTCTTTGTTGTGTTATTCAAATCTTATTGTACAGAAAAAGTGATCTTTTAAACTCACTGGCAGGTTTAGAAAAAACACGAGATGTCTGGGTCACACTTTACTACCCATGAGATTTCCTGAAATTTTTTTTTTTAAAAATTACCTTTTTCATAGAAAATGCTGAAAAACATATACTTGGACCGCATTGGAAAATCATGTGACCTGCCTTATAATGAAATGTAATGTTGATGGATGCTTTAATTGTTCTCTTTTTGTGGAGACACTGATGATCAAATCATTCTTGAGTAAACAATTAATTTATCTTAACATAATTATGAACAGACATGTGATAACCTGCAAAACAATAACTTGAGACATTTTCTTATCTCTGACAGAAGAAAACATCCTCATTATTTCGCCTTAGCCGTTATGACAATTAGACAGTGAACCAGTCCTGAACTAATCAATAAGTCAGGTGCCCAGTCTATGCATTATTTTGTTCTTTACACAGGTAAATGTTACTAACGTAGCCCCAAGGCTATTGTCGATAGAGGGAAATTCAAATGAGTTAGTTAGGCAGTACGGCAGTTTGAATTGTTATTGTAGTACTGTGTTTACATGCCGGATAACTTTGGATAATTTGTACCCTTCGTTGGATGTAAACGTATCTTTATAGAGTTAAATCAAGTGTTCAATGAGATTATAATATTGAGACTAAAACGACCGATCAACAGTATTAAGATGATATCGTCTATATTAGTGTAATTCATGTATACGACTACAAGAGTGGACAATAAATGTAATTATGTGTGTTTGGCCATTAATGTACATTATACGATGACAAAGATGGATGCCTTTTTATGGACTGAGAGAGAAAGTGCATAAATTATTATAGATAAAATGTGTGAAATACTGGTATGCAGTAATAACGCGACGCACTTGTACTTTTATACATTGACATCCGTATTTTTTATGATACACAGGATGTTGCATTTTTAACTGATTACCTGATTAAGTACGTGCAAGATGTTTAGATTGTAACGGTTTTTAAGAAATGAAATATTTCAAATTTGTAGAAAAATACAAACTTGTATAGTCCATATTGGAGCATTGTAATGTTGGATAATTGTAGTATGGTGGTTTTATAGTAACAGAAAGTGTGATTATTTAAAAAAAAAATAATTTAAATTTAAAAAAAAAAAAAACGAAACTTAACAGAACATTTTTTTTTTTTTCGGAATTAAACAATACAGTTTTTTCTTCCATTACACAAATAACGAACATTTGTAAAGGTAAAAACAAAAATATTTACAGAACATGAGACCTTTTATGAAACAGATCCTGTTATTCATTTAAGTTTATTATTTAAGGCCTACTGTTTTGCGGTATATTTAATGCTCCGCGATATTACCAGGAATATTGTCATCATACATGTGCGATGTCAATCAAATGGATTATTTGCCACAAAATTGTTCTCTTCAGCGTCGAGAATTTCAACATGCTCGGGGAAGGGATACATATGCATGACTAATGCTTCTAATGCATAATATGCCATTATAATGGTTGTGGTAATGTATTATAGAAAGTGGATATTGACATTTTGTGCATGATTCAATGGATTTATTTGAAGAATTTGTCAGTTGGATTTACCTAATTATTGTTTATTATGACAAACCGAACGTTAGAGATGTGATTGATTGTTTTGATTGATTGATTGATAACTCATCACCATGATTCCAATTGAAATGAGAAACTCAGAAATGGTAGGTCAAATCTTTTAGTTTTAATTGTATTGTCTTATACTGCCATGTTTACAACTTGCTTATTCATAACACGAAACAACGAATCTGTATTAGTAACATTTCTTTTAAGTATTTATAAAATTATGTCTTTTTTACCATCATAAATCTAAATATGTTATTGCTTTTTGACCTTATCAAACAGACGCACAAATTCGGTGGCTTCCCAATTAAAAAATCATGTTTTTTTTCCCAATTGAGACCAAAAAAATTCCCAAAATGAAAAAAAAAAATATAACTATATAATAATTTTTCTTACACCAGGGGATAAAAGAACCCAACTGGATAATTATGTATTATTGTCTGATAATTATTGGTTTGAACATTATTATCTGAACAGTGTTCCACTTTATTTTCCAGTTTGCTAAAGCCTTGAAACATTTTCCCAATTTCCCCTAAATTGCACTGATTTTTTTCCCAATCTTGAAGGCTTGGGCCTCTTCCCAATACCCAGAAAAAGGGCTCTGTGTGATAGAATTCACTGTCAGTTGCCCGTGTTCTTTGTTACAGCAAACAACTTGTAAATAATGTACCAAGTTACCTATTGATTATTCCTCTAATTGACTTTACCACAAGACCTCATGCTCTCCTGTATGAGTACAAGAATTAATATTATGATGAAAAATTCAGTAACATCAACACATTAATATTCAAACCCTAGGAACTCCCCATGCTTGGTCAGGAAAGCTTAGAGCTCTCTGGCGAGACATTTTAAAGCCACCATACCCATATACATTGTATTATGTTTACATACATGAAATGTAGTGCTGAACGCATGGTCTAGTGGTAGAGCACCAAACCCATGATTGGAGGGTAGTGGATTCAATCCTCCGCCACGGCTATGTGTGGTGTCCCTGATCAAGACACTTTTTCCGCATATACTTTGTACTGGTTCTGCCCTGGAAGATTACTAGCGTGATTTGTCTAAGTTGTAAGAACTTGTTTCACAATCGAAGTAAAATAAATAAGTTTAAACTATACATGAAATGATGGTTCCTGTCAGCATTTATGGTTTAACTGCTTTAGTTTAGATTCTAGTTTAGGACAGGAGTTGTGTGGGGTCGAGTGGTTGGCAGGAGACACGATTGTAAATTAATACATTACGGGTACCTTAATAATGTTGAATATGTCAGAAAAATCATGAGTCGAACAACAGTTACTATCTGTCCGGATGTGTCTGGCAGGCATTAATTTAATTTGTTGAATCAAGCTATATAATATACTCAAACCCGTCACCTCAGCACATGAAAGACGAGTGATCTTAGGAGATAATGACATAGATACCAATCCACCTCTCCCCAGGTCCCAAAAGCACCTCACAACTAAGCATACTGAGACTTCTAGGGCCATATTGCCAGGCAGGTGTAGTGACTATGATAAGTGAATTAACAACCCCATGATGATATCTTCCTAGTTATCACATGTTGCATAGAAGTGATAATGCCTCCAGGAGACAATGATTATGTATATTGATCTATATCAAACTTGCCAACAGCATGTGATATACCCACCCTAGTTAAACACTCCTACTTCTTGTGAATTATCTTTCAATTGCTTTATCCATCCATTACCTTTTCGCAGAAAAACTGAGGGACATCTGAGGTAATAGTCAATGTCTGTTTGTCCGTTTAATTTGTGTTAAAACTTATCTTTTGTACTGTTACGTCTCCTTGAGGTTAATCTCAGGAAACAGTGGTTAGGTTAACTGATCGTCTGTTAGCCCTCAATGGCATAAAAATAACGCTAAATATTCAATCAATCAATTGATGCAGTTCAACTGAAACTTTGTGTGGGGTGGTGGGGATTGGAAGTAATTATCAACAAGAAGTTAGGGGTGGTGAAAGTCATCAACATGAAGTGGACATGGGATGAAGTGGACATATGAGGAAATGGACATGTGATGTAGTGGACATAAGTATATCATGTTTCCACTGACCACTATACTATTTTTCTTCTTTTTCTTATTTTTGGACTCTCTTTGTCAATTTATGGTCTTCAAGAAGGCAGCTGTATCAAAATCATATCTGAAGTTGCGGGTTTCAAACCCAGCCTTGTCAAACCAGTTAATATTCATGAGTTTGCCAGTTGTTACAGCATGTGGCCAGTTGTTACAGCGTGTGGCCAGTTGTCACAGCGTGTGGCCAGTTGTAACAGTGTGTGGCCAGTTGTTACAGCGTGTGGCCAGTTGTTACAGCATGTGGCCAGTTGTTACAGCATGTGGCCAGTTGTTACAGTGTGTGGCCAGTTCACAGTGTGTGGCCAGTTGTTACAGCATGTGGCCAGTTGTCACACTCAGCGTGTGGCCAGTTGTTACAGTGTGTGGCCAGTTGTTACAGTGTGTGGCCAGTTGTTACAGCATGTGGCCAATTGTTACAGCATGTGGCCAGTTGTTACAGCGTGTGGCCAGTTGTTACAGTGTGTGGCCAGTTGTTACAGCATGTGGCCAGTTGTTACAGTGTGTGGCCAGTTGTTACAGCATGTGGCCAATTGTTACAGCATGTGGCCAGTTGTTACAGCGTGTGGCCAGTTGTCACAGCGTGTGACCAGTTGTTACAGCGTGTGGAAGGGTAGCTAGGAGGAATATGTAGTCCAGTGGAAGATCACTGAATCCATGATCAGAGACTCGTGGGTTTGATCCTCCGACGCAGCTATAATGGTTGGTATCTGAGCAAGACACTTTTTCCACATATGCTAAGTACTGGTTCTGCCCAGGAAGACTTCAAGCATGATTTGCCAAAGTTGTTATAACTTGTTTCACAATCAAAGTTATAATATATAAATAAGTTTAAACTAAACTTAGCTAGTACTTAAGTCTTAGCTCAGATTCATTCTGAATTTCTTCAAGGTGATTAAAAATAATCTAACAGATGAATTAACTTAAGTTAAATGTATAGCAGAGCAGGCTTTCCAATGCTTCATTTCCAATACCAGTACATGTATTTTGAATGATGGTTTATTCTTTAGCAAGTTAAAGCCCGGTTATTTATTGACCAGGAAAGATAAAAGTACAAAATTACATCTTGTTCTTCTATCTAATAATACAGTACAATATCATGTATATAATGTTTACACAAGCCGGGTGAGTCATTCAGCGAACAGCATGGCGGAGTATTCAAATTTCAAATTTTGTTGTTTGGATCAATAATTATCATGGCTGGTTCACATCTGGGGTTAAATGGGCTCACTGCAGACTCGAGTGGGTGGTATATATCCATGAATTGGAGAATAAATGAATTAAATGAGTAACTTGATCCTGTTTATTGACAGTGTCTGGTATATTGTGTATAAGAACATACGGGGCTGAAGTGTATATAGTGAATTATCAATAGAGTGTTTGCCGCTCACATCAGAGCAGGTCTGTAATATTCCACTCATCTGCTCACCATGACGAGTGAACATTTGGTCAGGAAGAGTCAGATTTTAGAAACTGACTTTAATATTTCATTGATTTTAAAAAGCATTCAATTAAAAATGTGTTGGAAATGGAGGATGAGTTTTATCAGAAATTTCAAACCCTGCAGAGGTTGCGGGTTCAATCTCCACATTGACTCGATGCCTCTCACTGAACAACTCTGTTCCAGTTCTACCAAGGAAGCGGGCTTGAGAGCAGTTCATAATAAGCTGTGAGCTTTCTTCACAATCAAGCTTAAATAAAGTAGTATAAACTAAGTGGTTCTGTAGAAATGATGGATAAATAACTGTAATCAATTGAACTGTGGTTTTACTAGTAACCCTACTACAAGGTTAACGATGCAAACCTGTGGTAAATTCCTGACTCACTCTCCACAAAATAAGAAAAAAGGCACACAAAGAATGAAATCTGAAGCAAACTCTACATCCAGTACTGAATCGACTTGATAGCTATTAATAATTTCACAATGAAGCTAAAATTGAAAGAATTATATAGTTTTATAGCTCCTTCAAAGGAATGAAACAGCAGTGGTGGTCTAGGGGTATTCAAGCACCCGCCTCACATGTGGAAGATTGTGGGTTTGATCCTTACTGGGGTCATATCAAAGACTTGAAAAATGGTGCTAGAAGCTTTCTTGCTTGGCACTCAGCATTTATTATATAACAGAGGTTAGTTTCAGGTTTGGTTGACTCGGTGTCAGTATAATGTGACTGGAAGGGGTATCATACCATGTGTCTGACATGTCACTCTAGTGACTGACAGTGATCAGAAAAATGTCTCAAGTAGACATCGTCACAATATAACAAAAAAATTGTTAAAGGCCACTTTAAACACCATACAACAACATCATCTGAGTGGCCAGTAGTGGTTCTTATTGCAATTCTTCTTGAAACAATATGAAAAAAAAAAAGTTGATTTTTCAATAAATATGCATGACTTGGAGGGAAATGAAATGAAAATTGGTTATTTTACGTATGTTTTTACCATGATGTTGGGTGCAGTGTATAATATATTATGACTTTGGAAGTCATGGACCATTAAATTGACATAATTTTAAATTTTAAATATTTTTTTTAAAAATTCCAATGGACTTGTGCACAGTCATGAGGGTCATTAAATTAAATTAAACCCTGAAACATATATTTTTACCAAATGTTTATCCACTGAACAACCGTCTCCTCGGTTAAAACATGATATTTAAGTAATAATTTTGTAATTGTTCATAATTAACATTGGGTGTGTTGTTCCGAAGACATTCACCTTATATACGGCTGCAAAGGACTCGTGATCCAGTGGTTTTACGTTTGAATCTTAGACCGCGACGTGGTCTAGTGGTAGAGCATCCGCCTCGAATGCGGAAGGTCGTGGGTTCAGTCCCCAGCCGGGTCATACCAAAGACTTTAAAAATGGTACTAGAAGCTTCCTCACTTGATGCTCAGCATTTAGAGGAGATTTCTAGGTCTGGTCGGCCGGTGTCAGTATAATGTGACTGGGTGAGGTATCATACCATGTGTCTGCAGCATGATGCTCCAGTTTGACAGCACTTACAATACTGTCTCAAGTAGACACCGTCGCAATATGACTGAAAAATTGTTGAAAGCGATGCTAAAAACCATACAACAACAACGTTTGAATCCTTAAAATCCCCACTTTTCCATTTACACTAACTTCAGTGGGTTTTTTTTTTGCAGTTTTAAAACCATGGTTCTTTACACTTATCAATTGAAACCAGCTACTGGTAGCCTAAAAGTTGGATATTATTATCTGTATCATCATAGTTTTTTTGTCATTGAATATAAACATTTCTTCAGATGTGTTGCCCTATTGAGCAACCAGTGGTGGCATTGAATAAAATATCAAGCGTGGGTTTTTCATGGCTCTGTAGTCTAAGGCGCCGTCTCAAGATTACTTACCGCTCACCCCTAAGATCATAGGTTCCAGTCCCGCATGCTCCAAAAACTTAATGTGAGAACGGTTGCCAGTTACTTGTGGAAGGACGGAGTTTCTACTCAGTCGGAGATAGTCTGAGGTCTTCCTCCACCAGTAAAACTGGATATGCCATATATATAACCTGAAATATGTTGAAAATGGCATTTAACCCAATTAAAAAAAAAAATAATAAAAAAATATCAACACACTTAATTGGGTTACCAGTTGAGTTATTGAACATCATTGAAGTGAAAAAAGAGAGTGCCAACCTTGAAGGTTTGTCAGTTGTTTTGCTCCAGATAGCTGCGCTGATATTGATTTACATGGGCACTGAGTGAATTACTGAATTATTCGTATGAAATTAGGGATTAGCTGAGAGACAAAGTGATGTGCAACAAGCATCTAGCTTTCGCGTGAATCTTCATGATTATTCTCATTGTTACATGTCCATAGAAGGATTCTTAGTTAAAAACTGGAAATAAATATTAGAATACCACAGCGGTGTTCTAAGTGGTAGAGCATCTGCTTCACATGTGGAAGGTCATCATGTCAGAGCTCAATCCTGAGAGGGGTCATACCAAAGACTTGAAAAATGGTACTAGAAGCTTCCTTGTTTGGCGCTCAGCATTTAGAGGATAGTTCTAAGTCTGGTTGACCCAGTTTCAATTATAATGTGACTGTGTCACAGGGGTACCAAGCGTCTGTTACATGCATTCTTGGTTTTCTTCCTGGTAATAGTCAAAGTAGAATTATCATTGAAAAAAATCGCAGGAAAGCTATGATTCAGCCTTGACTTATCGGCGCTAGTGTTACCTGGGCTGCGTTCAGCACTGTTAAACAGCAAACACGTTTAATACCTGGTTCCCTAAATTGTTGCGTACTGTTTGCTAATTTGAGGTTGAGCCAGTGTCCAGGAAAATATGTTAGCTAAAGTTATCAACGTTAAAGCGGCCTCACCTATAAATTTTATGTCCACGAAATGATCCAAATGTACCTAGTCTGAAAGAAACCCATGTAACTTGAAGAAGTCAGTGGGATTGTCTACATTAGCACATGTTACTTTCTAGATATAAGTGTTTGAGTCATCTATAAACAATTGTATTCGTGATAGATTTTAGTGAAACCAATTCCGGATAGTTTCGGAACGCACTTCGCTGATTACCGGGAATCAGAAGATTTGTTATTGTCGTTCAGGAATTATCAGATTTAGGATAGTTGTTGTTGTAGCATTTAGAGCTCTATTTAATCACAACGACGACACTTCACATTCTGACTGTAAAACAAGCATTACACAAGCAGAAAAGAACACAGTAAATAGCTTTATTTATATGATGGTATTTAAATAATCAGTGTTGAATAATTATCCTAAAAATATCAGACTTTACCCTTTACTCCATAGATACGCGTTTTTCCGCACCAATCACAGAAGGCCTTTGAAAACAGTGCAAAGGCGTCTATATTAGAGGTGTCCAAAGGCGTCTATATTAGAGGCATCCAAAGGCGTCTATATTAGAGGTGTCCAAAGGCGTCTATATTAGAGGCGTCCAAAGGCCTCTATATTAGAGTTGTCCAAAGGCGTCTATATTAGAGGCGTCCAAAGGTGTCTATGTTAGAGTTGTCCAAAGGCGCCTATATTAGAAGTGTCCAAAGGCATCTATATTAGAGGTGTCCAAAGGCGTCTATATTAGAGGCCTCCTAAGGCGTCTATATTAGAGGTGTCCAAAGGCATATATATGAAGTAAAGGGTTAACTGAACTGAATACAACCCTGTGCACACATTTAACACTGCTGGTTGTAAATCTTTAACATATCTTATTACAGATAATTGTTATGCAAGGACACAACTGATTACCAGGTTTTAATTGGTACAACAAATGTTGTCCTATAATCCCTTATCCAGTGTCACTAGCCATTTGTTCTGCTGTGTACCTTCAGCCCCTAATCTTGTGTGATGACATACCCATGTGTTGGTTTACCTGTTGTAAGCTGCTTGTTACCCTGATCCCTGTCTAGACAGATTAAAATGGTGTCTTGTTGGAACAGATTCACTAAATAAGGAAGGATTTGGCTAATTTTTACCCAAGATTCAGCCATGGGCGGTTGCATGGGACTACAAATATAGTTGTTATACTTTTAACATAAACCTAGATGCATAATTATATAAAATATTCGCAGATCCTACCTAGTGAGAATCAAAAGGTCGTGGGTTAAAATCATGTATGGCACCCACCCACAGTGACTTTGGCTTCCATCCACTGTAACGGCATTAATTCACCCACACTAACTTTTAAAAAAATAAAATAATAACCTCCACCCGAGTAATGAATGGGGTCCATCCACCAGAAATAGTAGGGCAACAGCAAAAATTAATAAACAGCAAGTTTTATTATAATTCATTAACCTAAATGGGTGCATGATATGACCTATTTAGGTGTTGACACACTGTAAAACATCATTCATTCATTCATGATTCTATCTGACATTGACAGACCTTACAATTATTGCAATTACCCAACTTGTAGTAACTGTTGTGTTGTGCCCATGCCCCTGACTTCAGCTTTATACATTTATAGGTAGCTAATTCAATCAGGTGTCATTCATAGGATTTATTGATGTTTTACACATCAGTAATAACTCTTTCCTGTTCTTTCACCAGTGTACATAAAAAGTTTCCTGTTTGATCTAGTTGGTTTGTTGTCACCACTTTATTGGTAGTTAGAAAGCTGATACAACTTGAGTGTAAAGATGAATTTTAATGACACCCTGGGTGTTAAATATAATTAAAATGAATTCTCTGGTCGCCTGTATCCTATATGGTAATTAGTGCAGTTATTTTAGTATGCAGTAAAAAAAAATATGGATCTGATTGAACACAACTTTTATTTGGGATTTGAGTAAAGTAACTTAATTGTGAGATGGACAAAAATAAAAATTGTTCAATTGTTATTAGGCCATAATAAATTAATTGCTAGATTATCATCCCCACCCACCCCCTAATTTTCATGAAAAAATAAAAAAATAAAAAAAAAAACATCAAAAATTTAAAAAATGAAAATAAAAAATAAAATCCTCTCTCCATCTGGAGGTCCATTAAATAGCAATGTTGGGAAAGCCACATAATTCATGAGCATGTTGATTGATCAGTTGCTTCAACTGAAAGTTTAAATAACGTCACAGTTTAGTAAGCGTTCAATTGCTATGAATTGTGGTACAGGCATAGAATTCCCTGCTTTTTCATTTGGGGTTAATAGACCGGATTTGGGAGATATCATTGAGTTTCTGAGATAGACTAATGTCCTAGCAGTCGGAAAAGATTGAGACCTTGTCAATTATTTTTGTCCCTAGCACAAGTTATGTTTCTCTATCTTAATAATTATATAATACACATTAATGTTGGTACCTTTTACAAGTGATGTCTTGTCTATATTAACGTTTTCCCATACCAATTACTGAAGGCCTTTGAAAACAGTAACAAGCAAACTGTACACTTCCTGCACTGTTTTCCACTCTGTCAGTTAATGTAAACATAATTCACCCAATAATTCAAAAGCCTTCTATATTAGGTGTCCAAAGGCTTCTTTATTAGAGATGTCCAAAGGCGTCTTTATTAGAGATGTCCTAAGGCGTCTATATTAGAGGTGTCCAAAGGCATGAAGTAAAGTGTTAAAATATTCCTCCACCAATCTAAAAATGGAGAAGGGGCATTAAGTGTTAACCCTGTTCGACCATGTTTTTGGTAAAAAATTGGTTTCCAATTAATAACTTACTTCTAAAGGAGTCTATATATTTAATTAATATTTGGTGTGTGTAACCTGTATAATTATAATATACAGGGCAAGTTTGATGTTTGTCAATATCAGTCAAATTTTACAGAAGTTATGTTCAATAATGGTCCCTTTTCGACTTCATTAATTTTCATTAAAAAAGTCATTGGTTTCTGATCGATAATGCTATGTTATGGCCCCTATTCGACTGAATTTTCAGTAAAAAATTAATGGATTTTCTATTAATAAAGGGGTCATTCATGTCAACAGAGCGAGTCTTAATAATTGATGTTGCAGTGAATTAACAAACTACTAAAAAATATCTGCTAGATTATCATCTAAATTTTTCTTAAAAACAGAGAGAGCGGGAGGATTTTATTTTTTATTTTCATTTTTAACATTTTTGACTTTTTAATAAAAAAAAATAAAAATATTTACAGGTAATATTTTTTTTTATGTTTTTTTTTATGAAAACAAAAAGGGTCAGGGCGGCATGAAATTTGCAGGCGGGCAGGGATGATAATCTAGCAATTAATTTATAATGGCCTAACAGAAAGCTATGAAATTTTTGGTAAACTGATTATTTTCTCTGCCAAAGACTCTTAAATTAACATATAGGCAGTCTCACAGCAGGTAGGCAAAACTTAAAAGAAATGAGTATTTCATTTTAGGTTCTCTATAAAGCTGTGTGCTCGGATATCTTATCAGGCCCAGTAAATAGTTTCTTTTTGAAGTGGTCGAAAATATGAAGGTTTACTGTTTGATTGAGCACATCATTTAATTTCGGAATGATTCATTGGGATATTACTATCAGTTTACCAGAGGTTTAGGGAATGTTGAAATATCTCTCATATAAATGCTGAAGAAATATCTGGAGAGTTTCATAGTTTGTTGCATCCAGGAAAATGTTTTTTTTGATTCATATCGATTTGGCACATAAAATGGAAGCAGAAAAAAAAAATTCTCAGAAGTATCATAAAATGACTTGTTAGAGTTGGATGGAGATGTTAACAATGTACTTAATTAAGCAGGCAGTAAATGACAAAATGTGATTCTGACGGTATCTGTGATAATTGATGTAGATGATTGTAATGATATGAAAATGTTAAAAAAGAAAGAGTTCAATTGGCTTAAAATTGTTATTGGAATGTCAGTTTGTTGTGAGTCCCCCCCCCCCCCACATCCCTTTTTTCTTTTTTTTTTTTTTAAGAACATTGGCTCCAATTTCTCCTCCCAAAAACATGTTTTTTCCCCTATGTAAGAAAATAACCCCCACTCAAAAATTGGAGTTCAATGCCAGTTTAATGAGTTGAAAACAATAAAAATGACATGTTTATATCACTTAACTTGCAGATGAACATTGCTATGACCTTAAGGTAAAACTGTAACATTTAAAACACCTACAAAGAATAGTAGTAACACATACATTATAGGTGATTGCTGTACATTTATTGCTGACCTTGAGTATATTGGAGAAGGTTTAATATTTCCCAAAACATGGCAAATCATCATTGGCATTCTTTTGATTTTATATATGCCAATTATTGTAACTGACATTGTGACAAAGGAAATTACACCCACGCTTAATTACAACTCAGGATGGTGGGGTTTATCTTCCATATAGATAATTGCTGTGTGGTTTATATGCAATATTATTTGATTTAGTCAACTCACGGTAATGGAATGTTACGTTCATTAGCATTAATAAGGCTCATGATCACAACAAAAACATGTTTGAATAAACATTTCTTAAGATCATGTTTAGGAATGAATCACAACTTTTCAAGGCTAAAATCTTCCTAAAATTGAGCCAGGTTTTTTTTTCTTTCACAATTTTTAATTATTTTTAACAAAATTCATGCATAATTTTTTTGTTCTAAAGTATTATTAAAATGTGCTTTGTTTTCTTAGATTAAATTCATTTTCTTTTTTCTCTTTTTCAAAGTTTTATATATTTCTTTTTTAAAATGAAGGGTTTTATTTTAATTTTTTCTGCATATTTTACTGAAGGTTGAGAAGTTTTTATTATGTTTACATCAAGCTGTCATTCTGTAGTAAAAAAAATCCGGTCAATTGCCGTCTTAATTTCAGTAAAGTTTATTCAGGGTTGAATTTGTTACCATATAATTATACAGCGGTCAATTGAAGTCTCGATTTCAGTGAAGTTTATTTAGGGTTAAAACTGTTACCTACACTGCTGTCTGGCTGGCTGGGAGGTTATACTTTGTGTGGGGTACTAATTGTTAGCAGCTGAGTTGATTATTGGCTGAGTTGGTTATTGATAATAAAGGAGACAAATGTATATTTCAGGTAATAAAATCTAAATTTAAAGCAATAATGTATCAAGTTTTAATATTGGCAGATTGACTAAGAGCCAAACAATGGTCATAACAATCAGACTGCAAGATGCTTCTTGGCTACACGTCTGACTAACAATCCAGTGGTCCTCAGTTTCTAACCCCAGCCCGACCACAGTCTCCATGATGATTAATATAGTATACCACATTGTGTCTCATTGTCTTTTGTCTGTCACTGCTGATTCAAGTGGGAGAGTTATCAGTTACTTGTGGAGATGGGGTGTGCTAGAGTACAGGTTATAAGCTTCTAGGATCACTCAGGTGACTGTATTCAACATAAAGTTATGTAATAACAACTGCCTGTATGTTATATAACAATGACAGCTGTGTTACTGCCTCAAGTCAACTTGAATTTATTTATTAATATCTTTATATAAAAAATGTTTGTAAGCTATGACCTTGTACCTTCGTTAGTATATAATATATACATATAAAGAAGAGAAAGATGAAGACAATGAGAAACGGTGACCTATATGAATGCATTATGAAACTTTATAACTTTAAAACTAATTGTGTGAAGCACGTGGTCCAGTGGCAGAGAATCGGACACAGGATTGGAGGTTTGTGGGTTCGATCCTCTGCCAAGGCTAAGTCTGATGAGCAAGATGCTTAATCCACATAACCTCAGTATAAGTTCTACCTGGGGAGACTTTGAGCGTGATTTGTCTAAGTTGTAAGAAATTGTTTCACAATCAAGGTAAATTAAGGTTTAAGTTTAAAACATTACACTAATTGGTATTAGCTAATACTTTAATTTGCATTTACTTCTGTCACAGTGTGTACGTAACCTAATAGGAGTGGAATTTATGTAAGCGGTTCGGTTAGCTCAGACGGTAGAGCATTCACCCTGTAAGCTAAGGGTCCCGGGTTCGAGTCCCGGACTGGCTGCATATTTTTCTCGTCCTGTTACATTTGGCGCCCAACCAGGGACTGTGTCTGATATATATTCCGAGAAACATTACATGATTCTCTGGTCTCTATGAAAATTCGGGACGAATTTCGAATTTGTGAGGGAATATGTCAAAGTGTGTACATAACCTAGTAGGAGAGGAATTTATGTAAGCGGTTCGGTTAGCTCAGACGGTAGAGCATTCGCCCTATAAGCGAAGGGTCCCGGGTTCGAGTCCCGGACTGGCTGCATATTTTCTCATCCTGTTACACTTCTTTAATACAATTTTTTTTTATGGCGAAAAAAATCTAAATTTTGATATAGAAAGAAATAGCAGTTAAAACTCTAGGAAAATATTGAAAATGATTTACCGGTAGATATCAATATGCTATTTTTTTATTACAATTGAATAACCCAATTCTTAAAGTATACATTTTGTATATACAATTTTAATTATTTTCGAAATAATTAATATATATAACTTTGAAATAAAAACCTCAACAAACTTATGTAAAGTAATGGATAATGTATTTGTATAAATTTGCCAATAATAAAATCAAAATATTAAGGAACAGTAATCCCCTACTGATCAGTTAACAGACTGGAGGATTATATATAAACTAGTATCTTAATCTCATCAGAGCGATTATAAAAGCAAGAAATCAGTCAATCACAGCATTATGTAAGATTTGTATAGTCACTCCATTGGTGCAATAAGGTACCAAGTGTATATAAAATAAGATGACACTTGGTACCTTTTTGCACCAATTGGGCAAATTATATAAATATCATATCAAATGCCAATTACTTGAAGAAGGCCTTTGATTCTATTCGGTGAAGTGATTCTATCGGGGTATGTATATTTATTCTGAGGACTTCCTTAACAGATAAAACCTGCAATGTGTTGAAAAAATGGCATAAAAATCCCCATAACATAATATGGTAAACCGGTAGCCATCAAGAACAGATAATCCATGGTTGCTTTAATAGTAATTTACAGGCATTGTCTCCCTTGCCATTAAAATTCCTAGGGATTCTTTGCTATTAGAATACAAGATGTTGCCAGTGTCTTAATATTTTGTCATGTCAGACTCATCTACATATAATATATGTGCTTGTATTTAAACATGTGGTACATTAATTGTGTAATAATTATGCAACAATAATCAAACGTGTGCTAACTAAGTAACACCTATTAGCAAACTATTTCCTGCTACATACTCAGAGTATGTCCTGCTGGCTTTATTGACTGGCCAGACACTGTCAGTGTGTACTAATTATGCATTCTTACTTATTAATTACCTGTACAGCATATGATTAATTTGGGATATACACACCAGGCATAATCTTACATAGACAGGCGGAGATCCGCACAATATTGTGTAAGTTGGGTGGGACTGCCCTTTTGTAAGAACTGTGAAGATTAGTAAAGTGACGTTCTTTAGTGATGTCCTGATTATACATATAGTCAACTATACATTTTTTGTTTGTTCATTTGTCTGTTTATTTGGTTGAGGTCTTGCTGCTATTTTCATCTGTATTTCAGTTATATATATGTAAAGTGTCAACAAGAATGGACCAAACAAGGTGTTTTTTTATTAAGGAATTTTACAAATTGAATTTATTTGAATAAGATTTTGTTTCAGAAGTTACACATAAACTCGATAAAAAGCAGGGCAGTGTTATCATGGATACACTTTGTTCTGCCAAAGAAGCTTGCTAGAGAACAATTCACAAAAGCTCTGAGCTTAATTTATAATCAAGCTTATTGGTAAATGAATTAACAGATTCATTCTGAGGTCTTCCTCCACCAGTAAAACTGAATATGCCATATATAACCTAAAATGTGTTGAAGTGGCGTTAAACCCCATCAAAATTTTTTTAATGAATTTGTTCCCATATTAAGGTCCTCTGACCCGTCAGTAAAATCCACTATTTTTAGCCCCTGCAGAGACCTACACAATTATACACTACTGTACATGAATACAGTAGAAGGAGACTGACACAATTGTACACCCCAGCCGAGACACCAGCTGACATTCTACACTGTATCACTGTGTGATCTGGTGTGTAAGGGAGGGGTGAGTGGAGTTACACACAATTCAGTTGTTTGTGCAACTTTTACACCACATGTTAAGGGCTTTGTGGAATCTCTGCGTGGAACTTCATTCATAAACTGAATTAAAGTTTGCGACAACTTGTGATCCGTGGATTTGATTGGTTATTGTGCACTTTGCAAGTACGTGACTGCTGGATTTTAAAAAAGCACTTAAGACTACTCTGTTTGGAGGTGCACTCTGTGAGTTCAAAATACATAATGTATTTGCATTGTTTCCCCCTTTGATTCTGCGGATAATTTCCAGTGTACCGACTTTAGTGTACTTAAATTGTAAAAAAATCAGGAATTAGTATTTTAACCTCTGATTGGATTATTTATTGACGACACCTTATTATAATGTGATACATACAACAATGAGCATTTTCAACATGTGGATATAGTAAGTAAAAATTTTGTTTTCCAAAAAAAAAAATCTGATCATAATAATTATAATTATATAGATGTAATTATTAAAACCTCATTCTAGTGGTGGTCAAATCATTTTAGTAACATTGTTTCTCAATTAAAGACAATGACAGCAATTATTTAAATTGTCCACTATATTATAGTTTAAAAATATTAGGCTGGCTGCAGCAAGTGACCTTTTCAGGATTTGCATTGTCCTTGAGGTTTTACTTGGTACTCATTAATCTTCGCCAATATGCTCAGGCCTTCTCCGTTTTGCAACATGATGCCAATTTAATTGGTTTATCACAAGTAATATCACTCTTTATGTATAGGACGCTGAACTTAAATTTATGGATATACATGGAATATTCATGAGTGCCAGGTAAAACTTTACAAACAATAGCAGATGAATGACAAAACATTACAGTACAAATGCTTTTTTGTGAACATTTACACATATTACATTGTCAAATAAATTATTTTATGCATACTCTTTTTGACATAGATAAAATATTAAAATGAAATGTGTAAGTGACAACCGTAGTATAGGAGGTCCGCAACATTGTAAAGATTATACCAATTTAAATAGTACTATTTAAGCATACAGTCCAACCTGTCTTAAGCAGCTAGACAAGGGAAGGAGCAAAGATGGCCTTTCAAGACAGGTTGTTACTTAATACAGATTAATTAGCTCTGAAAGCATAGAAATGGGAAATAGCAAATGTGGCTGCTTAAGACAGGTGACTGCTTAATAGAGGTGACTGCTTAAGACAGGTGATTGCTTAATAGAGGTGACTGCTTAAGACAGGTGGTTGCTTAATAGAGGTGACTGCTTAAGACAGGTGGTTGCTTAATAGAGGTGACTGCTTAAGACAGGTGGTTGCTTAATAGAGGTGACTGCTTACACAGGTTTGACTGTATAAATGTATATTGGTACATGTCCGAATTTTTGCAAAAATAAAAAAAGATAAGAGTAAATATTTGAGTTTTCTAGCTACATGTAGCTGTTAAGATTTCTTTGGATTGTTATCTTGTGCATAAATAGCCAGTGGATTGGTTGAATAGGTATTTTTTTAAGCATTGTATTGTTACTATATATTGCTTGATACGACCCTAGTGAATGTCGACCCAAGTGAATGTCGGTCATAGTATGACGGTAGGATTTAAAAGAGGTACTTCATGTAAACTTCCACTAGATTTTAAATTTGAAAAGGTGTTTATTTTTTTTGTTTTTTTAACTCACCGGGACGAAATCCAAGGAGAGCTATTGTCATGTCCCCGGCATCGTCGTCGACGTCGTCTGTAGACACCTAGGTTTAACTTTTGCGTTTAAGTTTAAGATACTTATGCAAACACTCATTGGATGTGAATGAAACTTTGCATGTATGTTCACCATGATCAATGGAACACACACAGACAAGAACCATAACTCTGGATTGCAGTTTGGCACAGTTATGGCCCTTTTTGGACTTAGACACCCAGAGGCGAGCTTTGTTGGTCTTCTGACAACTCTTGTTTAATGGGGTTTAACACCATTTTCAACACATTTCAGGTTATATAATACTATATGGCATATCCAGTTTTATTGGTTGAGGAAGACCTCAGATTGAATCAGTAGGACCACCGTCCTTCCGCAAGTAACTGGCAAACCTTCTCATATAATGTTTTTGGAGTGGCAGGACCTGAACCTATGACCTTAGCAGTGAGGTGCCTTAGACCACTCAGCCATGGAGGTCACCCTTTCAAATTGTACTTATACAGTACACGTAGACTGTATACTTTTTTGAAGTGTTTCATCATTTATGTAAGTAAGCAAACACATTATAAAAATCAAGGTATAACTTCAAAGCAGTGTGGTATTAGATATTAACATACAAGTACTCCATTTTGACAGATTACGGTCAAGATTCCATGGTTGTAATTAACACAGACTTTTAACATATCATATATTATAATAACATTTGCCCTTCATATCACTTCTTAACCTCAGTGACAGGGCTGATTAGTCGGAATTTTACTTAAACACGATAATTATATACTGTTTGAGGGATGTGGTAATGTGTTCACGGAACTTATTGAAATCTTAACGAAATAATGTAAAATGTGAATATATATTATTAAATAAATAGATAATAATGAATGGAAGATAGTGAAGACAATTCTTGAAATGGCAGTTATTTTATCTGTACTGCATTAAACAAAACAAGTTATTGTCAGCAGCAATATTTTAGGAATAATGATTTTATTATGGTGTATATTGTATATACATGTATTATAATTAGAACTGGTTGTGTTAGTAAAATAAAGTCAAACCTGCCTTAAGCAGCCAGTCAAGGGAAGGAAAAAAGCTGACCTTTTTAGACAGTTTGTTTTGTTTAATACAGGTGAATTTGCTCAGAAGCATAAGAATGGGAAATAGCAAATGTGACTGCTTAAGACAAGTGGCTGCTTAATAGAGATGACCACTTATACAGGTTGGCTGTATTATACTGAAGTGAAAAAAACATTAATACTGCCAAACCTACACTATAATCATGTTACTGTAAATGCTATTCAGAATAGTTGAACAATAGAATAGAGGTCTTTTGGAGGTCTTTGATAATTTAAGTTTTCCTAAAATTCATCAGAAATATAAAACATAAGTAAAATTTAGAAAGAAATATTAATATGCTTTCCTGTTTTGTTTGTTTTAATATATATATATCGTTTGGCAGAGGCCTTGCTATTGTATCTATGGTTTGCATTGTAGCTAGGAGCACTTGTCGTAGTCTGGTCTGTACATTTATGTCTTGGTTATTCACAAATAATTATTTCCATACATATATATTACATGTATCAGAGGTCCGGTTGTATGGCATTAAAGTAAAAAAAATGATAGAAGTAGTAATCAAGAAATATTTTGATAGGTCAATTTTCAGAGGATTTAAATCATTTTATTTTCTGTAAAAAGGGAGTGGGGGGGGGGGGCTTTTTTAGAGAAGGGGAACGTATATTAGTCGGTATACAGATCTATAGCTGTGTATCTACAGATTTTCTGTTTTCAATTTTGCTCCTAATTCCACGGTCTGATGAAATATGTCAACTATACAAATAAACCAACTTAGACAATCAGTTAACACAGAATGTTTTAATTATTCTTCAAGGCTGAGTTGTAAATCAAGAAAACTCATAACAGAAAACAGCCGAGCTTGAGAAAATCTTAATTTTATATATAATATTATTTTCAATGAAAATAGTCGGCACATTGCCACTTGTTTTATTTCAAGACAAATTGCCCACAGATGCAGATTGGTTGGCTGTTTAATTGTAAGTTATGGTTTATTTGCTCGCGGAGATTTAAATAGATATGAATGCCAGTTTAGCTGCAGGCTGTCTAATGAGGTTTATTTTGCAATTGATCTAGCTGCCAATTATATGATAAGAAATTGCAACAGTGTGCAATAACTGTAGTTTGTATATTGGGTAATTGGGGCAAAGTCACTCATCTGGTAATATCAACTATGCCAAAAGTTTTATGATTAATTATGTGATTGATCAACAAAGAATGCATTTGAGATATGAAGATCGAATCAAGTATGGGTCATGACCTCCATGTCATAAGGTGATGGTCTTTATTTTTATGAACGAAATGTTCATGGTTGGATTGAAAATGTGACTTGACTGTGAAAAAAGTATTAATTTAGATACCATGTGTGGTTTTTCATCTTTTAATTAATTGTGTCAAGCTTTCATATTTTGGACAGTTTTATTGTATCAGTGGTTCAGAAACCGTGACAGAGGAATTGTTTGGTTATTTGACCATCCGAGGGTTAATGGCAAAGCACTGAGAAAATTCTTAATAAGATAAAAAACATATTATGTGATATAGAATATTTTTGATTAATTTATGAGCTATTATGTGAAACAGAAGAAAAATAATATATGCAGAAAATGGTTGAGATTAAGTAAGTAGTATTTCAAATTTTGTTTAATATTTAATACAATTCATTGCTGTAGAAACCAGATCTTCATGTGTTACAAAAATAAATGTGCTTTAATTTTCTTCAGTTAAAAAACAGACTAAGTTAGGTTGAATATATAAAATTGACAACAAAACACAAAATATTATATTTAGTAACTGAAAGATTACCAAAACATTAAAACAAAAAAACTTGATCTGAATTAAGATTTATTCAAATTTCAAGATTTTCGCCATTTTCCTTTCCATACAAAAATTGCTCTTTTAGGTCCATTGTAACATATTTTTATTATCATGTATCTTTGCTGATTCAAGTGTGCTCAGTTCTGTTCTCAAAACATAATGCTGTCAGAGATATTGAGTACTTCAGAACATAAATTTAAAAATATTGAATAATATTCATGTTGACTTCACTGAACCTCAGGTCGACCATTAATGTATTATAAAGGACATATTGTCAATACAAGTATGAAGAATTGAGTCTTTTGACTAGAATTTAAATTTTGATTTATGGACGGGTCACAAGGACACGGTCTTTAAGTCATAATGACCTGCCATTGTTTAACAACAAATATAAATGGGCGTGTGCAATGTACGTAGATCAAGATAATAATTATATAGACAAGTAAAAAAACAAAACAGGTAGTTTATTTTTGGATTTATGTTGAAAGGCAAATATAGATTTGCTCTCATGATAGAGCAAAGTTAATTAGACAGTCAAGTGCTAATTGCGAATCCTCAAATCTTGTTTTAACCGTTTCCACTATTTGCCGCCATTCTCTGTGTAATCTTGCATAAACTTTCCCCAGGGCCCTAGTTTGACCTTCTTTTTAAGGGGGGTGGGGGGGGAGACACAATTTGGCCACGTTTATCCAACCCCGAATGTAACAGCAGTTAAAATATTGAAGTGAACACAGTGGTAGCATTAATAAACAATACATCTGATTATAAATTATTTTTGATTTATAACAGATAGTTGTGTTATGAAACTTATAATCATTCTTCTGATTCGGAGACCACAGCGTGATCTTGGCTTTTAGCGGTTACTAAGACCCTCTGCTTCAGATGCGAAAGGTCGTGGGTTTGATCTCCAGCCGGGTCAAACCAAAGACTTGAAAATGGCACTAGAAGCTTCCTTGCTTGGCACTCTGAGCATTAAGAGGATAGTTCTAGGCCTGGTCAGCTTGATGTTAGTATAATGTGACGGGGTGGGGGGGGGGGGTTCATACCACATATCTGTGGCATGAAACTCCAGTGTGGAAGCTCTCAGAATACTCAGTCTCGAGCAGATACCATCGCGATTTTAATGAAAAGTTGTTGAAAGTGATGCTTAACACCATACAACAACAACAACAACAACTTGTGATATCCTGTCATCATAAAGTTAATGAAATAAAAACCTCTTTTCAGGTATCCAGATCTGACTGCTATACTGCGCCAGCCAACTTTGCACATAAATTTACCAGCAGCTCAAAATAATATAGTTGATATATACCTTTAAACATTTTAATAGATTTTAATGAAATACTTTAGGCCAGTTTGATTTAGTGCTAAACAGATAATTCTTGAATGAGATACTTCATAAAAAATTATAGCCTTGGTTGATATTCACATTTTGAAGAGATTAATAATAAATATAATATTTCATGCTGCCAACAGAAGGGGTAATAGAAGATCTAGACTGATAGGGAACTGATAGAAGAGTTTGTTTACTTGATCAGTTGAAGCTTTTGTGTCTCGTGTGCACCACTAAATTTTGAATGGAAGATCCAACCTGATACATTTTTTGTGTTATAAACAGCAAAATTTAATGGAATAAAAAAATTATTTTAATGAAAAACATCTGAAATGGGATATCAGTAAGGGAGTGGCGTGGTGCTCTCCAGGGAGTTTGATATGGTTTAGATTGTCTTCTGTACATATTGTCTTCTTTTTCTTCTTCTTTCTTTCTTTTTTTTTGTTTCTTTCTTCGTCTTCATCTTTTTCTTCTTCTTCTTTTTCTTCTTTTTCTCAATCTCAATCTCAATCTCTCTCCAGTCTTCTTCTTTCTCAAATCTTCTTTTTTTTTAAAAAAAAAATATTCTCTCCCTCTTCTCCTTTTCATCTTGTCCCCTCATGGAGCTCCTTTCCTCTCTATTTTTCTCCTTTTTATGTATTTTTCTCAGAAGTAACTTAATAGGTGAAATTCCACTGTACCGGGTGTCAACCCATTGGCCTATCCCCTCATTACTGGAGACTTTCCTTGTGACTGACCGCATAACCCCAATCCCCAGGAATAGTTGTATTACGTACGGTCAGCCCTGGGTAGACTTGGGATTGTATTACCTACATGTATTGTATCGGCACAAAAACAATGGGTAGGTGTACTGTAGTGCCCCACTGCTATCCACGGCTGATTGAATGGTATAGCTATATTATGACAATCTCGTGATAGTTAAATCAAAACAATGCCCGGTGTGAGGTTCTGAATGAGCGCTATTTAATACATATTTTTGTAGAAAGGAAAGTCTTGCAATAAATTAAAATGAATATTTTTTTTTTCCAGATTTTATTTTAGTTACAATTTAACTTCCATGTGCCTTAAAAGTGTGAAGTCTTATGTGAAATGAATATTCCAGTAGTTTTTGTGTGCAGAAAATACGGTACTTCAGTGACAGTGTCTGTAGAAAAAATTAATCAAAGTATAATGCATGTGTGACTATTCTATCAGTAATTTTGTTAAGCTTTTTTGTTAGTTGGCATTCATTGTATGTTTCTCACCATCCTTTCTAATGTTTGCTGCGGTCTCCCCCACTTCGAGAAAATACAAAATTATACATTTTCTGTGCATCAGATACATACAGCTGTACCTATCTTGATGACAGTTTCTATAGGCAATAATATAGAATAAATATTTTCAGCTTTGTGTTCCTATAATACTAAACTATTATAAACCTGATTGCCGGACCTCCTGTAGTCATGATTATTGACAAGAGTGGGGGTTCTGTAATGACAGACAAAAAAAATTAAATGACAAAAGTTGTTTACATTCTTCCCTGTGGGGGATATACCCCATATATATTGCTTGTAGTATACATTCCGCAGTTATAACATTGCATTTTGTTTTTTGCCTGGCTGAGAATATTACAGTAATTAGCGCAGTAGCACAGTATAAGATATATTTTATTATACCACTTACCAGTCATCATAAATTGTGCTTACACTAGGAAATAGCAGTAGTGAAGTGAATCGTGACTTTGTATTTGTGTGTTGTTGTTAATTTTTTTCGAATAAATTACAGCTAGAATATTGTGTGTTATAAAAATATTTTTGTTTATTTCACAATTATGAAATAGGATTATGACTTTAATTGGTAAGATTGTCTGTCTGTCCATCCATCCATCCATCCATCCATCCATTAGTGCATGTCCTTTACTTTTTGTCTCTTTCGCCGCTTTTGTCCCCTGTTTGCTAGTATGATTTACAAACAGTCATACATTGGTTGATTAAAATTGTGTGATGTTCTCAACATACAATGATAAATTATGTCAGTATTTATACAGCTTCGTACCTCCAGCGATAAACTGTACCTTTACACAACACTGTAATTTTATATTACTGACTCTGTTACAGTTGCTTTCGGAGATTGCCGAAGTAGAAGAGAACAAAGATGACCTACCCCAGACCTTTAACAACCACACACAACACAGCTCCAGTACTGTTGACAAACAAGAACCGAAATTTAGAAAACCTGGCCGCCGTGGAAACAAGCGCAGATCCCTCAGTCTTCCCACAGGTAAATATTATAGGAATAGATATTGAATTTAAAAGAGACTATAAATATTTGTAAATTTATAAATAAATTAATTGCTAGATTATCATCCAAATTTTTTTTAAAAAACGGGAAGGGTGGGAGGATTTTATTTATTGGGTTGTTTTTTTTATGAAAATAAAAATGGTTGGGTCGGCATAAAAATTAGGGGTCGGGCAAACAGGGACGATAATCTAGCAATTAATTTATTATGGTTTTATGACTGCATCATTCTTAATTTTGCAAGACTATAAATTTGAAATGTTTGTGTTAAGTTTAATTATAATATGCTGACAACTGGAATACTTGTGTTCATTTATGGGGTAAAACCTATTTTCTACACATAACAGACTATATATTGCATATATCCAGTTTTGCTGGTGATAGTAGACTTCATAATTAATATAGGAAGAACCAGTGCTGTCCATCCACAAGTATCTCATACTATCTGGCAACTCACATAATGATTGTGGACCGGGCAAGGCCTGAACCCATGACCTCAGTGATGGGTGACAAGTGTTTGTTAGACGACAGCGCCTTCACCCATTCAGTCACAGATGCATGACTCTGATGTATTGTAGTGACAAACAACATGTTTTTTTCTTCAGTTCAATTCAACTTTAAACATCCTGATATTCTTAACATAAAATGGGTTTCTCAATTTCAGAATAAAGCATAAAATAGTGCACTAATAAACAAGAGTGGCTAAGCTAAAAAAAAAAAAAGAGGGGAGAAAGAAGTTTGCTCTTTGAAGAGATTATGAAACAGCTGGGTATCTGGAAGAATAATTTCATAAAAAACACTAATGTTGCTATTTAGAGTATCTGGCAATCTATCAGTACATTGGATTGCTACTTTTATCACTTAATTTATCGTGCAAACTAATTTTTAGCTCTACTGGACAAAGGCCAAAAGTGCTTATGCGATGGCTTGTTGTCCGTCGTCTGTCGTCTGTCGTCTGTTAGCAGCACTTTCTCTATAACCACTAGGCCAATTAAACTGAAACTTCACATGGATGTTTCTATTGCATAGGAGACTATACAGATGAATTTTTTTTCGATCTGAAATTCAAGATTGCCACCATTACTAAAAATAGTCCAAAACTTAAAAATTCTTCTTCTCATGAACGGCCCAATAGATTTTCAAAATATTTCTGTAGTAATGATAACCAACTATAATTTTGTTAGTTTTGTTCAAATGGTGTCCCTAGGGTTAAAAATGACCCCACCCTGCGGGTTCAATTAGGGGACACATGTCATTTTTTTTTTTAAAAATGGAAGTGATTTTGCCTATATCTTCACAGAAGCATTGTTTGGTGATGGAGGTTCAGATTTGTAAAAATGACTGGGTTCCACTGTCTTAAGGGGTCAGGAGTGGCCCCAAAAAGGGAAAAAATTGGGAATTACTAAATTCGTTTTCTTATGGACCGGTAAGTCAGATTTGTTCATATTTGGTATAGAATATCCCTATGTGGAGTGGTTTGATTGCAGATAAGAATTTAGGGGCTAAAATTTATAAGGGCTCTGTAAAGGGGACTTAGAATTTTACATAGGGATACTATGGGGAAACAAATAATTCTCTTTTTTTCCCATTTATTCTGAAACCACTAGGCCAATTAAATTGAAACTTCACATGGATGTTTCTATTGCATAGGAGACTATACAGAAGACTTTTTTTTCTATCTAAAATTCAAGATGGCCGCCATTACTAAAAATCGTCCAAAACTTAAAAAATCTTCTTCTCATGAACGGCCCAACAGATTTTCAAAATGTTTATGTAGTAATGATGACCAACTATAGTTTTGTTAGATTTGTTCAAATGGTGTCCCTTGGGTTAAAATACACCTGCCCCAATGTTTCTATTGCATAGAAGAATTTCAAAAAGTGCTATGGCCACTATGAGTCAGTAGAGCAACCTCAGGCCCTCTTGGGCCTCTTGTTTATATTAACCTAGCGTAACTTCGAATTCATCACTTGGTGATTTCTGTACAACTCGACGCTCACATGTAAAATGCCGGAGTACTTTGGAGTACTCTCCGACTTGCCTGAATATATTAATGACGTTGTTTTGTGATGGTTAAATGATGCTATTTTGAGACGTTACATCATGTGGTGACTCTCAGAAACTTCTATGCTTGATTTTTTTTTCTTGTTTCTTATAGAGGTTATGTGATAAAATGAATCTTACATTCATGTTCTTTTATTATAAAGTATACTAAACTCGTTGGGAAAAATAATATAATACTCTGCAGAGCCTCGCATAATATATATATATATATATATATATATATATAACTCGTTTAATAAATTTAATAATAAAGATCCTCTAAGTTAAAACTTACTAATATTTCTCAACCTATACCAAACCATTACCATTCTCAAACTCAGAAAAAACATAACATGGTGTACTTATAATAATTAAAGAATGGCTAAATTAAAAAAAAAATAAGTAAAGAAAGAAGTTTGCTCTTTGAAGAGATAAACAGCTGGGTATCTGGAAGAACAATTTCCTAAAAACACACTAATGTTACTATCTAATATCTACCAGTAATTTCATGGCTAGGTCCCAGACCTAAACAGAACAGCACTAATGTAAAAGATGATGTGAGAGATGTAAAAGCACCTGGCTAGGGCAGTAAATGTTACACCTGATCTGTGATAACTTGTCAAAATCTGCAGAAGACTGAATGTTAGCTGATATATCTGCATTTTTTTTTAGCATTATTCTCTATCTGAACATTTATCAGATGATCACCTCTACATACAGGAAGTTTGCCAGTGGACATGTGTAATTATTTGTTGAACTGGTACCAGCCAACATGTGTTTCCTGAATCAACAATGTGTTAACTAAGTTTTCTGCAGATGCTGCAAACATGCGAATGCCTGGGATTTCAGGGTCATTCAGCAAAAGGCTTATGGAATTTTGTTGTAATCATCAAAATTTAATGAAGTGATTAAATATTTCTCCATGATAAGACAACTAATTAATATAGATATAAATACTCTCAGAACTTGGTAACATGAATGAATTCAAAAATAATCTGTTCAATATGAAAACTCACAAAAGTTGTAATGATGGAGTACTTTTGGTTGCAAAAGGGTTGCATATAAAAATCACAATATCTAATTGTTAAACTGTCAAATATTGTGTGTCCACACACGTTGTGATGCATTTGTAAGGGTTTCAAAATAACTTGACACAAATGACCTCCATGACATAACGATGTATTGTATACAAAAGTCAGGCCTGTAGCTTAAAGGTCAAGGTCATATTTAGTGGTCAAACATGAAAATGGCCTTATATATAATTATGTATACAGAAAGAGATTTCGTGTCTAAACTGTAACTTGAAAATTCATTGCGGGACTTTGAAAAACTTGATGATAAGCCGACATATCGCACACAAGTCACCCAGGTCAATATCTCATAGGTCAAGGTCACATTTTTATATGAAAAAGAAACACACACTAAAATACAGTCACTAAATTGTCACAAAATACATTTATGCGTTCCCAGGTCGGTTCTGGGGCATTAAATATCACTTACTGAACTAGTGACATTTCTTGTTAATTAATGTATACTGTTTTATTTTAATTCATTGAATTAATTAGTTATACACCTATTACTTGTAGAACTTGTACACTGGCTTGTATTTATAAAGCTTCCTAATACAGTTAAGTTTATCTTAAGTTTAGTAAAATTTTACCTAATTTTCCTATCAATTTCTATGGTCTCAATACATCTTTTTGTACATGTACAGTGAGCCTGGAATATTCCTCTCTTTTGGCATAGAATAACTTCATTCAGTCTTTTAAAAAATTGCATGGATGGTCAACAAATTTAGATTTCATCTTCAATCTAAGCATAATAATTAATGCACACTGGTAATTATTGTCTTCCATCCATAAAATATTTCGAGAACAATATTTGGGTATTGAACTTTTTTTTTTTTTAACAAATAGCTTTTATGAAGAAAAATACAGTCTACATGTATATCTATACAATTAGTGGAGCATGTGGTCCAGTGGTAGAGTGCTGAACCCATGATCCGAAGGCTCATGGGTTTAATCCTCCACCACGGCTATGTGTGGTGTCTTTGAGCAAGACACTTTTCCGCATATGCTTAGTATTGGTTCTCACCAGGAAGACTTCAAGCGTGATTTGCCTAAGTTGTAAGAACTTGTTTCACAATCGAAGTAAAATAAACAAGATTAAACTATCCCTATACAATCTATGTTCTGAGCTTGAAAAAGTGTGTTAGAAGTTGTGTCGTGAGATGAAATACTTGGTTTTGTTGTATAAAAAATTGCAGTATTAATTAACGAGAATGAGTATAATTATATACCCCATTGTCTGACCCAAGCACCCAGGTCATAAACATTATCTGGGATGGAAAAAAAATACTGTAGACATTCAGTTTATATAATTATTTCTGATATACTTTACTTTGATTGTGAAACAAGTTATTACAAATTAGACAAATCGTGCTCAAAGTCTTCCTGGGTAAAACCTGTACTAAGCATAGGAGTAAAAAGTGTTTTGCTCAAGGACACTCACATAGCTGTGGCGGAGGATCAAACCCACGACCCTGTGACCCTAGGTTCAATGCTCTACCACTGGGCCAAATGCTCCACATCTGATTTATTGTCTGGTTAACCGATTTCTATTTGACAGTATTAGCAATTCAGCTCTTTTAAAAGATGAATTTCAGATGTTATGCTGACTTTATCAAAATATAATAATAATGAATTAGCAAAATGGCAAATTAAAAAATAGATATGAACGTTGTAACCTGATAAGAAATATGTAGAATATCATATTATATGAAATAGCATAGGAATACACAAGGATTTGCGAAGCAAAAAGATCTCTAGTTGATAGTCGCGCCCTGTCTATTCCCAAGAGATATGATATTTGCATGATATTTATGGTTTTGACTTTGGTTAAACTGTTTATATACCTGAGACAAAATACCTGCATAAATTAATGAACTTTATTTTTATTATTATATAGAACATTCACTGCTGGTTTATGCTTAATAGTTTGTTAATTGCATTTTTGGAATGTTTGCTTTAAAGTGTGAAAAACTGTGTTCATTTAAATGAAGAGATGGGATATATAATTAAACAGGTAAATTTGTCTTTTATGTTGAAAGGTGAAACAGAAGCTGTTTTGTTTTTTAATGCTTCAAGCTTTATCTTAAGTTTCAGTAAATCTTCAATTCTGTGAACATCTGTGAGTTCTATTGATAAATTTGGATTCTGTTTATGATTTTTTGGATATGGATTTCAACAAGGTAGGGTAAACACTGAAAAAAATTGTTTGAAATATCTTATTAATGGACTTTGAAGTATGAACATAATTTCTTTTAATATATAAATTATTATACTTTTGTTGACCTTTTTTTATGGAATCTACTTTGAGAAATTATGTATGCAGGGCCATATTAAGGAGAGTATTTTGCACATACTAAAACATTTCAACATTTTAATATCTCGCCATTCAAAGAATGGTTGAAGGGGCATTAAATATTGCCCCAGTCTGTCCTTTGGTCTGTCCGTGTGTGCTTGCGAGCGTGCCTCCTCATGTTTCCAATTAATTACTTCTATGTATTTCAAGAGTTATAAATATATTTTGTATGTAGCTGTATAAATGAAGGTAAATTTGATATTTGGCAATGCAGGTTACATTTAAGAGGTTATAATGACCCTTTAGCACAGTTGGTAGTGTGTAGTGACTATCAGTTCAGGAGTTATACATGTGAGTTTGAATCCCCGTCTGGCCACAGGATCCATGATGATTGATATACAACATTGTATCTCATTGTCATCTGTCTCTCACCGCTGATTCAAGTGGAAAAGTTATCAGTTACTTGCAGAGATGGGTGTTCTCAAGAACTGGTTAACTTTCAGGATCCAAGGAAAAAGTGGTTTAGGTTAAGTTATCATTTAAGTATTCCAACAAACAAAACAAATTGACTTCAGTTTCTGTAAAACTTACATTTTCATATAGCAGTGGCATCTGTTTCCTTTTGAAACATTTCTGTTTCAATTTTTTTCTAAGAAATACACATCATAATGATACTTCTTAATATTTGTTTAAATAATGTCAAAAAGTTATATTCATAGATCTGTACATATGCTTCTGTGTTTTTCAGGGTCCCTGGCATTTGGAGATGCTCGCATAGTGTACAAAAATGGTCATTTTACGATTGAAACAATGGATGGATCTGAAATTGATTCATCTCGCCCACCTGACGATTACCATAGGAGCCAGAGAGACGTAAATAACATGCATGTGGCACCTGCTCTCACCTCCTCAGGGGAGGTAAGCAAAAAATGCTCAAGGGAAACAACTCCTCTGAAAAATGATTCAAGGGAAGTTACTAACAAGCCTTCACAAATGAAGAGACAATGCGGCAGAACCGTGCTGAATAAGAATGATTCTGCAGTAGAAAATGGAGATGTGTTTAGTAGTGATGTGAATGATATAGAGAATATATCGCCAAATTCTAATTATAGTAATTCAAGTACTAAAAGAGTGCCCAAGGCAGGGTACCAGGATAGTTTAAATGAATCAAATTCTAGTCGAACATCAGAGATGTCTTATGGGAGTTCACTGTCGGAAACAATGGATGTTGACACAGATGTTGAATCTCTAAACGGTAAAGATCCTGTTTGCCAGTCACTGAGTTCATCAAGTCTCCCAGAATCCTCAGATCCTGAAGTAAAGAGAGTCGCCCAGAGAGCGCGAAGGACATCAAGTTTTCGGCAAGCCCAGGAAGCTGGTTCTGTGCGCTTATCAGGAATACAAGAAGATAAAACTAGTGATGTGACACGCAAAAGAACTGCTTCTTTAGACGAAAGTCAAAATTCTGACTTGAATAAATCATCTGTGCAACAAAATACAAATTCCACATTCTTTCAGAAAATGATGGCCAAAAGAAAATCTTTAAATGATAATCTCAATATTTCTTCTTTTACCAAACAAAGTGAATCTGCCAAAGAATTTTTCGCCAAGAAGATGACTTTGAAAGGATTATTTAAAAAGAATAAATCTGATTCTGCTGTTGGTAGTCCAATGAGAACACAGCATCCTGTGAGTCCTCCAATCGCAGCATTTCAAGGTGATGATGACATTGGAAGCATTGATACCCCACCCGGTTCACCATATACTAATCGTGAGTTTCGACGAAGGCACACTTCCGCTGACATTTATATAAAATCTTTCGCTGATGCTAATGAAACAGACTCAAACTGTCCTACTCCTACCCAAGAAAGGAGTAGTTTCGCCAAGCAACCGTCTTCATCCCCATGCACACCATCTCACGAGTCTCACACAATTCTGAGTTTTACCTCAAACTGTGCTACCCCTGTCAGGGATGAAGACCAAATGAGTGTTACCTCCGCTAGCAGTGCAAGTAGTAGCATTCACAGTGTTCAGTCCCCACCCCTGGAGCAACCCCATAAACCCAAAACTCCAAAACCTGTGGGGGCTTCTCCGCGGAGAAATCCAAGTATCGGATCTCAAATGTCGCGTACTAGTTCTCTGTCCCGTGCCTCCCAAAGGGATCATTCTGTGACTTCGCTAGAAAGCGAGAACTTTGAATTTGGCTCACAGGAATATATTTGTGAATGCGGACATAAGACGCAGGCGTCACGGCAACGTAAGTTTTCCGACAATAGAGGATCTTCTGATTCTCTTACACTGTGCAATTACTGTAAAAATTCAGTGGATTTCAACTATGGAGATAGTGCTGTTTTTACTAGTTCGGATTTAGTTCGGAAACATTCGTTAACGAGTAAACAAAACCAATCAGAAGTTAGTGCTAAACATAGAAAAGATTCTGCAAGAAGGACTAGTTATGAAAAGCTTGGGATTATATCGCAGGCAGATGTGGTGTCCAGCAACAGTAACGATAGCGGGATACAGCGCGATGTCAGTGTCCACTCAAGTGACGAGTCCATCAAGGTGAGATTTCATTGAATTTTTGCTCATCTGATTCAATATAGCCAGCATATAAATAAGACTAAATTGAAAATAATTTAAAATCTCAGAAATTCAATGATTATTGAATTGCATGCGCATTGTTCTTTTCACAACCTTTATAAGTCAAGTTTTTTTCATCTTCACAAATGCAGCGGTGGTCATGGGCTACAGTGTACACATCTAGAATGTCTTGGGGTTCGATGCCCAATCGGGTTGCTTGGCACCCAGTATTTAGAGGATAGTTCTAGGTCTGGTCAGCATGGTATGATATGACTGAGTCAGGGTATCATACCCTGTGTCTGTGACAAGATACTGCAGTGTGGCAGCGTTTAGAATACTGTTTCAAATACACACCATTGTGATATGACTGAAACATTTTTGAAAGCAATGCTAAACACCATACAATGACAACAACTATTCCATAAACATTCCTCAGTTGTTTGTTTTGAACAGTTTTTCTGAGTTAATTGAATTTGGCATAATAATTACCATCTGTTGTGTGTCATACTGCTACTTAATCATATAATGTATGTCATTGTGAAAACAAGAAACAGAAAAGGAATTTGCCGTTTTATTTTGACTGGCACATTACTTATTGACCAAATTGATCCCGATAATGATTTTGGAGTGCCAACGATTTTAGAGTGCTAACGGATTTTAGAGTGCTAACGTACAAAAACAAAATTTATGATGAACCATTCTGTGACTGTGCATAAAAATGTCTTTTCAAGAGTAACCTCACAGGGGTACAACATCTGTATTATGTTTTCCTTTTTTTTCTTCTTTTTTTTTATGTACATGTATACGTTTTACTCTGTTATATAGGAATGTATATATGTAACAGTAACAAATAAAATTATTTGTCACAAGTTCTGTATCACAGCATCAAGGTTATTCACAGAACATAATCCTTATAAATAAAATATCTTTTTTCGGTATCAATATATGTATGCGTATTGTTAAAAAATAAATTAAAAAAAAATATCGGAGATGTATTGGTGAAGCCAAAATATTTTTCATCAATATTGTGGAGTATACAAATTATGATATGTTTTGCAGATTTAGTTTAATATTTTGTGATAACTAGTAGTAGGCCATCATTAAAAAAAAATTTGCTGTGCTCCGATCCAGAATTTTCTATGTAGGTAACAAAAATGGACACACTCATGAAAAAAAATCAACAATTATGCTTTCAAAGTCAATAAATAATTTTGGTTAGCTGCAATTTGAGTTTGCAGGAAGGAGCACAACAAATAATCTTTTGTTTGCATATCACCTTATTGATCACTATCAGTGATACAGCCAAGGATATGATAACTACACAACACACAGCACAGGAATGTGAAGGTAAGACAGGAAGAGTTAACTCCCTTGGACTTGCTTGGACAGGTAAACATTTAGTTCAAATGTGCATATACGATAAATCAAAAGACAGTATTTGAATTGAAGATGGTTAGTGGTTAGTGGTTAGTGGTTGCATACCCTGATGCAGGGTAGAACATAAGTAAATGAACATTAGGTGCTGGATTGATGCAAGTTTTATCATGTATAGATATATATATATATATATACATATATATACTACTGCCAACGCAATGTGTATTTTTCTACATAGATCTGACTATTCAGTCATGTGTTTGTTATTCATCCTTATAATATAAATGCAATGGAAATGAGAAAAGGTCAAGAAAATTTGTAAGAATCAACCTTACCTTAAAACCCCAACTTTTACTGTCAGGGTAGTAAATAATTGTAAGAGGAGACTATCAGAGTGCAATGCTACACTGGACTATATGCTGATGGTGAATTAACACAGATCCACATGTATAGAGTGCATCTCCGTCGAATTTGAAATTTTTGGCAGTTGGAGTTAAACTTTTTTTTAAACTGCTTATAACAAACACGTTTTGGAAATTATTATTTTGCCAATTAAATGTATTAACAATAATTTAGTAGTATGCAACATTATAACAAAAACAATGCATTGATGACTGTGAAATTTTGAAAAAGGGTTCTCTGATTTGAATCATGTACTGAATTATATAAAACCTGCGCCAGAGCCATCTTGTGGCTATTATATGGCAGTTGGTGCCATCTTGTGGCTATTATATGGCAGTTTGTGCTCCAGAGCCATCTTGTGGCTATTATATGGCAGTAGGTGCTCCAGAGCCATCTTGTGGCTATTATATGGCAGTTGGTGCCATCTTGTGGCTATTATATGGCAGTTGGTGCTCTAGAGCCATCTTGTGGCTATTATATGGCAGTAGGTGCTCCAGAGCCATCTTGTGGCTATTATATGGCAGTTGGTGCCATCTTGTGGCTATTATATGGCAGTTGGTGCTCTAGAGCCGTCTTGTGGCTATTATATGGCAGTTGGTGCTCAAGAGCCATCTTGTAGCTATTATATGGCAGTTGGTACTCAAGAGCCATCTTGTGGCTATTATATGGCAGTTGGTGCTCCAGAGCCATCTTGTGGCTTTTACATGGCAATCGGGGCTTTAAAAAAGAAACCTACAAAAAGCAGAATAAGAAAATCTATAAAAAGTATATGGATTTGCCATTTTCAGAATATTTTTCTTTTATATTCATGTAGAGGATTTCCTATTTTTTTCAGTATTAAAATCTCAGACAGATCCACCCAATTACCGTATGCCCTTCTGCATTCCTAGGTTAATGGAATTTTTAGCAAACACTTTTTTCATGGTGGCTTGAATAAGTTTTAAATAAAATCAATATCATGCATTTAAATGACAGTGATTCGGCAGAACTTGCATAAATATTCCTTAAAGATGAGTTTAATGTAGTATAATATTTTATCATAGCTGAATATATGTCTTTTTGTTTTAATGGGGTTTAATGTAATTTTCAACAAATTTCAGGTTATATATGGCATTTATTTTTTTTTTGATGAGGAAGACCTCAGAATGAATCTGAGTAGAACTACCGTCCTTCTGCAAGTAACTGGCAAACTTTCTCACATAATGTTTTTTGGAGAGAGTGGGACTCAAACCTACAACCTTAGTGGCGATATTATGACGGCACCTTGGACCACACTGTTTCTGAGGATCCACAGAAAATAAGATGAAATTGACTGAATTAAAAATAATTTTCAGAAATGAACTAAATTTGCCTATAAATTCAACACTTCCTTGATTGGTTCTCCTAGTTTTGTACTGATTGTGGCTGAGTGACCTAAGGCACCTGATCTCAAGAACACTTTGACCTCTCATTGCTAAGGTCGTGGGTTTGAACCTGGCTCACCCCAAAATCTTAGCATTGGTAAGTTTACCAGTTCCTTGTGGAAGAACGTTGGTTCTACTCGGATTCATTCTGAGGTCTTTCTCAACTTCGATGTTGTCTTACTTCCTCAGCCAAAAAATTTGCTCAGATTTTCCATAATAGAATGTTCCGTTTGACATAAAATGTCATGACCATCAGTAGATGTTGACCTACTTCCCCAGCCAATGAAATCGCTCCAGGAACGAAAAAGTAGACCTAAGCAGGTTAGAAGAGGGAATAATCTATGCCATATCACTTCTGATCTATACCTCTATAAGTTGTAATCTGTAATGTGCTGAAAATGGCTCATTCAGTGTTCAATACTGATTTCAAAGAAAAGATTTTAAAGATATTTATATATATATATATATATATATATATAAACTGACAGCCGACAGACTGTTGACTTTGCCATTCACTGTGCAGCTATTAATTGAATTCATATTTATCTTTTAACAAACCACAGGTAGCAGTTTCTATGTACGGCATACGCTATATGCTTTAACATTTATCTGACGTGAGTAATACCATGTCAATGTGAAATCTTATGTCGTCCATGTTAACATATAGGGACATGCCAGAGATGTGTATACTGAAAAACTAAATTGTTCATTTCTTGGCTGTAGGAATGCGTGAAGTCAGATTTGTTTAGACGGATCATAATGATTAAACTATGAACAAACTCAACACTTCCATGCTAATCAAGGTATTTATTTTCTTGTACTTCTAACTTTATACAGAGTGTCCATGATCAGGTAAAGGAAAAATAAAGTAGGGAATAAATGACCCCCTCCACCCTCCCCTATTTCCCCTTTCCTAAGAACTTGGTATCAAACAAATGTGGCATCTTGCTGGCACTATTTTGATCTTATTGGTTTTAACTGTTCAGGTATCTTCAAATGTATGGATTTGATGTAATTCATAATGTACACCTTCAGAAATAGTGGTCCATATTGGAATCAGGGCAGTGTTCTAGCTCATGAAAATTGGGTTGTCGGGTGTTCTAGGTGTGACTGCAATCATTAGTGCATAGGGTGGCCACTATGTCACTTGGTATTCATGTATTCATCATGTGAGTTTTGATTTTAGGTTCACTTGATTGTACCTGTATTGCTTGTTGAAATTATGTCAGATTGTTATTGTTGTTATGTTTTATTAACAAATAATGATCATTTGACATTGTATCCAATTTTCAATGAAATATTTGGATTTTTGACAGAAATAACAGTTAAAAACCAAGTGTAGAGTTATAATATAAAATAATTAAGTATACAAACAAAAAATATATTTTTTATTATTTTTATGGTAATTAGAAGTTGAAATAGGGTCATACTTGAATTGCACCATTGATTATCCGTTCCTGATGCTACGTTCACGGTTTACCGCAGTAAAGTATAAAAAATAGTATTTATGTTATTCTATAGTGCAGCAAAGGCAGCTTACTGCTGTAAGATATCAACCTGTGAAAACCGGACACGATTAGCTCAATCGCTTATATGTCTCTGACTATCAATCCAGGGGTCATGAGTTTGAAACCCTGCCCGGCCACAGTCTCCATGATGATTGATATAATTATGATATTGTGTCTCATCATCATTCGTCTCTCATCGCTGATTCAAGTGGGGAAGTTATCATTTACTTGTGGAGATGGGGTGTGCTCGAGTTCTGGTTTACCTTTCAGGATCCCAGAAAACGGTGGTTAGGTTAACTGATTGTCTGTTAGCCCTCAATGGCATAAAATGACACTAAATATTCAATAAATAAATCAATCAACCTGTGAAATATTTTGTCCCTGCTTGAGAACAATCAAAATGTAAATTTTGTACTTCAAAATTATATTCTGATACAAGTTTTATTTTTTCTCCAATTTGATGGTTAACAATGCTATTTTCCCAATTCCAAGCACCCCTTCCCCATTCCAAATATACAGAAAATGCCATTTTCATATGCATGATTACTTTTCTAAAAATAATTGCTGAGATAACAGTCTTTGAAATCTTATCAAATTCATGTTGCATTTTTTTCTGTTAATCACAAGCAGATCAATCACTATGATTACATTCTCATGCGTTCTGTAGAAATATCATTACTATAGCATGTACTGCTACATTGACAAGTTTTATAGCTGAATAGGGGAGCAACCTAACAACGGAAATAAACAGTCGCTAGTCACAATTAAGCAATGAGTGTGTTTGCCTTTGTCACCAGCATTGTTGGAAATGACAAATTTAGGCAGAGTTGGAACTTGATAAATAAGGTGACACAGTGTTTTCCCTCACACTTTGAAATTGGGGGTCATTCGTCCCCCATATGTTATGAGACCATACTAGGTAGATTGGAGAATTTTAAGAGTCATTTGATTTATTAATAAAGTAATGTGATAAAAATGCAAAGTTTGAGGGTCATTGAAAAAAAACACCTGAGTGATGATTGGAATTGATATTCCTTTAAATCTTTGTATCATTCATGCGGAGATTCCCTTACTCCTTAATCTACTTCTTAAGAAAGCCCTGAATACATTTTAAAAGATATATTAAAGTTATTTTACAAAGTTTATCATTAATTTTATATAGACAAACTGTAAACTGAGGTTTTTAATGACTTTCAAATGTGTGAAGTTACATTGCGTTGACATTTTATGCCACTGGGCATCCATCAGCCAAGCCAAAAATCATGCAGGAAGTGTTTATATTAATAAGTGATCACTTCCTTTAGTCTATAAACTGTAAACAGGTATTGAACAAGGTTGTGTAGTAGGCCCATGTTTGTTTCAAGTCTAAGAAAACTATTAAGTGTGCAATTGCTTTGTTTTAATGGATAAAATCTGGATATATTGACAATTTTATAAGAATTTCATCATATTAGGAGAGTGATGTATTAGTATAACACAACTGTGAAACTTCAGATTTACAACTGTGTTTAAAAACCTGATCATCCAATCAATAACAATGGAGTTGGACCTTTTCTTGTTTCTCGGACTGTTAGCTTTCATTGCTTTCCTAGTTTATCTTACGGAATATGTCTTGCAGAAGAAGGAATGAAAAATTCAAATGCAGATGGCATTTAAGCAATCATAAATTTCAAATTTTAGTAGAACTGAAATTTAAAGTGAATATTAATTGAGTTATATACTAAATTAAGTTTTTTGAATGATTATACAAATATTATTTCATCATTCAAAACTATTATTTATATATTAAAATTAACATTCATATAGTTTCTAAAGCTATATAAATCATTTAGAATAAAATCAAAGAACATGGAAACAGTTAATGTTCATGCAAGATTTTTAAAATTTGGACTATTTATGGTTTTGTGTCTTTCTTTCACAATTATCTTCACCTGGTGGACAGATATCAGTCAAGTCCTACGTTTCATGGAAATACATGTTGCATACAAACTTCTAAAATTTTGTAATGAATCGTCATTGTAACAAACAAGTAGGTTTGTAGTCTGTGATGCAGAAACTGTTTAAAGTAAAGGCTTCAAAAGTCTTAACCAATTTGATGAAGATATTGTAGTTTCCAATGCAGAAATTGTTTTAAGTAAAGGCTTCAAAAGTCTTCACCGCTTTGATGAAAATTTTGTAGTTTCCGATACAGAAACTGTTTTAAGTAAAAGCTTCAAAAGTCTTCACCAATTTGATGAAAATATTGTAGTTTTCGATGCAGAAACTGTTTTAAGTAAAGGCTTCAAAAGTTTTCACCAATTTGATGAAAATATTGTAGTTTCCAATGCAGAAATTGTTTGAGTAAAGACTTCAAAAGTCTTCACCAATTTGAAGAGACAATTAAAATATTGTATCTAGATTTTTATTAACTTTAAATTGCTGTTAAACTAGGAATGAAAGAAAGTAAATAACAAATGAAAATGTATCAGACATTAACAGACACAAGAATACAAATCCTGAAGGTGAACATGATGGTGGCTTTAATGATAAATGTTGTCATGTTTGTCTATGTCCGGTTTTACATCACTGAGTACGCATGGATGAAAATATAAACCACAGTCAGGTCACATGATATTTGTTCTTAACTCCAACGGACAGCTGACCATCCATATTGTGGTAATTACGCATTACACAGATTGTCAAAGGCTTGCAAACAAGTACAGAGACACAACATTAATTTAATATTACCGTATTAATTGCACATGTAAGTGTACATCTGTGGCTTTGGGGATACCCAAACAGACAGAAAACACAAGGTTAATTTGGTGTTGTAAGAGTTATATAGTCTATTAATTTTCTTGGCAATTAAATAATATTAAGGCCCCACCTATTTGAATGTGCGTAATAAACTCAGGCCATCCCAGTGAGAATAGATTCAGGGCCTGAGGTGGTTTGACTGGTTAGACAGCCGACGAATCTAAAGTACATGTAAAGAAAGAAAAAAGGTATCCTGAGCTAATTAATAACAAACAAGAATAGACAGTTTGTTTTGTTACTAATGGCAGTAGATATTTAGGTCTCCACATATCTGCATAGTTTATTGATAAAAAATATGATGTTTTTTGTAATATGTAAACAAGACCTTGCCCATAATAGCAGACAATAATGTGAATAGCATTTTTATAAAATATGTAAAAATGGAAGGCTCTGAATTGGAAAGGGAATAAATAAAATAAAACAGGAAAGCTATCTCAGAAGCTATTAAAAGGGAAAATATGAGTTTAAAAGACTTATTTTCTAAGTGCTGTTTTGTTTCGGAAGAAGGTCATGCCAAGGATGTGTCCAATGTTCAGACTGTGTCGCAATTTAACCTTGTGTCCGAAGTTGCTGGTATAGACAATTTTCAAGACGACCATGTCTATGATAACAATGTGTCTATATTTAGAACTGTTTCAAATGACTTGAGACCTGATTTTGAAAATTTGGAGAAGCTAAGCTTGAAGAAAAAAGACAGAAGTAAACCAAATGAATACGCTCAAACATGGTTTGGATTATCGGGTGTAAGGAGAAACATTTCTCGTAATTCGAGGAATATCGCAAAATTCAATAAAATTACACACAAAGTTGATAGACAACATGTTAATCTGCGAAGAGTTTCCAACAGTGATACTGAAATTGGAGACATAAATGAAAATATTGCTGAAGCAGAAAATGTGATTTCAGTGAGTAAAACTGGATGCTGGCCAATCAAATTCAAAAGGAAAGAATATAACCAATCAGGTTCTTACAATGTCAGCAATACTGTTGCAGGCATTGACAATGCTGGATTTCAAATCTCAGATAAGGTCAACACAAGTGCAGCTACTAAATCATTTGCAAAAGTTGATAAATGTAGAACATGCAGAAAGGAAAGTAAAAATGTATTACCTAAAGAAGGTGGAAATAGCATAAAGGGAGATAAGAAAAATATAAGAACGAAAGTATCAATGCACATTAGTTCATATTTTGATGAAAACAATCCAAAAAACAGAATATCAAATTATGAAAATGTAACATTGTTTATTGATGCTGCAAATGGAGGTGATCTTGATCTGAATAAAGATGCTGCTGATGGTATAAGTGAATTTGCTAGAGTGAAACAAATAAATAAAACAGAAAACAATGGCAACAGTTTGTTCCTTGATTTACTACAGGTAAGAGTGATTAAAAAATGAATTTTGATCAATTACATGTTTTGCAGTCATGTCTTTAAAGGGAATTTATCAGGATTTTTTTCCCCAATATACCATGCTTATATATACTCACAACCCCGAATTGCCATAAGAACATCTATTTAAACATGCCAAAATAATATATTGAAAAGGGATTTCCTAACTTGGGCTATGCACCAAGGTTAGACTAAAATAGACTTCCCGCTTAAAATTGCAACATATTTGTGATGTGTCAAATGAGACACGTGATTTCATTTGATTTTAATTTGATCTGTTTCACAGAATAAACAATGTTTCATCTTAGAAAAAGTCCAAATGACGACACAGAGGTCGTCAAACAGTATTTAAGTGCTTTCTATTTATAGAATGGGGATTTCGTTTCAAGTTTACCAATCTAATTTAAATATCGTTTTTGTCACGTTTTGGTGGGTTTGACATACCAAACCATTAGGATTGTCTTTATTTAAGATAATCAGATGCGTTTTATTCATTTCAAAATTTTTTTTTTTTTTGATACATTAATAGAATTTTTTCCCCCTGATATACACCCTTTAAAATACTAATCAATATTTCCGACTTGTAACATTCAGGGTTGGGTAGGTAGTGTAGGTAAATTCTTTATTTTGTGTGACCATATTTTTCTAAAAATTGTTGGTTTAATATAAAAGACACCCTTGACTTTTAAGAAAAACATCTTTTTCAAAGGTATTATTACATGTAATTATGTAATCTAGACTTGCCATAAAAATAATTACAAAAAAGTGATCCAGCTGAAATTATAATGAGACTATTTTAAACGATGAATTGCAAATTTAATGAATACTGAGTTACATGTATTGCCAAGGCAACGAACTAGAAGTGTTGTCATAATACACATGGGAAACACTCCTTAATTGCTGCCTGCTCTTTTGGATGTTTTGCATTGACCTTTATATGTGCTGGGAAATTGGTTTTACTGTTCCTAAGAATTAATTGATGAATCGGATAATGCCAGGGTCTTTTGTTACATTTATCCATAGGTCACTATACACATATGGCATTTTTTTATTTTTTAAAAAATGCCCCATCACAATCCTGAAAATTTGTTTTGTGGACCCTTTTCATTTCGAATCTAAAACTCGTGTCCAGAGAACTATATATACTCGCCAGTTTTAAGCATAAACAATTACTACTTCATAGTTTTTCACCGAGTAACAATTTCTAGTTAAGCACTTAAGACTAGCTTAATCACATTCCCATAATATGGAAAACATTTTATAATATTATAAAAAAAACACATTTAAAAGCCAGGCTCAATTTCTGGTTTCTGATCTCAAATGGAGTCAAGCAATTGCAAGAAGTCAGATGAAGTAGCTACATAGCTTCATAATTTAACAGGGACAGAAGAGTTGTTTCTTTTCATTGGTTAATAACTAAGTCACTTATATATTGTAGAACAATGTTTTACTTACATACTAGTATTACAAACTAGTATGGCATGCCACCACATGGATGTCAAGTGCCACTTCAAATACTTATCAAGGATCAACTTTCAGTTCCCTTTTATTATATTTTGGGCACAAATACTATGGCTGGTGCTTTACAATGTTTTAATTTGCTATTTATGGCTTTTGTTAAATCTACAAGACTGGTTTCCGGCTCATCATAGGAACTCAATAAACTACAATCCATACATTTGACCTGACACAGGCTGTCAATCAAACAAGTCATCCAATCAGTGATTGATATTGTTTCCAGGAATGGCATTTTCCATAGACAAGCTAATGGTATTTAAGTTAACACATCATTGTATTACGTTATATTTACTTGGACAAACAATGCCATGTGACTAGTGAGCGGAGCAATAGTCGCTCTCATGTCAGGTTTATTGTCTCCATTTTTATATACTATTTATCAAAGAATAATGGCCTTGAAGACAGGTCCAGCCCATGGGGAATTAGAAACATTTCCACATTTCCACATCGATTGTCTTAATTCAGTCTCCAGCCTGGACACCTTAATAAGACATTTTATTGCATTTTTGGTATTTGTCTGTTTCCCCACCATTAGTCATTTCATCTGTTTAATTCTTGCCTTATTGAGATTTTGTTGGAATATTCAAACCTGTGTAAGCAAAACCTGTACTTTTAAACAACCACCTGTTGAATAAAAAGTAGCACCAACCAAACAGTTTGCCCTCTTCTAATTTGTGAATAAAACAATGCACTTTATGTAATTTGCTCTTTAATCAAACAAAACAATAAAACTTCTGTTGGTATTGCAGGCAGGCACACACACACTTCACTATGACAAATACTATATCTGATTATTCTGCCATCGATTGCTTCATATGTGCCAAATACTCAGTGTTTATCTATCTATTAGTGAGCTGTACTACCTCTCTGTGTGAAGCTATTTTGAGATTTAATTGTTTCTTTGGGAGCTATGGTTGTTGGATACCTTGGCAGTATCTGCTGTCTTGGTCTTAGTTTCTGTCGAATACCGCCACTGTGATGTCACATTGTGTCTGCCTAGGAAGAGCATTACAATAATTGATTTGATTTAGGACGGGTGTGAATTATTTATGCTGTGTTTTCGCTGATGTTGAGTGAGTTACTTGTTGTTTTCTTACTTCTTGGATTTTGGACTTTTAAATTAATGTCATGTGCAGGTAATTTAAGTGTTATTTGTTTTTTCTTTAGTAACTAATTAATAATACTATATACTGTTGGCTTGACAGACAAGAATACAGTTCTGACTTGTTTTAATTTAACTTAAATTTGACTGCAAAAAATCAGTTCTGACTTGACTGACTCCAGTACAGACTTGGCTGACTCCAGTACATACTTGACTGATTCCAGTTCCGACTTGGCTGACTCTAGTACAGACTTGACTGACTCCAGTACTGACTTGACTGACTCCAGTACAGACATGACTGACTTCAGTACTGACTTGACCTACTCCAGTATAGACTTGACTGACTCCAGTACTGACTTGACTGACTCAAGTACAGACTTGACTGACTCAAGTACAGACTTGACCGACTCCAGTACTGACTTGGCTGACTCCAGTACTGACTTGACTGACTCCAGTACTGACTTGAAATCTAATCTGACTTACCTGGCATTAAATCAGTACCCACATGACACAACAAATTAGTACCGACTTACACCAAATTAGTTTCGATTTACTTACCAAAATAGTACCAATTTATTAATACCAAATCAGTTCTGACTTGCTCAATAAAATTAAATACTGATATGACACCAAATCAGTAGAGACTTTTTCACACAAAATCAGCACTGACTTGCTCCGACACAAAATCAGTACTCTGTTACTCACACAAAATCTGTACTGACATACTCGTACAAAATCAGTACTGAATTAATCTCACAAAATCAGTACTGATATACTCGCACAAAAATCAGCACTGACTCACACCAAATCAGTACAAGTCAGTACTGATTAACACAATATTAGTACTAACTTCATAAAATCAGTTCTAAATTACTCTCATTAAATCAGTACTGACTTACACAATATCAGTACCGACTTACACAATGTCAGTACTGACTTACACAATATCAGTACTAACTTACATAATATCAGTACTAACTTACACAACACAGTTTTAAATTACACAGAATCAGTACTGACTTACACAATATCAGTACTGACTTAGGCTTACACAATATCAGTTCTAACTTACACAATATCAGTTCTAAATTACACAAAATCAGTACTGATTTACACAATTTCAGTACTGACTTATGCAATATCAGTACTAACTTACACAATATCAGTACTGACTTACACAATATCAGTACCAACTTACACAATATCAGTTCTAACTTACACAATTTCAGTTCTAAATTACACAAAATCAGTACTGACTTACACTATATCAGTACTGACTTACACAATATCAGTACTGACTTATGCAATATCAGTACTAACTTTCACAAACTCAGTACTGACTTACACAATATCAGTACTGACTTACACAATATCTGTACAGACTTACGCAATATCAGTCCTGACTTACACAAAATCAGTGCTGACTTACACAATATCAGAATTAACTTACATAAAATCAGTTCTCAATTACTCTCACTAAATTAGTAACGACTTACACAATATCAGTACTGACTTATACAAAAATTAGTATATCAGTACTGACTTACACAAAATCACTACTGACTTACTCACACAAAATCACTACTGACTTACACAAAATCAGTACTGACTTACACAATATCAGTACTGACTTACACACAATCAGTACTGACTTACACAATATCAATACTGACTTACACAAAATCAATACTGACTTACACAAAGTCAGTATTGACTTACAAAAAATCAGTACTGACTTACACAAAATCAGTACTGACTTACACAATATCAGAACTGACTTGCACAAAATCACTATTGACTTGCACAAAGTCAGTACTGACTTACTCACACAAAATCACTACTGACTTACATAAAATCAGTACTGACTTACACAATATCAGAACTGACTAACACAAAATCAGTACTGACTTACACAATATCAGTACTGACTTACACAAAATCAATACTGACTTACACAAAGTCAGTACTGACTAATTACACAAAATCACTACTGACTTACACAATATCAGTACTTACTTGCCCAAAATCACTATTGACTTACACAAAGTCAGTACTGACTTACTCACACAAAATCACTACTGACTTACATAAAATCAGTACTGACTTACACAATATCAGTACTGACTTATACATAAATTAGTATATCAGTACTGACTTACACAAAATCACTACTGACTTACTCACACAAAATCACTACTGACTTACACAAAATCAGTACTGACTTACACAAAATCAGTTATGACTTAACAAAATCAGTACTGACTTACACAATATCAGTACTGACTTACACAAAATCAATACTGACTAACACAAAGTCAGTACTGACTTACACAAAATCAGTACTGACTTACACAAAATCAGTACTGACTTACACAATATCAGTACTGACCTGCACAAAATCATTAATGACTTACACCAAGTCAGTAATGACTTAATCACAAAGAATCACTACTGAGTTACATAAAATCAGTACTGACTTACACAATATCAGTACTGACTTGCACAAAGTCAGTACTGACTTACTCACACAATATCACTACTGACTTACATAAAATCAGTACTGACTTACACAATATCAGTACTGACTTATACATAAATTAGTATATCAGTACTGACTTACACAAAATCACTACTGACTTACTCACACAAAATCACTACTGACTTACACAAAATCAGTACTGACTTACACAATATCAGTACTGACTTACACAAAATCAGTACTGACTTACACAATATCAGTACTGACTTAAACAAAATCACTACTGACTTACACAAAGTCAGTACTGACTTACACAAAATCAGTTCTGACTTACACAAAATCAGTACTGACTTACACAATATCAGTACTGACTTGCACAAAATCACTATTGACTTACACAAAGTCAGTACTGACTTACTCACACAGAATCACTAATGACTTACATAAAATCAGTACTGACTTACACAATATCAGTACTGACTTACACAAAATCACTACTGACTTACATAATATCAGTACTGACTTGCACAAAATCACTACTGACTTGCACAAAGTCAGTACTGACTTACTCACACAAAATCACTACTGACTTACACAAAGTCAGTACTGACTTACACAAAATCACTACTGAGTTACACAAAATCACTACTGACTTACACAAAATCAGTACTGACTTACTCCCACAAAATCACTACTGACTATCAGTACTAGTATCAGGATAGAAATGATAGCTTAACAAAGGTGACTGTCAACACAGGTTTGATTGTAAGGTATTTCAGAAAGTATTTATTTCCAGGTTATGACATAATCTAGTGTATGTTTGGTATCATGTATTATACCGGTGCCATCTTTTACCTAAATTTGTTAAGAATATGTTTTTTAACATCAAATAAACTATTAAAACTGATTTTTCATTCAATATAAATTCAATTAAATACCAACAAATCTAATTTGGTGTCCGGATGGTTGTCATAATACCAATAATCATCATATTAAACACAAATTACTGTGCCACTGGTGCAATTCCTGGGTGCCACTGGTGCAATTCCTGGGTGCCACTGGTGTTATTCCTTGGTCTGATTATTGTTGATTATAACGGGGAGTGTCAGTGAGGAGGGAATAATATCTTAGATGGATCCAGGATTTGTAGCCATTGTGGGTGGGGGTGAGGTGGTTCATTCAGCTAATTCCAGTGGGTTCTGGGTAAATTTCTATCATTGTCATCAGCATAGGTACCTAATTCAGTATTTATCGATTATGGGATTTATTCTAGAGTGGAGATGTTGTAATTAAAGTGTATAGTTTTTTCTCTTAAAGCACTCGGATGAATTGTGAGTTTAAATCTTCATTGAGAAGTTTGCTTGGTCTGTTTTATTTTTAATTTTTTAGTCATATTAAGACCTGTTTATTATTTAATACTGTAACCTTGATATTTGAGGCATTTGTCCAGTGGGTAAGCACCAAACCCATGATCTGAGAGCCTTGGGTTCAATCCTCCCCGTGGCTGTGTGTGGTGTCTTTGAGCAAGACACTTTTTCAGCATATATATGCTTAGCACTGGTTCTACCAAAGAAGACTTTGAGCATGATTTGTATTAGAAGTCACGGAAATTAACAAATGTGACTGCTTTAGATGCCCAAGACAAGTGGCTGCTTAATAAAGGTGATTGCTTACACAGGTTTGCCTGTAGTGAATAAGAAGGAATCCTAGAGTGTTGACCACTCAAACTAGGGGTTGCAGTTTCGATCCCCAGCCTGACCCCGATGACCACTCAAAAGTACTGGTTCTATCCAGAAATCGAGCTCGGGGAGCAGTTTATAAAAGCTTTAAACTTGAAATCATTTAGCATTCCTTGCAATCAAGCATTAATTAGAATAAACTTAGAAAAAGTGAGGGAAACTTTCTTCTTCCTTGTCCAAATGAAGAAAAAAGAGTGAGCCTTTTTAAGATATGTATGGTATTATCCGTGTCCTAGCTATGTGTAAGTAGGCACAAAGTAACAACAGGGAAGTTGCTTGTTGTAGACTGCCCCACTAATGTTACAAATCACATTCCACAAATGAAAGGTTTTGGATTGTAGTTAGATTGTGAAGTTATAAATGTGTCTTTGTCAGTACTTAAAGAATCATTTTATTAACAGTATGTTCATGTTAACCATCTAAAGTGACTGACACTTATGATCACATATATGTAAAATTGATTAATATATGTTAACGAAGCTAAGTCATGAAACTTTGATGTGACTGGATCTGATTTAAATGTGACTGGATCTGATTTAAATGTGACTGGATCTGATTTATATGTGACTGGATCTGATTTATATATGACTGGATAATTTTTATGTGACTGGATAATTTATATGTGGCTGGATCATTTAAATGTGACTGGATCTGATTTATATGTGACTGGATCATTTATATGTGACTGGATAATATATATGTGACTGGATCATTTATATGTGACTGATTATTTATATTTTTTGCTGGATAGTTTATATGTGACTGGATTGTTTATATTTGTTGTTGGATAATTTATATGTGACTGGATCACCTATATGTATCATTTTCCCCCTATATATAATCCTTTTAATTGATTTAAAATTTAAAAAAAATGCAAATAGTGAGTGTTTTTTTATTGATGTGAAATCAGCATGTTACATAGAAAAATGCATTCGGCAGTATTTGAGCTGGTGGAGAGTGTTACCAAGGTTACAGAGGACCTTCATATAGCAGTCAGCGTGAGTTAAAAAAATATGGACACTAAAGTTTGTATACTCAATAACACCATAATGGCTGTTGTTTCTAGGACCGCGGCTTGGTCTAGTGGTAGAGCGTTCGCCTTGCATGCGGAAGGTCGTGGGTTCGATCCCAGGCCTGGTCATACCAAAGACTTTAAAAATGGTACTAGAAGTTTCTTCGCTTGATGCTCAGCATTTGTCTGGTCGGCCCGGTGTCAGTATAATGTGACTTGGTGGGGTATCATACCATGTGTCTGCGTCATGGTACTCCAGTGTGACAGCGCTCAGAATACTGTCTCAAGTAGACACCATCGCGATATGACTGAAAAATTGTTGAAAGCGACGCTAAACACCATACAACAATAACAACAACTGTTGTTTCTAAAAATAGCCAAGGAAATTAAATAAATGATATCTTCTCTTAAAGCAACACATCCACGTTTAAACTTTTTTAAAAAGTTTTTCAATTGAGTTGAGCACATTTCCCATACATAAATATATGGTCAGTGAGCTGTATTATGCTAACAAACACTATCCAGAATGCTTTAGAATTATAAAAAAAGATGATCAAATTATAAAGCGTGACAAACGCTTTATAAATTATTTTTAAATTGCCGAGGATTCCAACTTGGCTTCAAATTGAATTATGCGAGTCGTATTAAAAAACTTCACGTTTTAGTGCGTAGTGTACTTTACCTGCCTTGAAAGTCATTTTGACAATTTTTTTTGACTCGGGTGAGTTACACGCTTGTTTTATAAAGTGTTAGTCACGCATTATAATTTGGGCATCATTTTGTTCGGGATTGTGTTTATATGCTCATATACAGCTAATTGGTCATATGTTTGTATGGGAAATGTGCTCATAACTCAATTAAATTTTTTTTTCTAAAAGCTCAAACGTGGATGTGTTGCTTTAACCTAGCTTTATAATAATCCATTGTTTATAAAATTAATATTACATGTTGTGTTGAACAACCTCTTTGAAGTTCAAGGTCAAATACTCAAGCAGATGAAATGTAGCGTGATATAACAGAAATAATAGCGGACAGTTCTTGAAAATTGACCTGTTTGGAATTGCAGTTATTAAATCAGGACTATAAATTTTACTTTGAGAGACATTGTGTTAGGTCTGAATATTTTTTATTTTTTATTATTAGCTTTTCTTATCTATGAAATCCACACTTTTGCTAAAAAGCAGTCTTAAAATTAAAATAAAAAAAAAATAAAATAGACGTACATTATTTTAACTTTCAAATATATCAGAAAATTCAACTTTCTCTGATTGTATAAACTATATGACAGCCCTTTTGTTTAGGATTATTGGGACATTGACTGTCTACTTCTTCCCACTGTTTATCATAGGCATAGGAACCAGGGGGCCAAGGGCCAGACCCCCATCCCCTTTCACCGCTACAGTTGTGGGTTTGAATCGGGTTTGGTTAGAAAACTTAATGTCGAATGTTTGCTATATGGTTTAAGTTATGTGGAATTGTACTTAAACACATTCTCAGGGCTCTGAGACTCTTCAGCTGTTAATCTGGATGCTATAATGATTTTGAACCTCATGAAATAAATGTAAAATAGAAACAAAATACCAGAGGTAACATTGTAGTCAACACTCCATGCAGGTAAGTGACGATCTTATCTTTTTGTAAGTGTTGACTGATATGCCGCATAAAAACAGGCTGTAAAGGTAAGTTAACATTTTATTTATCTGTTGGCTGACACTTCCTTTATAAAAAGCTGAAAAGAGTATTTTTTATTCTATAAAAAGATTTCATGATTTTGCGTTAAAATAGAAACCAATAAATTGCATCTGTTCAATTGATGTAAAACTTTTTATTATGATTTATATCAGGGTATACCGGAGTCACAAGTGAAGCTCCGTCGACAGAAGTCTACATCACCCCAACCGGAACGACCCAAATCTGAGGTCGGCGTGCGCTGGGCTGACCTCGACACCAACGAATATGAAGTTGAAGTTACGCCGGTAAAGTTCAGGCACAGGGACCAAGGTAGAGATCGACCAAGGCCGAAATCTGATTTAGGTGAGGAGTTTTTCTCTAACAGTTAAAGTTCCCTATATGTTGTTGTAACATGTCTAAAATATAAGTTGTTGAAAAGATGCCAACTTAAACAAGTTGTGTTGTTTTTAACATTGTCTGAATAACAGTCAAACGTGTGTAAGCTGTCACCTCTATTAAGCAGCCACTTGTCTTAAGCGGCCACATTTGTTACATCCCATTTTTATGTTTTCAATGCAAATAAACCTGTATTAAGTAATAACCTGTCTTAAAAGGTCACTTTTGCTCATTCCCACGACTGGCTGCTTAAGACAGGTTTGACTGTGTTTCAGTTTTTCAACTTTTTTGCATTGCAATAGCTCTATTAAAGTGAAAGCAAAACAAAATGATTAATTTGGTATCTGTTAGTTCGTTTTATAATTATTAAAAAGTGAAAACTGGTAGAGATCTGCTATAGTAACATAAGAGAACAATTACCCCCACCCTTTTAAATTCCCCAGGAATGAATAATTAACCATCCTGTTTCATAATTTGTCTATTCTGCTAATGTCACAAATCTGTAAGACTCGGCGATTCTCATTTTCTTCTTACTACAAAATTAATGTACAGTTAAACAAAAAGTGCAGTCTCAGTATTTTCCCATGTTTCTTACATGTTGAAAATTCACATTTTATATCTATGGAGAAAATTACTGACTTGAACCATTCTTTATGATTTCGGCTATCAATTTGTTATTTGTGAAACGTGGAAATCAATATACTGGATGTTCTGGTTTCCATATGACAGTCTGTGTCTGTTGATCATAGAATGACATGTCAAATATAAGAACTACGGTAGAAGAACAATTTTTCATGTACCATTGTCGTTTCTTTCCTCGTTGACAGTTAACTGAGGCGGTTTGCGTAATTACTCATCAATGAATATTACAGGACGAGGGTTCTTATCCGATTTATGCTTTTGTATTTGAACTCTTCCACCACCAATAAAACTGTTTGCCATATATGAACAGTATAATGTATTGAAATTGGCAGTAAAAGTACCCCTTTAAAGAAATAAACATTCATCTATAAACTTATAAATAATTGTACTCGGTGGTTATCTTGAATGAAATTTTTTATATCGCGGAATTTAAGGGTTAAAGCTGGAACCTCAACCATATAAATATACTTGTGTGGTGAGACCTTAAACAGAATCTGTTTGTACTCACCAAGCATTGCCGGGGTCATGTACTGGATAGAGTGTTGGTCACTCATGCCAGAGGTTGCGGGTTCGATTCCAGCTCAACCCAATGTCTCTTAAAAAACACTCAGTACTGGCTCTTAGTAACCATGAAGCAGACTCGAGAACTAAACATTGACTTCATAGGCTTTTTTTAACATCCTCCAAGCATGTTGAATACTTTTAAAGAATGCAGTATTTTATAAGACTACAGCCAGAATAAGATTCCTATGTTTCCCAGCTGTATCTTGGAAACATCGCTAGATAAACAACCTCCATAATGTTTTAATTAGCAGTAAAGCAATGACTGACCCTTAAACTTCTACCATTTTGCGCTGATTTATCCATCACTTATGAAGGGAATCTATCATTATTTATACCTCCTTCTTATATCTGAAGTGAGTTTATGGTCAATCAAGTTTTGAGGCGTATGAAATGTATAGGATAATATTACTTGTGTCAAAATTTGACCTCAATTGCATATAATTTACTACATTCTTTTATGGAAAACAAATCGTCTTTAAATAGGACGGAATATATTACTAATATGTCAAAATTTGACCTGTATTAACGTGTAGCATATATGCTAAAATTCGGGAAATAATTGGAAATAAATTGTTTTTAAATAAGATTCAAAGATATTATTATATACATGAGATAATGTTGAAGTGATTTTTAATTATCATTAATGATGGATTATTCATGTTTTTTTTTCTAATTAGCATTATTTATGGATTATACATGTTCATTTTAACGATGTTGAAGCAATTTTATATTGAGATGATAAAGCTAAGGATTGTGCAAATGATATACATAATAATAAGTATTAGGCCATTATAAATTAATTGCTAGATTGTCATCCAAATTTTTCTAAAAAAGAGGGAGTGGGGGTAGGGAAGAAATTTTTTGTTTTTTGTTGTTTTTTAAAAATGTGAATTTTGAAAAAAATATTATGAAAATAAAAAGGGTTGGGGCGGCATGAAAATTAGAGGGCGGGTGGGGATGATAATCAAACAATTAATTTATTACGGCCTTAGTATTACATTTAGTGATAACATCTTCTGGAACATGAAATACTTAAACAGAATTGGCGTCGGCCGTTAAATAGATAACTCTGATTGACAGTGCTTGTTTAATTTAGGCTTATTGTTAATTGGTCAATTGACTTCACCCACCTGGGGATCAACTGTTACAAATCTAAAATATTGTCTTAAAAATAATCATTAAAGATTTTTATGTCAATGGCGGATAACCTATATTTATATTTAGGTAGTTCAAAATGATGTATAAAAATGGTGAACACTTCAATATAAAAAGAGACAAATTAAAAAAAAAAATGAAGGAGGAAAATAGACTGATCGAGTTTAATAACTGTAATTTGAGGTGGAAGTTTTCTTGGGTTTTCTTCCTGATAAGACCTTTCTTTGTAAAATTTGATTTTTAGAATATCTCTCAGGAATAAAACAGCATAAAACAGTTCTGTTGGATCACTAGAGGATTATGTGGTACTAGTAAAACAAAAACAACAACTGCAAAAAAAAATTAAATAATAATGGAAAGTTTTAAGCGTGTTCAGAGCGAAAAATGTTTAAGTGTGTTAGAAACAAACCAAGAGATATGGAAGGATTATTTTGACTACATTTGGTCACGCCCACATGACACTAGAACTCTTACCTTTTGGATTGTCAGTAAGTTGTTAAGATAGATTTCGTTCTTTTTCTCAATACTACTTTTTCTTCGAATTAGATATTTTGTTATTCTGTATGTCTGAAATTGTTGAACAATTCATTACCCTCAGAGGTGGGTTAAATATAACACAATATCTGCTACAATGATAGTAATACTTTTTTGATATATAATATGCAAACAATGTATACTACCAAGATGAGCACTTACATAGCTACCAGTCTGATATGGGGCTATATTGTCTGGATCTCAGTAAATATACGGTAGGTCTAACTGACAAAAAACACTGAAAAGACAATGAAATAGCAATGGAATGACAATGAAATATTAATGGAATGACAATGAAATGACAATGGAATGACAATGAAATGATCATGAAATGATAATGGAATGGCAATGAAATATTAATGGAATGACAATGAAATGACAATGGAACAAAAATGGGATGGATGACAATGGAATGATCATGAAATGGTAATGGAATGGCAATGAAATATTAATGAAATATTAACGAAATGACAATGGAACGACAATGAAATGATATTGGGATGATAATGGAATGATCATGAAATGATAATGGAATGACAATGGAATGGTCATAAAATGATAATGGAATGATAATGGAATGACAACGGAATGACCTTGGAATGATTATGGAATGACAATGAAATGACAATGAAATGACAATGGAATGACCATGGAATTATCATGAAATGATAATGGAATGACAATGGAATGAAAATGAAACAACAATAAAATGAAAAAGTAATGACAATGAATTGAAAAGAAATGTCAAGGAATGGCCATGAAATGACAAGAATGACAATGGATTGATCTAAGAACTAGACTGCGATAATCTTTTATAAAAATTCAGCAAATTAGATCAGCTTTTTACATGTTTTTGCTGTGTCATGTTCAAAAAATGGTTGTGATTGATGTGACATGTATGGGTGATTACTTGCCGGGCATATCCTCATTGCTACAGAATGTTTTCTTTTTCATTATCATTATCATCATCATTATCATTTTTATCATCAAAATCATCATCAGCAGCAGCAGCAGCATCATTGCCATGATAAATTGTTTGATTGTAAACATCATCAAACTTATCATCATCTTCATCATCATCATTGGCATGATGGTTTTGTTTAAATGGTATATAAACTTGGCAAGAACTTTTAAACAGTGTGTTGCAGATGCATACATACCACATGCAGGCTCTGATGCTTGCTTAAGAAGTTAAAATAGAGATAGTTCAAAATATTAACACATTGGATTCAAGTTTTAGATCTAATAATAAACACATTGAGAACATTCTTGAAGTTCCTCTGCCGTCTGGTGTTTACATGGGATTGCGTCCTTTCTGCGTATTAATTAAAGCAATGACCAGATATCTCCCCAATCAACATGTTAGTTGTATAGCTGGATCTTGTTAGTCACTGTTCACTACTCAGTCATAAATTTTCTAATAATGATGCTATGCACAATAAATGAAATGGTCCTATGGTTCTTAATAGCATTTCACTGCTGAGGTCCAAATAGTGAGTTTAAGTCAAATTCCAAAATCTTTAAAAAAAATTGAGAATATTACGAGCTTCTTGCAGAATTAAGGCAGTTGAAAAATTCTACTCAGATTCATTCTGAGGTCTAATTTCACCAACAAAATTGGTAGCCATATATAACTTATACTGTGTAGGAAATTATGTTAACTCCATTGAAGAAGACAAAATCAAAATCTCTTTACTCTACAAAGTGCAGAAAATGGATAGTTATTAACTAGCAAAATCTATTATCTGAGCTTGAGTGTCAATATTTTGAACAAATCATTTCACAATTTATGCGAATTGTTTCAGGGTGCAGTGGAAGGAAATGAGAAAAATTTACATGTTTGTCAAATAAAATACTTCTATATTACAATATGGCACAATTTAAATAATGCTTTTTCAGAGGACAACATACAACTTTTTGATGAACTCTTTGAGGAGGTGTTAGAAGATTTTGATACAGGTACCCCACCCACTGTATACAAACATTATAGTACAGTTTGTGTTATGGTCACCCCCACCCACTTGTGTTTTTGATTGTATTTTTATTTTATTTGGTTATCACGTTTTCAGCACATATCTTCATATATATATATATATATATATTAATATTTTAATTAAATGAAGTCACTTTGGAGAAACAAAAAAGTTTATTTGACATTATGTAAAGGTAGAATAAATTAATTACATTTTACAAATAACCTTGCCATTCTACGACTGTAATAATTATGTTACTTTAAATTACATGTTGCAGTTAAATTACACATATATTGTATATAATTACAGCTCAATGCCCGATAAAAACAGCTAACATAAAAGAAATGAAAAATACATTATAGACAAATAAAAATGAAAATAAATAATATAACCATGTAATTTTTAGATATATATAATAATTAACCCTTTACTTCATATAGACGCCTTTGGACACCTCTAATATTTAAAGCATTAATTCACCACATATCAGCAATGGGTGAATTATGTTTATATTAATGGCAGAGTGGAAAACAGTGCAGGAAGTGTTCAGATTGCTCGTTACGAGCACTCTGAACTCTTCTTGCACTGTTTTCAAAGTCCTTCTGTGATTGGTGCGGGAAAACGCGTATCTATGGAGTAAAGGGTTAAGTTAGATGTTACATAATAATTAACTAAATAAGAAAAAAAAAATTGTGTAGAGTTGTAATCTCAGTTATTGCAAATTACAAGGATGTTCAGGTATTGAGTGCAAATCCGTCATTGTGTGCCCGGGCTGAGAATCATGCATGAGAATCATGCATCATGAGAATCATGCATCATGATACTCATGCATGGTTTAATTATAGACTTACGCTCTTGATCACTATAACATTTTCACATAATTTTCTCCAAATTGATTTCATATCTTTTCAGTTCTAATAGACTTAATTTTTCAGTTGGCATGGTTATATATAATGTACTAGTTAGCTGTTTTCTGTTAGTTTCTATCTAACAGTATTGTGTTATTTTTTAGTTAATTTGTAAAGTACAGTCCATGTTTTGAGATGTATCTTTGTATGTAACCTATTTAATTATTGCTTGCCTGATTTGTAACATATAGGGGGTGTTCAAAAAGTTTGATGTTTTTTATATAGTTTTTTACATTTTTTTTTTTTTTTACAAAATGTAATAATTTTACAAATGCAAAAAGATGTACGAGGCTAATTGTTGAACTGATAGGGAATGGATAGGAAGTATGTATTTCTTGGTTACTTGAGGTGATTAGAGATTACTTATTGCTATATTCAATCGTGCCAATATTCAAATATTGATGGGCCCCCAGCTATGTGTAGTGTCCTTGTACAGTCCATGTTTTGAGATGTATCTTTGTATGTAACCTATATAATTATTGCTTGCATGATTTGTAACATATAGGGGGAGTTAAAAAAGTTTGATGTTTTTCATATAGTTTTTAACAATTTTCTTTTTTTTTCAAAATTAAATACAGTTGGCATATTGTGTATATAAACTCATCCTATAAAGCCAGACCAAGTATAAGTTCTGTTGGTAGCTTGTCTGACAATCAAGCCAAGAGTCTTGAGTTTGAATCCACATCCGGTCACAGTTTCCGTGATTATTCAGATTTACAGTATTGCGTCTCATTGTCATTTGTCCCTTACATTGATTCAAGTTGGAAAATTATTAGTTACTTGAGGAAATGAATATGCTCGAGTTCTGGTTAACCTTCCAGGATCTCAGGAAAAAGCGGTAAGGTTGATATTTGTCTGTGAGCCCTCGATGGTATAAAAATGTCGCTTAATATTCAAATAAACATTGAAAATTGGCAGTATGCATGCACACTGAATTTACTCACTGAAGACTAAGTTAATTTTTTTTTTTCCGAACATGAAAACAATTCTGAGTTCAAACAGCATTGGAGTGTAGCAAAAGCATTGATTATATTTTAATACATGCAAATAAGAAGATGCATGGTATAAATTTACGAATGCAAAATGATGTACGAGGCTAATTGTGGAACTGATAGGGAATGGATAGGAAGTACGTATTTCTTGGTTACTTGAGGAGATTAGAGTCTAGTGATTGCTATATTCTGTCTTGCCAATTTTCAAATATTGATGGCCCCAGCTATGTGTGGTGTCCTTGAGCTAGGCACTTTTCCGCATTATGCTTCGTACTGGTTCTATCAAGGAAGACTTTGAGCGCGATTTGCCTAAGTTGTAATAATTTGTTTCACAATCGAAGTAAAATAAATAAGTTTAAACTCAATATTGACAGTAGATTTACATCTGCAAGCATTGTCAATAATTTTTTTTCACACCCTCCATAACCAATAGTCTAAGGGCTTAGGGCAAAACTATATTATCTTCCTTCCTGGTTTAAAGAAAATTGGAGTAGTTTTGCACTTAGCATGTGCCTACATAAATTATATTTATAAGTATACTACAGTGTGTCTTGCTTTGAATCTCAGTGCCATTAGCCTATTGTACTATTAATCAAATATTTATTAGTAATGATTTGCTTTTTAAAAATCTGAAGCAGGGTGGTGGTGTAGTGGATAGAGTGTTGGCTGCTCATGCCAGAGGTCGCGGGTCCAATCCAAGGCCCAACCCAGTTGGCTGTAAAAACTTGGTACTGGTGTTACCCAGAAAATGGACTCAAAACCATTTTACATATTAGCTCTGAGCACTTTGCAATCAAGCTAAAATATATTGATATAAACAGTTTTACTAAACTAACAAAAATCTGAAATCACTATTCTGTTTTGATATCAGTATTTTTTATTTATTTCTATTATGTCCATAATGCATCTTAAATTATAACCCTTATTTATATATAAACGGCATGTAAATATAAATGGTAATTAATAATAATCATAATTATAATGATGTAAACTTAATTGATTTCTGGTAATTAAGTGTGCAAACCAAATTGGCAATTATGATTTGTATAAAAAATATTACTATGACCCATATTCATTGTTTGGAATCATACATATTTTAAGAATTCTAATAAACCACAATGTGGTCTAGGGGAAAAGCATTGGCCTCGCATGCTGAAGGTCGTCGGTTCGATCCCCAGACAGATCATACCAAAGATTTGAATAAATGGTACTAGAAGTTTCCTCACTTGGCACTCAGCACTTGGAGAAAAGTTCAGGGTCTGGTCAGCCTGGGGTCAGTATAATTTGACTGGGTGGGGTATCATACCATGTTTCTGTGACATGTTATTCCAGTATGGCAGTGCATAATATACTGTCTCAAGAAGACACCACCGCAATATGAGTGAAATTTTTTTTGAAAGCAAGGTTTATCTCCATACCACAGAATTTTGATATTTTGTATAAGCTATGGGAGTAAACATTCATACATCATTCAGTGTAATATTGATATCTAGAGATCTTTAGAAAGTTTGTGTAATTGGACACCAGGATTTCTGCAGTTGTAGAGTAGTCTTGATTGATGTTTATCTGTGCATTGAAAATTATGCAACCGATTGTGTGTACAGTGAGAAAGGTTTAATTTTCTGTGGATTTAGATTTTTTGGTTCATTTTGAAAAAAGAAGTTTTATAAAACTAAACGTTATGTAATAGGTATGTTGAAAGTCTGTGTTTGAATAATCATCGCATGATGGTGCATGTTGACATGTGGGAGTCGTGGATGAAAACTTGATGATGCATGTTGACATAAAAGAGACATTCTCTTTGGAGCTGGAAAAACTTGATAGAATTTTGTTGTTTAGTTATTGTATTTCCTGGAATAATTGCTATCCCAATAATAAAACCTGTTCCTTGGACACGAAAATATATCCCCTCTCCCCCTTTTGAAAAATTAATCCCCTTGGGAGATCATTTATTCTGAGGGAGTGGGGGGGGGGGGGGGGGGTGTGATCACATAATTTGAAGTTACTGTTTATCCTTCTATTGTGCATATTATATGAGATGGATTAATGTTTTCAGAAGGAAGTTCCTTCCTATCAGACAGGATGAAGGCATTCGGCAGCGAGACCAACCTCCAGCCATATTGTTCTCTACGCAACCTGTACGAGATGCGAAGACAGGATCTCGACAAACAGAATAAAAACAGGAGGGTGGGTAGAGAAGTTTTAATATGAGAATTAATGTTTTTAAGAGATGTATGATAATGTTAAAATTGATTTACTTATCTAATCTACTTAACACCTATAAACATTATAATTGTAGTAACAATAAAATGGTAACCGTAAAACTAGTGGTGAGGTAGCCATAAAACTAGTTGTGACAAGGTAACCAAAAAACTAGTGATGATGAAACCATAAAACTAGTGGTGAGGTAAACCAGTGGTGACACACAGTAACCATAAAACTAGTGGTGATAGTAATCATCAAACAAGTGGTGACACAGTAACCATAAAACAAGTGGTGACACAGTAACCATAAAACTAGTGGTGAGGTAACCATACAACTAGTGGTGACACAGTAACCATAAAACTAGTGGTGACACAGTAACCATAAAACTAGTGGTGAGGTAACCATAAAACTAGTAGTGATTAGTAACCATAAAACTAGTGATGGCACAGTTACCATAAAACTGTTGGTGACACAGTAACCATAAAACTAGTGGTGAGATAACCATAAAACTAGTGGTGATACAGTCACCATAAAACTAGTGATGACATAGTAACAATAAAACAAGTGATGAGGTAACCATAAAACTAGTGGTAACATGGTAACCATAAAACTAGTGTTGAGACAGTAACCATAAAACTAGTGGTAACATGGTAACCATAAAACTAGTGGTGACACATTAACCATAAAACTAGTAGTGACAAAGAAGCTATACAGAGAAAGGAAAGCAACTGATTGAGATTTCGTGAAAGCAAAATTTCACAAAATATCGTTTTTAATGATTTTGATTGCCATTCATCTCCAGAATACAAATCAAAATAATAGTAATTCCATTATTTAATGGAGGTCAGCACTCTTAATCATTGTGGGATCTGCTACGCGGTTTACCAGTCCTTGACACACCTTAATCTCTGCCTGCAAATCTCCAGTCTGATCGAATCTCTTGTCCACAAAATAGACAAAAAAATATTACTGAATGGTTATCCCCCATGTATAACACAGTCATTCAATGACACAACCAAAAATGAATAAAAAATTAACCAAACCACACTAAAAATAATTTCACTAATTCTTTAATAATCTCTTCCTTGATCTGATAATATATATTTTTAATCTCTTTACTTAACACTTTGTGGGTTATGGTAAGTGGATTAAAGTTTGACTGATTATTATTTGTTTAATCACGCATAAAATTAGCTTAGTATTTAGGTCTCAAATTCATATAATTATAGGGCATGACTGTCAATATAAAATCTAACTTAATTGTATTTCTGGGCTTAACCATAAACCTTAACAAATATATAGTTAAATATAACATTTAAACCGAAAATGGAAGAAATGTTTTGGAAAATTTATTGTGCAATGACTTCTGACTTGGTACTTATAAATGGAATATTAGTTAATTGGCTAAAATAAAAACTGAGTTGCAAAATGCAAAAAGTATAAAAATGTTTACAAAAAAAATTAATTTCATTTCTTGTTGGACTACAGTTCTGTGCAGTTATTATTTAAATCAGTTTTCTAAGATTATTAAATTTTAAAATCATAACTTATTTATTGGTGTTATTAAATGAAAATAAAAACATTAAAAGGAAATGATTAATCAAATGAAATAAGGAAGAGTTTCTATGATTAGTTTTAAAATTATATTTCGTAATTGAATGAAAATGTGCCGCGTGAAAACATCATACCCTTCATAATAATTACATGTCTCAAATGGCAAATTTGTCTTGGGTTGTCTTGTATGACAAATTTGTCTTGTGTATTCGGTCAGTTTGTGACATGAAAATATTAATTGATATATTGTTATCACATGCAAAGTTTATCTTATCAACGTTTAGATGAAAACAAGGAAGCAAGTTGTGTAAACATGTGGAATAGATAAAAAATGTTATTAATGTTTTTTCCTGCATTATTAATATGCTGCATTTATTGTGTACAATAAAACAGAAGTGCTTTCTCTGCTTGTATTCAATGTAACTAACGAGTTAAAACAATTTTAAGTAAAAGAAACATTAATGAAACAGCCGCAATTTGGTAGCACTGATTCCATTTTAACTGGAATGTAGTCTGCTGAGAGTGTGGGAAAACACAAACAAAATTTTGATGAATGTCGTAGATTGGTAAACAGCAATCACATGTTTTACTAGTGTTGTATTACATCAACATGTTGCTTCAAGAATGACAGCGTGATCTGTTAGCTCTGATAACATAAAAAATGACACTATATATTCAGACAAATAAATATTTGTATGTCTATGTGTATTTTTTTTGAAGGAGAAAATGTAAAAAAATTATTAATATTGACTTGGAATGTATTATAAATTTGCTATAGAGTTACATTAATGTGTGATATATATTTGTAAATTTAATGATGTGAAGTTATCGATTTGTAAATTTAATGAAATGCAGATAGTATTTACATATGAACCAGAATTGAATCATGCTTAGATAACATACAAATAAATGTGAACGGAAGCATGCTCGGATAAAATTTACATAAAATCATGTATTAAATCATGCTTAGATAACATACAAATAAATGTGAATGGAATCCTGAAAAATTAATAAAATCATGCTGAAATAACATAACTTAAAAAAGGGAATAAAAACATGTGCAGATAACATAAATGTGCATTGTATATCAATTTGTGTACTGATAAAGATTAACAGTGGTTTAAGTGTACAATGGGTTCAGAGGCAAATATGAAGTCGACAAAAAGGGAGGTAACTCCATGTGACTCTGTGTTTAGGTTTTCTGTGATTCTGATGACGCCAATAAAAATGCGGAGTTTAAGAATGGTATAAATGTTTATTATGCTTTTTAAACATTTTACAACAATATAAGATTGTCAGGATTTTGAAATATATTAATCAAAAATATGATTTTGATAGGGTGTTTTTTATTATGGGTCAAAAAATGGTAACTGGGTATTAAACTTTACATCTGTCTTGATTTGTCTGCTCATTCATTTGTCCATCTGGAAAAAGACTGATTTCAAATCAATAACTTCCGAACGAGTTTATGGATTTAACAGATATTTTGTGTGTACAGTCAAACCTGTACGAGGGGACACCTCTATTTAGCAGCCACTTGCCTTAAGCAGCCACATTTGCTGTTTCCCACTTCCATGCTTTTACAGCAAATCAACCTGTATTAAGCAACAACCTGTCTTAAAAGGCAACTTTTGCTCTTTCCCTTAACTGGCTACTTAAGACAGGTTTTACTGTATTTGTATAACTAAGAAAAACAGCTCATAATTGTCAATATTTGTCAAACTATACAGGAGTTATGGTTTTTTATCCACTTAATAGAGGGGGCAATCATGTCGACAGCCACACTTATAATTAAATTTAAGCTGTGTTTTTTTTTTAATGTATGAATACACATATTACTGTTAGTTTGAAATTCATGTTATGTAATTATTTAAATATTGTTGTAGATGTCCACTCCGCATCCCATCAAGTCACGTATGCAGAGGTCGCCACGTAAACTACAGAAACAGCCTCCCCTGGTACGGTCCAGCAGTATGCCCGAGAGTCTGGAAAAGATACACAAACGTCGCAAGTTACACCATCTCCTAGGTAACCATAATTTGTTACGTAAATGTTACAACACCCAGGACTTTTTTCCTGTAATTGTGACTGTTAAAATAATTGTCTAACAATTAATTATCAGATACTACAATAATATTTCATATCCAGTGTTTTTTATCTACTTTAATAAGTAAGAAGAAAAATTCACCACCAAAAAAATCCATTGTGGGAATTTTTTGGCCTCAATTGAAAAAAATAATTTCATGATTTTTTAATTGGGAAGTAGCCGAATACCGGCCTCTTTTTTATAAGGTAAATAATCCCTGACAGATTTCCTTCGTAATCATTACTTATTACATTAATGTTACCACACCATCTCCGTGGTTACCACAATTTTTTACTTAGATCCTAGGTAACAATAATTTGTTACATGTCCACCATGTAGGTAACTTAATAATTTGTTTTACACTATATTAGTAACCAAAATTTGATTTATAGAAATAGAAGTTACATTATCGAGGTAACCAAAATGTGTTACATAAATGTATTTATAAATATTTAATCTTTTTAAAATATAGTATTCTTTAAATTTCAAATAGCATGCAATTTCACCATAAACATTTCAACTCAAACCTAAGTAACTACCACAAATCACTGGCTGAAACATCAATGTAGCGTGTCTCAAACAACTTAAACATATTTTAATTAAAGTCACACTGTTTAATTATTGTTTTGATTGCAATAGCAAAATTCATTGTTGGGGCCATGTCACCTTCTCTCAGGTGGTAATTGGACACCCTGAGCCCACAATGTGCACTTCACTTAAAAATAATTTATTCAATTCTGTATTTTGTCCTTAAATAAACAGCCTATTAATCTGTATTGTGAGAAATGGATTAAGATGTATTTATTTCTGACTTATCACAAGCATGCAAAAGGGATAATCTTACAATGATTAAAATTTTAATACAAAACTAGGCTAACTTTATGGGAAAAAAATTAAGAGTTACAGAGTTTTAGCAATCAAGCAAAAATTAATCTCAAACAATACCTGGCCTCTCTTTCTAAAGTGTAAATCGATTCATAATAAGTTTGGGCTCGTATTCTTAAAAGTCACGTTGCACTGGGTTAAAGAAGTGTATAATTTACGGTAGTGCAGAAAAAACATCGCAGATGATTAAAGGCTGTAATTGGAGAAAGTTAAGTGTTTAAACGCTCGGTAATTCTTCTGTTGAAAAACTGAATTTTAAATATTTTAAAAGAAAAATTGTGAGTTAATGGGTGAAAGAGGATTAAATACGGCAATTGTTTTTAAGTGGTAGGTATTCAATTTGATTATAGTCTAGTATTAAGAATATTTAAAAATATGATTCTTTGTACATGTATGTTTTCAAATTGTGTTTTAAAAGTTTGTATTGTGATTCTATGAGTATATCGGCTTAATGATCTTAGGTGCTGTTTCAAGATCTCATAACCTTTGAGGTTGTGGGTTTAAGCCCAATCTGAACACTTTTTGTGAGTTGCTTGCAAAGGCAGACAGGTTCCGCACAGATTCATGTATAATTTATTCAGTTTAGGTTGTCTTCCTCTAATAAAAACCGGTTATCGTATATAACCCGTAATGTGTTGAAAATTGAGTTACAACTCAGAAAAGAAAAAGAAAACAAACAATTGTTTGAAATTATACAATGAATATTGTTATTTTATTTAGTTTATTGACAATGGTGTATGCATTTATCCTACCCATTTGTTCAATGATGATAATAGTTTGAGATCTGATTGTCTAGCCATAACAAATTAGATTCCAGGTTCTGTTAAGGAGGATTGAATTGCCAGAAAAGGCCCCAAATGGATTGAAATTGAGAAATTCCAAAAGTTTTCTTCTCAAAAACAAATTTGTCAAATTTGTTTATATATTATGATATAATTCATTATTATATCAGCAAGGGAGTGAAGGTCTGCAAATCATTTTCACAGCCATCAATGTGTACCCCAAAAAATAAATAATTTAAGCTCTAACGAATTGTCTGCACATAGCTAATCTGTGGGGATTCAATGATAGACCCCATTGTTAATACTCAATGTTGCATATATGTACTTAACTTGTTAAAAAAAAAACTGTTACTGACTGGATCAGATAGTGCCATTCAGCAACTTATTTAAACTTAAATTGGTAATGGATCTTTTTTTGTGATCCCACACAATAAAAGCTATATAAAATACACATATCCATGGAAACACTATCAATAATGGGATTTAAATTTTTTTTTTTTGCACTAGCTTAATTTAGCTCGATTTGCATTTATTTTTAAAATCTTCTTGACAAATCCTTCAACTTGTTAGAACTAGCACAAAGTATTGTTTTTAAGGGAACATCGGTTGAGTTAAGGGATCAAATCCATGACTTCAGACATTCGAGGGCCCAATGCCCCTGTCCCAACTTTAGTTGATTAGCTTAATTCACCAATCTAAATTTAAAGTTAAATTTGTTACGATATTTCTGTTTTATCGATCTGTATAAACTTATCTTTAAGATTTGGTCCGTTATAAAAATTGACAGTTATGTTTTGATATCTTCCACACTTACTGTTCCCAAGATCCATGTTATAAAAATTGAAATGTTTTTATATCTTACGCACCGTTTCTGAGATGCAATATTGATATTATTTGAATATAACAGTGAAAAATAAGAAGGTCAAAATGGCACATTAACCTAACAAATAAAGTAACTTACCGCATACCCTGAACACCCCCCCCTTCCCCCACTCTGGAGCGATGCATTTTGAAAAGGGGGTGGTGGGAGGGGATGTTAAACTGTATACGTGTGTAAAATGCCAAAAAGCACACACTTGGTAATGAGGCATATATATATTAAACTTTAAAATGTTTAAAACAGACTTGAAAATTTTATTTTTATCAACGTCTAAATTTCAGAGGGTTAAGTCATTTTGTTTTCCTTAAAAATGGGGAAAGGCCCCTAATTAGGGGAGGGGGAGCATATATTCAGGGGTATACGGTAAACATACATGAGACATAATGACAAATACTATAAGTGCTCACTTAACTTAAACAAGAGATTTTCTTGGACATGAAATAGAATACGGGCATTGTTAAGAAATCTGTATATAACGTTTTGTTACTGTTCCTTGTAGATAAAGACTCGTATCTGGACCGTATGTCACAGAATATGGACATATACGACTGTATATTTTGTAAGGCCACCCACATACACCTACATATCAATACCATTACTGTGTGTGTGTGTGTGTATAACAGTATATAATAAATATATACACACAAATAATATCTATATACAGACTTGATTTGTAAGCTTGTGATGGGATATAACATTGTGTATACACAACAGTGTATATTCACACATTGTATAAACACATACATTATATACAGTCTTACTTGAAAGCTGATAGAAGGAGATATAGATGTAAACACATTTATATATACACACTTGTACGAGGTATGTCCCAAAAGTAATAGGACGACCTGTCATTTTTGTATTTAGGGTGCCACATGCAAACCAGTGGTATCAATGGATAGTCCGACATATCTTTATTTATCATAAAACATCAAATCAACTTTCAGTAATTGTTAAGTTCATGTAAAAGGCACCATAGTAACGCGAGTTTGGAAGTACGGGGGACTTTGAAATAAGACGCCATTTAAAAAAACAGTATTACGTTGGAAAGTAGACAACTTCCTCAATATCGTGCCAAATGTTAAGAAATAACAGTGGATGTAATTTTAGATCATGTACGAATGTCATTTAAAAATTTGACATTATAGATAAACATTTGATTATTGTGCACACTTTTAAAATAACAAGGGCGAATTTGAATAGTAAAGAAATCGGACGACGTCACGCCTAGAGTGGAAATTTGGAGTGTGGTAAAATTTTGTGTTGGGTGTAATATTACCCCACAGGAGACTCTGAAGTTTATTTCACACAACTCTTTAACAGAAGGCATATCCTGGAGTCTTATCTATTGGTGGTACAAACGGGTTTCCAATGGTGAAACGAAATAACTGACCGTCAGCGATCTGGACGACTGAAATCTTGTGTGGTTTTCCTGGGATTCAAGTCAGATCTTTGTGAAAAGCGCTTTCAGTACCTCCGGGCCATGTTTAGATATTGAAAATTATCCATGCTAAGTTTTGTTCGAATATAAACACTAAAAGTCATATTTCTAAATGCGTCCTATTACTTTTGGGACATACCTCGTATATTATAAACATTGTATATACATATATTTTATACACTTATTTTTAAGTTGGTGAGAGGAAAGATCAAAGCGTACAATTGTTTACACCAGTATATGATAAAGAAATGTATATACCCATGTAATATTATACAGACTGTATTATTAATAAGCAGGTGAAGATTATACAAATAGAATGTAGGAAATTGTTATTCTTGTTTTTCCATATCATATATTATTATGTCTAACCAACCCCAATCACCTATTAGGAGAGACATATCCTTTTAAGCCTGTCTGTCTGTCTGTTCATTTTATCATTTTTTTGTCATGTTCACTATTGTAGTTAAATTATCAACCCCTGTGTGGTTTCAGGGAGCCATATGAGTGATGGCAAAAATAGGACCACTGTGGCTCATACATGTCGTAAGAAGCAACAATTTGAGTAATACGATAGAATTTGCTGAAACTCTGCAGTTCTGCAGGTATCAAGGTTCTAGGTTCATTCTGCAGAATCATTTGTTGGTGTATTTTTTTTTAATCTGTATGTTAATTTGTTGTTTTTGTACATGTAGAGTGAACCTGGAATCTTCCTTCCTTTTGGCGTCGAATAACCTATGTGTTGGTATGCCCTAAAACCCTATGCATTCATTCATTCATTCATTCAAATTATAAAATAACTACAAACGTTTTTTTTCTTATATTTTTTGCCTTTATATTCTCACTGATCACATTTCGCCATACAAAAATGTCAATAATTATCATTGAACATGCAACCAAAATAATATAACGAAAATGGATTTCTTAACTTGACCTGTGCACGCAGGTTAGACTAATATAGATTTCCTGCACAACATTGCAACAATTTTATTTTGTGACTTATCATTTGAGTCGTATGATTTGGTTTTGATTTTCATTTGATTCCTCATACTGGTTTACAAAGAGTCTGAATGACAAGGTTAAGGTGTTCAAGCAGTATGAAAGTAATGTCTATTTTTAGAATGGGGATTTCATGTCTATTTTGAGCATGGGGAGTTCATGTTTATTTTTAGAATGGGGATTTCGTTTCAATTTCATCACTTTGATTAAAATAATGTTCATGTCACAATTGGGCAGATTGGAAAATTCAAATTTTTTATTACCGTTATATTAATTTTATCAATGATAATAAGATCCTTTGGATCTTAAAAATAATTTTATTTTTTTAGTCGGTTACAGCGATTTTTCCTGATATACTGACTTTAAAAATACAAAAATAGATAATTAGTTAGACGTATTTCATCATTTCATATCATTTTATCAGTAAGCATGTCCCTTTACTTCATATAGGCGCCTTTGGACACCTCTAATATAGACGCCTTTGGACACCTAATATAGAAGGCTTTTGAATTATTGGGTGAATTATGTTTATATTAACTGACAGAGTGGAAAACAGTGCAGGAAGTGTTCTTCCTGCACTGTTTTCAAAGGCCTTCTGTAATTGGTGCGGGAAAACGCTTATCTATGGAGTAAAGGAATATACAACACTATGTGTACCCAGATATATTTATATATATTGGATGTGGAGGTATATATTCAAGTATTTTGTATGGTATGTGTTTATGAATAGCATTTACAACAGAATACAATGTAATGTAAGAAAGAGATTTCTCTGAACAAAGAGCACACCTTATCATGTTTGTTAACCTGTGCCGACAGTTTGATAAGTTGTTGTGATTTTTTAAGTATTTATTGCATTTCTGAAAATGATATAGACTTTAATTTTTGTATTATTAAACTTTAGTTTTTAATTAATTTTTTTAAATTAAAAAAAGTACCACTTTCTATCTAGTTTTCACTTAATTTTTGTAATATTGGGAAATGTACTATTTTTCATCAGTTTGGCAATAGATGGTGTATTTCATTTTATGAGTGAATATTTACAATCAACAAGGATATTTTATTACTGGACATTTTATCATGTTACTCTTTACTGTTCTGAAGATTAATATGTGGACAGTTTATCATGTCATATATATATATATATATATATTGCATTGCAGATTTCCACCTGGACAGTTTATCACATCACCTGTTTATTGTACTGCAGATTTTCCACCTGAATAGTTTATCATATCACCTGTTTATTGTAATGCAGATTTCCATATGGACAATTTATTATGTCACCTGTTTGTTGTAATTTAGATTTCCATCTGAACAGTTTACTATGTCACCTGTTTATTGTAATGTAGATTTCCACATGGACAGTTTATCACATCACTTGTTTATTGTTTTGCAGATTTCCACCTTGACAGTTTATCACGTCACATGGACATGGATGACTGCATGTCGGATGATTCAGATTTATCTTTCGACCACATCAGTCTACAAGAGAAAAGTCTCAGTGTCCAGTCCTCCCACAGTCAGCTTACTTCTATGGAGGAGGTATACCTCAGTTCTGTAATTTGTTAGGACATAATCAATATCCATTCCCTGACACCCAGTCTAGTTCCCCACCCCACCCCAGTCTCAGTGTCTTAAATATTTTACCATCCCACTACAACACCCATTACTATCCTCTCCCCCAGTCTCAGTGTCCAAACCACCCATAGCCATCTCACCTCTCTAAATGTGGATGTAGTATAACTCAATGCTGTCACCTGTTAGGCAATAATAAATTAATTGCTAGACTTCCACCGCTCACCCTCAATTTTTTTTTTATTGCTGGGGTTGACAACAGAACTGTAATTTGCCAAAATGGTGTTGCATTTAAAACCTTTTCATTTTCTTTTAATTAGTATGCAGTCCGCAGCACCCATTCCACTCCCCCACCCCCCATGTTCAGTGTCCAGTCCTCAAAGAGCTCACTACTATGGAGGAGGTATAACTCACTTCTTATCTGTATCCAATTGCACAAGTCCCAGCCTCAGCCTTATCGCCGTACCCTCGTAACGAGCAATCTGAACACTTCCTGCACTGTTTTCCACTCTGTCAGTTAATATATTAACTTATTCACCCATTGCTGATACGTGGTGAATTAATGCTTTCAATATTAGAGGTGTCCAAAGGCATCTATATGAAGTAAAGGGTTAACCCTTTACTTCATATAGACGCCTTTGGGCACCTCTAATATAGAAGGCTTTTGAAAACGTTGTAGGACCAGTTCTGATTGCTCGTAACAAGCAATCAGAACAGGTCCTATACTGTTTTCTGCTCTATCAAAATAAAATGCATATGGAGTATAGAGTTTAGAAATAAATAACTCTCCAGTACAAAATTACTATCTACATTGTATCACCCGGTGTTCTGTTTTAATTCTGCACTTGGTGCACCAGCTGCTGGTAATTAGTAATCAACCGAATTAAAATATCTCCTCGTTTATTTGTGGAGCAAAATTGTTTATCTAGTCACTGCTTTGTTACATCAGCATGACTGTTTTACTCAAGTGTCAGTTCTAGTACATTCAGTTCACTTGAAACAAGACACTATGATGATGTTAATTACCTAAAATTAAACATGTTTGACGTATCTTCCACGTTTGTGTGCGATTGACGAATGATAGACGAATGATTGAATGATAATTCTATAAATAGAAACTGAGTTTCTAAAAGTCTTTATTCGTGCTTTCTTATTTATCTGATAAAATCAGGATATGAAATTTTAAAATATCTCTACAGGAAAATGTTTATTCTTTTTAACAAACAATTTAAGTGTACACTTACTGATATAAAAAAACTGTGCGTGTGGGTTTTTTTTTCATGAAGCTCAACACCATTTTTAACACATTACGTGATGTGATAGATATGACATCCAGTTTTATTGACGGAGGTAGGCCTCTGTTATATAAAAAACATCCAGTTTTATTGGTGGAGATAGGCCTCCATTATATTATACGACATCCAGGTTCATTGATGGAGGTAGACCTTCGTTAATTTATATGACATCCAGTTTTATAGGTGGAGGTAGACCTTCGTTATTTTATACGACATCCAGGTTGATTGGTGGAGGTAGACCTCCGTTACTTTATATGACATCCAGTTTTATAGGTGGAGGTAGACCTTCGTTATTTTATATGACATCCAGGTTGATTGGTGGAGGTAGACCTCCGTTACTTTATATGACATCCAGTTTTATAGGTGGAGGTAGACCTCATATCAATATATACATGCATCTCAAAAGAACTGCCGTCCTCTACAAATAATTTACTGACCTTCTTTCATGTTTTTGAACCAAGTTCGGCTCAAACCCACAACCTCACTAGTGAGAGGTAAATGATCAGTTACTGATTCATGTATATGCATCTGGGGGTCTTCATTCACAACAGAAACAAATGTGTTGTAAATTGCATTAAGCCCCATTAAAAAAAAATTAAATTAAAAAAATTGATTTTGTGTAAACATGCTCAGCTACAGACAGGACTCGCAAAAGTACATATAATAATAAAGACGTATAGAAAATAGTCGCTGAACAGACTGCCCACTTAAAAGGAAGCGAATGATGCTTGTAAGCTATTAAGCAATAGGTTGAACAAACCCATATGGATAACCCAAGTAATTTGACACTTGAAAAAAAGTGTTAAGGTATTGTTCAGCACAAAAGGCTGTACATATAAGGAGCAGAAATACTGAAGCTGTCCTACAAACCTCAGCACATGTGACAATAGTTAGGGTTGTCATGTGACCTACTGACATTGAAACGTGAGCTAGTGAGCACATAGAGTCCGTTGTTAGGTTGACAAGTGGTTCCCAAGTGGCCGCGTCCGTAAAATACAGATTTAAACTAGGGAGCAATTTCTGTGGTCATTGTTGTCTTTTGAAGCGGTAATCGCCAGAATATTCGTGCATCTTGCACGAGCCAGGTACTTCAGGTACTTGGCCAGAATATTTGCTGTGGTTTTAATGCCTGATATATAAGAAATTTTAATCCCAATATGGTCATTCGATTTTAAATGCAAATCTATAGTTGGTGTATTAGATATAATATAAACAGATACTGATATTAATTTAATAATAGATTTACTGGTTAAAAGTATAAGAGGACTTGGATTAAATTAAGGGTTTTAGTTTTGGATTTAATTGATTTGTAAGTAGTGGTTTGTGTTTGTTAATCTAAAAAAAAATCACACATCATATTGTAATTCATGTAGATGCTAGACTTTGACTTTAAAGTCAAAGTGGCCACACAAAAAAAAAATAGACCTTGCCTTTAATACATGTATTATTACAGGCAAAGTGTCAACAACAACAAAAAAAATAAAATATATATATATATATATATATATATATATATATATATATACTTTCACTTTAATATTAAAGTAAGAGTGTCAAAATAAAATAATAAAATATAAAATTTTTATATATGTTTATATTGTGTTACAATACATGTATGTGAATAATTTAATAAAACTTCTAAACCTAGCTGTCTTTTTGGCCTATGAGATACCTTAACTCTATTATCATTTATATTATTACTTTATACACATACAAGATATTCTAATAGATGCTATACATTTTTCATAAAGAACACAAATACATGTACAACATTTATTGAATATTTTGTATATTTATGATGATGCGGACCAATAAAGAGAAATGAAATCTGTAATAATGAAGAGCAAACTTTTGATTTTTACAGGTTTTGATAAAGATACAAGAAGCACCATTCTTAACCTTTTTTATTGTTTGTTTTGTATACAGGAAGAAGACAATCTAACTTACGCTGAGGCATTATGGGACCACATCACTATGGATCCAGAGGAGCTTGGATTTCGTGCTCAAGATGTTATTGAGGTAGTGGATATGTCCGACAAGGATTGGTGGTTTGGAGTTATTGAAGACAGAGAGGGTTGGTTCCCAGCAGCATTTGTAAGGGTGAGTGGCGTTAACTCCTGGTTCCCTTGCTGCATTACCTTAGATTGAGGCAGATAGTTTCTAATGACAGATTTTAACAAGTTTTATTATCATTTTGGTTTTCACAGCTGGATCACAGTAACAGGGGTAAATCTTATATTTTTCAATGTTCTCAAAATTTTAGTCAAATATCAATTTTACTTGAAAAGAGGCATTACAGATATACTTTAGATTTAAGCAGTAAAACTGCACATTTATATCAACATCATATATTATGGATATTCTGTTCAATAACTTATATTTTATTTTGTCCCTGAAGTGTAACATTCTTTCATTTTGTTGACCAAATACTAAATCGCGGCCTGCAATAAAGTCACTCATTGGCCAGTATCGTATTATGCTAAAACATTGATGTATAAAACAGAAAATGTTGACCTGTGTATTTTTCATATAAAAGATAAACCACAAAGACGGAATCAACCATTATCTTCAAATGGGACATTCCTCTTCATGGTGAAATAAACTTGCCATTTACTAAACAGAAAGTTATAGGTGACTGACCATTAAATAGTTTTGGGCCAAATGAAAACATTTAAGCATTCCAAAAACAACAAAGGTTAGATGTACATATTTGAAGATACATATATTCTCACTACAGCTACGAGTGAACCAGGATCAGCTAGAGGACGAACTGGACCTGGACGTAACATTACAGGAGAATCTGACAACCAGTCCAAAACTTCGCCGAATCAGCATGTTGAACAAGAACCAGGCCAGGACAAATGTTGTTAATGAGATAATAAATGCAGAGCGAGAATACGTTAAACATCTGAAAGATGTCGTAGAGGTGAGAAATGATACTGTACTGAAGTGAAAATTACTGAATTGTTTATAGAATTATTATGGCTAAACCAGTCAGAATTTTTGTGACAAAACCAGTCAGATTTATTGTGACAAAACCTGTCAGAATTATTGTGACAAATCCAGTCTGAACTATTGTGACAAAATCAGTCAGAGTTATTGTGACAAAACCAGTCTGAATTATTGTGTCAAAACCAGTCAGAATTATTGTGACCAAACCAGTCAGAATTATTGTGACAAAACCAATCGGAGTTATTGTGACAAAACCAGTCAGGCTTTTTATTATAAAACCAGTCAGAATTATTGACAAAACCATAAATGATACGGTTAGCCTTCTTTGGCATAAAATGATGCCAATTATTTAATTCTTATTGTTATTTCAGGGCTACATCATACATGCGAGAAAACGTAAAGAGATGTTTTCAGAAGAAAGGATAAGTCTTATATTTGGTAATATTGAGACGATATATCTGTTTGCCTGTAAATTCCTGGCTCAACTAGAAACCTGTATAGACGTATGTCCCCACCTCAGTGAGATCGGACAATGTTTCCTTGACAATGTAAGTTGTTTCAACAACTAATGAATAGTCAATAATAAATTAATTTTCAGATTTTCATCCATTCTGTCCCTTTTTCTTTTTTTCCAACCTTAACATATCACATAAAAAATCTGAAAAATAAAAAATAAAATTACACCTTGCAGATATTTGGATGAAAATCTAGGAATTAATTTATTCTGACCTGACTTTATATTTGTTATTTTTACTCTCTCAATGAAATTAAGAATTTTGAAATCTTGGGTCTTGTTTCAGCAGCATTTACCTAACTAAATAACTACTTAGACACTTAAAATGTTAGTATCAATTATAAGCATTTTGGTTTGTTTTATTTATATCAGTTTACATTTTTTTTTGTATTAAATGGGGTTTAATGCCATTTTTAACACTTCACAGGTAATATTTGGTATATCCAGTTTAATTGATAGATGAAGACTTCAGAATGAATCTGAGTAGAACCATCGTTCTACTGCACTGGCAAACTTTCTGTTATAAAAGAAATAGGACTGTTGAATTAAAAATAACTGGAAATTACTTCGACTATTGTTTCCAAAGGTTACATTTTCCTTAAGCAAGCAAATAGTCTCTAAGCAAACACAACATTGTATTATATTGTATTTTCTTAAATCTATAAGCTCTGCCACATGGCCAGTGGATGAAGTGGTAGTCACTCTCCCGTCATGTCAATTGATGAATCCTAGCTCATTTGCATACAGTAGATAATTCACCCATGAATATAAAAAAGGATTTTTTTGTAGTTCTGTATCGATATTGCCTATTGATAGTTGTTGTAAATTATGATGTACATTTCAGGAGCGAGGGTATGAGATTTACTCTGATTACTGTAACAATCACCCGTCTGCGTGTTCCGAATTGAAGGAACTGTGCCACGACTCCAAGTACAAACATTTCTTTGAGGTAAGTTATTATTTTGGGTATTCTCAACTTTCTGTCTAAATAATGCATTAATTAAAAGTTTGCTCATGCAAAAAAAGGCATTTTGCATTTTATTGGGACAGTGTGTCGTGTCGCTCTTGCCAAAGGATTTAAAGTTATGAAATAAGTGTAAGGGAGATAATTCATTTAATAAAATTTAATTTGCCATGAATTTAATGCATTAAAACATTTTTGCTCGGTTTGGTTACATATTGCTAAACATTTCTTTATTAAGTGATCTATGTTACTTTGCAGTTGCCGTAGAAATATAATATACATTCAATATATACAGGCATGTCGGCTTCTACAAGATTTGGTGGAGATACCCCTTGAGGGTTTCCTGCTGACACCCGTCCAGAAAATCTGCAAATACCCGCTCCAGCTTGCGGAATTGCTGAAGTACACGCCTCCAGATCACCCCGACTACGAGAAGGTTCGAGATGCGCTGTCGGCGATGAGGAAGATCGCAACCTTGATCAATGAAAGAAAGAGGAAAATGGAGAGTATTGAAAAAATTGCTGCCTGGCAACACTCGGTGGTAGACTGGGAGGTAGGTTCTATGTCAAGTTTTGTCAGAATCCCTCTATCAGTAACTGTATCTAGATAATAAACCATTCCATTCTTAGTTATTGACCCTTTATTTGTCACTTCAAAGGCAAGGGTGTAAAAAAGAAGTTATCCACTCATCCGGATCTGTAATGTGTACAAAATATATCATTAATGCAAGTATGAAGCTTAAGATTTGTTTTTGTTTTTTAATATTTAGCATCATTTTATGCCATCAAGGGCTAATAGATGATCACTTAACCAAACCACTCTTTCTTGGGATACCGGAAGATAACTCGAGCACACTCATCTCTGCAAGTAACTGATAACTTTCCCACATTAATAAAAGGCGAGAGATGATAATGAGTCGTAATTTTGTATATCAATCATCACAGAGACTGTGACTTATGGATTGATAGTCAGATGTTCTACTGATTGAGTGACCAGGGCCCAGCATGAAGCTTAAAAGTTCTATATATTGTTAATGTTATAAAATGAAATTGTTTAAATACATGTATTGCAGAGCCTATCAAATTTATTGAAATATCTTGCTCCATCAGTTGATAAATATCAGACTGTGATAAGACATGCAGTCAAGATTTAGTGTCACTTTATTTCATTACTCATTTAAGTTTTTAAACAGTAAATATTCAAGTGGCTTTGCTATTTTCGCCTCCCCCTTGCAGGATTCAGACCTTTTGGAGAGAAGTTCAGAACTGATATTCTCCGGAGAGTTGAGTAAAATCAACACAGCGGGATGGTCCCAGGAAAGATATTTCTTCTTGTTTGATCACCAACTTATCTACTGTAAAAAGGTACAAGATCACAATAGTCACATTCTGAATAAATTTAACTTAATTTGTGTTGGAATGGAATGGAAGCCTTTATTTATTCATTTTCTGGTTTAATTTTTTAAAGAAATTATTTGCTAGATAATTATATATTAAATAATCACAAAGATTTGTGATCGGAACAAATATTTACTTGTTGGTAAAGGATAGCATCTTAAATGATGTTTCGGCATTGAGATGTTTAGTGAAACTTTTGCCTGATTCCTTGTATGTTTTTTAATTGAATGTTTTTGAAGACTTTGTTGTAACAATTGTGAAAGATGATAAGGTTTAATCCTTGGCATTATTTTTGAAGCATCATTTTTTTTGTTAATTTTTATGTTATTTATTAGTATTAATATGAAAAGTCTTGAATTTCTATTTTATTTATTCATTCGTAATTACAGGAATTGCTCAAGCGTCATGTGTTCAGCTACAAAGGCCGTATAGACCTTGACCACTGTGATGTCGTCAATGTCCCCGATGGAAAAGGTATGTATCTATATTATGTTTTTTACTCTTCAAAACTCAGTTTTTCGATCTGACAGTTGACAAGGCGTTTATGTGTTATCTTTGTACATCCAATTCGGAAATAAACCATGTTGTTTTGTGTAATATGTTTCTTGCCAGCATGTTAAAGAATTGTAGGGACTTTGTAAAAACATGTTTTGTTATCTGTTGCCAGACACTTATCATATGCACTAAATCATCATTGAAAGAACAACAATTAATGAGTTATTGAATCATACAAATGAAACAACCATTTCTGACATATAATAAGCCATAAATCTCAAGTCATTCATTATCTTAATTTTAGGTATATAAATGTCTGGTGTAAAAATGATATGAAAAAATCATGATGGTTATTAAATTTTGTCTGATTTATTAAAGCATCGTAGATTGGGATGCGCATTATACACAGGTACGGACTATACATGGGTGAATAAGGTAAATGTACACGAGATTAAAATATGAATTGGTTCCATTGACAGATGTACAGTACAATGTAACGGTAAAGCATGGATGGAAGCTGCATGAGACACATCGTGACAAGTGGTACCTCATGTACGCCAAGACTGAGGCAGTTAAGGAACGCTGGCTCAAGGCATTGCAGGATGAAAGAAAAAGGGTTCGAGAAGACCAGGAAAATGGTATGTTACAGTAACTGGCCACACACCTGCTCAACAGGAGTTGTGTATTTAATCATAGCTAACCAGTCTTGGGAATATTCTTAGACTTAAGCTTAGAATTACAAATTTCAACCTTAGCTATCTAGTTTACCATGACAGATAGAATAATTGCGAGAGTGTATTTCACTGTATATATTAGATGTACCTATATGCTTGCAAAGTTTGGTCTCAAAAATGGTCTCTAAGAATGTTTGTCTAAATCCATTCTCGAGTTTGTCTAAGAATATTCTTAAGAATACCATCCCTGAAGGTGATTCAGGGTCTTCCAGAGGGATATAATGTGTTGTCTGCAGAGGTGGACCTAAGTTGGATTGAAAAGCTCTGGTTATAGAGTGCAAATTGTGTTGACTAAATTTCTTTAATTACTTAATTTGAAAAATAATAATTTGGTTACCACTAGGCAACTTTTTTGATAGGTAGTAAGGGAGACAGCCTTAGAAAATTTTGACTCCGGGGGTTTTATGCCATCTTAAAGGCCCAAAACTTTCTGCCAGAGTAGAAATTTATGAAGGAGTGGCTAATCTACAAACAGCTGTATTCTTTACCTGTCAGTTATGGAAGTGTGCTAAAAATAGACCATAACATGTCTGCTTCAAGTCTGCATAGACATATCCATGTGTATTTGTTAACACTTTAGAGTTCATGAACTTACAGGCTCCTCCCTAGAATTTCCAGTTTGTGGCAGTTGGAGTTTGACTTTTGTTTCAAACAGTATACAGCAAACAATTTTTGGAAAATGTTTTTGCCAATTAAATGTATTAATAATAATCTAGTAGTGTGCAACATTATAACAAAACAATGCAGTGGTTACTGTGAAATCTTGAAAAAGGGGTTCTCTGATTTGAATCATGTATAGAGTTATGTTAACCTGCCCCAGAGCCATCTTGCTGCTTTTATATGTCATATTGACCAGCAATTTCATTCTGTTGATGGAAAATTCAAAGACCTGTCACACCTGAAGATTAAAGTCGCATTGACAAATTTTGAGTTTATAAGTTACGGTTTATTATTTGTGTGTATCCCTTACATAATTTAGAGATGTACAGACTTATTTTACTCTTCTGAGAAATTTTACTTATTGTTTTCCAGACTTTTGTGTTCCTGACCATTGGAAGCAGACAGTCCTCAACAAAGTCAGATCTCAATCAAATATGAAAGGTATTTGAATTGTTCATGTTAAATATTGGATTGAGACATGTATATAATTATGTAAACATTAAAGCAGATGTAAACATCCTTTTTCTACAGTATACATATATATATATCAGGCCTTCTAAAACTGCCGGTTTTTCGGTTTTTGGATCGATTTCTGAAGTTCAAAACCGGTTTTCGTTTCAAAGTTTATTAAAAAAATATTTTCAAAGTTCAATAAAAAATCGTTACAGATATTTTCTATCGGTCGTATAAAATCTCATAAATTGCTCTTACCATGCCATACTGACCTGTGAAATACGCCTTGCGGCAATATCATTTGACCCAACAATCCGTTTGTTTTGTCACCTGCTGTGCGAAATGATGTCAATTGCGACTTAACCATTGACGGTATTTGGGGAGTTTATCAGAAGAGTCTATCGCTATGTAGCACGCCTTCGATGTGTGATCAGCGACCCATAGCATTCTGTCGGTTCATCAAAAGACTGTGTTTGCGTCCCTAATTTCTTTGATATACCGCTAACCAAAGCTGGGACAGTCGGACCAAATATTGTTTGCGTCATTAAATATTTGATAAAATGTGCAGCGTTACTTGTTTGTTTCATTTTTTTTTAAAAAAATAATTTAATTATAGAATTGATGACATTAATTAATGAAAGTGATAAAACCTGGACCGATATTGTTTTGATGTGGGATAGGTTTGAATTATTTATTTTGGTGGTTGAACAGTTACATTGGTTTCCATGGTGATTATTTCACGCAGCTTCTGGAACTTTCAACACTTCCGGTTCGATCGATCATTTTTAATATAATGAAAATTATTCAGTTACGCGGAAACATAATGTCAGTCATTAAAATGTACACATTGTTGTAAAGTATGTTATAAATAATACACAAATAAACTTGAAATCGTTCCTTATTAATAAATAAACGGAGAAAATACATGATGCAGCTGACATGGTGGGTGGGGTATGCATACATGTAAAGGCATAATGTAAGGCAATTTTTGAGATTTTTTTAAAATAAGTGTGATTCTTACGATAGGAAAAAACCTGGACCGATTTGCATTTTGGAATTTTAGAATGCCTGATATATATATATATATTTCGAGTAATAGCATCATGAGGTCATGGGTTTGATGTTTTATTAGCTCGCCGAGACGTAGTCCAAGGAGAGCTATTGTCATGACCCCGGCAGTGCCTGTAGACATCCAGGTTAAAGTTTTGCGGTATCTATGCAACCACTCATTGGATGTGGATGAAACATTGCATGTGTGTTCACCATCATCAATGGAACACACACAGACAAGAACCATAACTCTGAATTGCATTTTGGCACAGTTATGGCCCTTTTTGGTAACCCAGAGGCGAGCTTTGTTGGTCTTCTGTTTCTTGTTTAAGAATGTTTGTAGTTATATGCAGAAATATTAATGTGTATATATCTGAGATCCCCATCCTCTATAAATAAAATTGGATGCCATAATTATGTAACCTACGATATTTTGGAAATGGCATTAACCCCCATTTCTCCTTCTACCCCTTCATTTTGATTCCTTGTTCGCTTTTCTTTAATATGCAGATATTACTTACTATATTTATAAGTGCAGGGCGTGGTCCAGTGGTAGAGAATTGAACCAAGGATCGGAGGGTCGTGTCCGATTCTCGCCCCACTGCTATGTGTGGTGTCCTTGAGCAAGACACTTTTTCTGCATATGCTTAGTAATTGTTCTGCCCATCGGGAAGTGTTTGAGTGTGATTTGTATCCTCGATCCTCCACCAGAGCTATGTGTGGTGTCCTTGAGCAAGACACTTTTTCTGCATATGCTTAGTAATTGTTCTGCCCATCGGGAAGTGTTTGAGTGTGATTTGTATCCTCGATCCTCCACCAGAGCTATGTGTGGTGTCCTTGAGCAAGACACTTTTTCTGCATATGCTTAGTAATTGTTCTGCCCATTGGGAAGTGTTTGAGTGTGATTTGTATCCTCGATCCTCCACCAGAGCTATGTGTGATGGCCTCGAGCAAGACACTTTTTCTGCATATGTTTAGTAATTGTTCTGCCCATCAGAAAGTGTTTGAGTGTGATTTGTATCCTAGATCCTCCACCACAGCTATGTGTGGTGTCCTTGAGCAAGACACTTTTTCTGCATATGCTTAGTAATTGTTCTGCCCAGGAAGTGTTTGAGAGTGATTTGTATCCTCGATCCTCCACCACAGCTGTGTGTGGTGTCCTTTAGCAAGACACTTTTTCTGCATATGTTTAGTAATTGTTCTGCCCATCAGGAAGTGTTTGAGTGTGATTTAGATCCTCCACCAGAGCTATGTGTGGTGTACTTTGAGCAAGACACTTTTTCTGCATATGCTTAGTTCTGTGTCTACACGGGAAAATTTTGATCATGATTTGTTAGTTGTTTCACATTCCAAGTAAAATAAATAAGTTTCAACTATAAGTTTTTATCGATGTTTGAATAAAAAATTGTTTAAACTAAATATTCAGTGAGATTAAAATAAAATAATATATATTTCTTTTTTCTCTGCAGATAAACACCATACAAACCGAGCTGTTCACACCACACAACATACCTTTCAAAAAGATCTTAAAGACTTTCCGTACTCCACGCTCCCGCGTCGCCGTGGTAACGGACAGAAACAGGAAAAAAAGAAAGGATGGTCTTTATTCGGTGGTGGAAAAAAGTCTAAAAGGTGAAAAAGATGTGCTGGAAAGCCACGGGATCATCTCACTGGGAAATAACATATTTCCATATCATACACGTCCCTGTACTTTTACAAGGCAGTAGATACTGAGGGAAAAAGACGTGAAGAAGTAACCGAATCACTCCATACTGGTCCAGAGACTTCAGGAGCAGATGTAGACAACAATGACATAGTCGCAACATCTCATTTCCATATCATACATAGCTATTGACATTGTCTGAAAATCACATTTTGGTATCATGAACTGCTGTTGAAAGAGTTGGAAAATCTCATTTAAGTATCATGGACAGATTCGAAAGAGTTGGAAAGTCATATTTCATTATCATGGACAGTTATATTACGTTCCTCTATCACAGACAGCTATTATGACATAATCTGGAAACCAGAAGAAAAAAATGTTTCCATGTTAAGGGAAAGCTTTTAAAGCTAAGACATGTGTTTATTTCTATTTGTTCTTTGAAAGATAAATCAAAATGTCCAGCAGTGACAGAGGCGGTGATGAAATAAAAATCTTAAAACAGTGTTTGGAGCACTAAAATGCTGAAATAGATAAGATTTGTTCAGCTTACACAATGTGATAATGTGATGAAAGATTCTTTGTATCTTTAAGTATCAACATGCTACAACGTTAAATCTTCTACAGGGTTTCTCACAATCGGAGCGCAACAACTGGAGCGATGTGTAGAAAAGGAAATAATGTCTGATTAGTTATATTGTAGGAGTTAGGTTGAAAAAAATGTATGAATTTTTTTTTTAACGTGTGTAGGTATTAATGTTAGTGCTCGGACAGTCTCACTGCTGTGAAATGAAGAATGTTGTGAGACAGAAAAGTTGATTAATGTTCAATAAAACAAAGTTCTTGATAAACGATACAAGAGTCGTAGCTAAACGGAGAAGGAGATGGATAAATATTGAAAACAGTGTGAGTGTTTTACATTCATCATGTGACTGGCAGATGTCATGTGACTTGCTGTTTAAGGGGTCACATGACATGATCAACATTTTTTTCTTGATACATATATAAGCAAAGGGATTGACGATAAATGATAATTACAATCAAAATTATCATATGTGATAAATTGAATATTCAATGAAAATAATGTCGCATGAGTTTGATCAAATTTGCAAATCTATTTGTTGCAATATTGATTGTGTTTTTGTTTTCGAAAGGTACGAGCTTAGATTCATGAAAGTGCTATATATGGAACTGAGAATAATTGTGTGTAATTGAGTAATTGATGCGACTAGATAGTATGCTTCATATGAAAGATAATTTTTAATATGTAAATATATATTTCATGTGGCTTAGTATAACTAGGTCATTTTAGAGACAATTGAATTGAACTGAATAACAGTTTTCACTGTACCAGTCTAAATTCGAATATATTTGATGTGCAATAATAATGAATGCGTTTGATGTCCAGTCTGTGGTTGGTGTGAATATCACAGTTTTGATACCAATTATGATTTTGTGTATCTTTTCCACGGTCTATTTGTAACCATGGTAATAAATGTTGATGAAGTCATGGAGACCGTGTTATATCAATTAAGGAATAGAATTATAGATATTGGGCTTCACTTTAAAAGAAAAAAGGATTTTATTGTATAAATTTTTGTAAGTACGAGCAATATATTTCAGCTTCCAAGCATATAAGTAAAAATGTTAAATATTATATGTTTATCACATAGTTTACGGTGCAGTAGTGTAATAAACCAATTCATTGTTTGTTTTTTTCCGTATAACTGCTCTCGTACATAAAATGCAGAACTACATTCTGACTTCCCAAAATATTATAAAGGACGTTAAATTGTTTATTTTCCTGAGTTATGTGATAAAAGAGTCTTATATTTGTGCTCATTTTATTATTTAATTTATCAAACTCATTGGCAAATATGATGAAATGCCCCAGGAAAACCTTGCAAAATATATCTTTGCCAACTCGTTTAATAAATTCAAGAATAAATGTAAGACTCGTTTCAGATCCTTTGTAGAATAAGATAAAATGTGTTTAAATAACAATCAAACATGCATTGAGCATTGGTCTGGTCTAGTAAAGCCACAAAAAAAGCAAATTATTTGCTGATTGACAATGTAACAATAAGATGTTTTGACAAATTTCAAAACAGTTATTTCCTTTTAAGGTATTTGTTTTAAACTGATTTATTTTACATTAATTTCAAGTCTGTATCAATAGAATAATTTTGATATCTCCATGAACATTTTTCTAATTTTAAACAAATAATTTCTAAATCGAAGAATTCACATTAATATGGTTTAATCGTAAAGTAATGAAAATAATTGTTCTTACATTGGAAATAATGATATTTAGATAGATAATTACACCAGTAATAGGAATGATAATGATTAACACTAATCAGAAATAGAGATAATTACACTCTTCAGGAATAATGATAATTACAGTTGTATGAAAAATAGCAATGATAATTCATTTGTCTGAAATAATGATAATAACACTCATATAAGAAATGATGATAATTACACTCTTATCAGAAATGATGATAATTACACTAGTATCAGAAATAATGATAATTACACACTTATCAGAAATGATGATAATTACACTCCTATCAGATATGATGATAATTACACTCATATCAGAAAATGATGATAATTACACTTGTATCAGAAATAATGATAGTTACACTCTTATCAGGAATGATGATAATTACACTCTTATCAGAAATGATGATAATTACACTCGTATCAGATATGATGATAATTATATCGTATCAGAAAATGATGATAATTACACTCCTATCAGAAATAATGATAATGATACTCTTATCAGAAATGATGATAATTACACTTTTATCAGAAATGATGATAATTACACTCTTATCAGAAATGACGATAATTACTATTGTATCAGAAATTATGATAATTACACTTTTATCAGATATTTTGATAATTACTCTTATCAGATAAGATGGTTATTACACTCATATCAGAAATAATGATAATTACTCTTATCAGAAATGATGATAATCACACTCCTATCAGAAATGATGATAATTACACTTGTATCAGAAATTATGATAATTACACTTGCATCAAAAATGACTATAATTACACTCATATCAGAAATTATGATACTTACACTCACATCAAAAATAATGATAATTATACTCATATCAGAAATGATGATATTTACACTCACATCAGAAACAGTGATAATTACTCATATCAAAAATAATGATAATTGCACTCATATCAGAAATGGTGATAATTACACTCACATCAGAAATTATGATAATAACACTCGCATCAGAAACAGTGATAATTACTCATATCAGAAATAATGATAATTACACTCATATCAGAAATGATGATAATTACACTCACATCAGAAATAATAATAATTACACTCACATCAGAAATAATGATAATTACACTTGTATCAGAATTAATGATAATTACACTTGTATGAGAAATAATGATAATTACTCTTTATCAGAAATGATGATAATTACACTCACAACAGAAATAATGATAATAACATTCGCATCAGAATAAAAATAATTTCATTTGCATCAGAAATAAAAATGATAATTACACTCATTTCAATTTTGTATCAATAATAAAGATAATTACACTATTATTAGGAATAACGATAGAACACTAACGATAATTACACTCATATTACTTTTGTATCAGAAATAAAGATAATTACACTATTATTAGGAATAACAATAGTACCCTTACAATAATTACACATTTAAAGCCATGAAAAACTCAGGTTTTATAAAGACTAGAAAAGTCAGAAAGTATATCATTAGAGAACAAACAGTGCACCGAGTGTTATTGCATAACCATTAATTTCTGAACTCATTTTACGGCCCAATTGTACGACATATTATAGTTTTATAGTCTGTACAGGGTTATAAGTAGACCAGCTAAATCCATATATAGAAGTGTGGTATATAACTGTCCTAGTTCACATTGTGTGATAAGGGTTGCACTGTAGTGCCTCTAACACACTGTATGGTAGTCATTACGATTTTTATAAATTGACCGATACGAAATTAAGCACCATGTCTCTTTCATCTGGTTTTATAGTTTTAATATCAGACAATTATTTCTGAAACAATTCAGATATCCTAATTTGATCTATTTATGACTTATTGACATATGTAGCTACTAGCAGACTGGATATTTTTATTTTTATTTTTTTAAAAAAAAAAGAATTTGAAAGTCTTGGTATATAGAAGAATAGTAAACAAAAATTGAAGAGGAAAAAAAAACAGATTAAAAGTTTTGCAGTTTTTATGAATATTAGTTATAATGAAATCCTTGTTCTGTCATCATCATCCTTATACTCATCATCATCATCGTCATTACTTATGACTATGATCATCATTTCCACCATTGTCATCATAAATATATATGTGGAAAAAAATAATGAAACTTCACTGCCATCTCTTTATAACGAAGCTGTTTTTCAAATCCGTAAAAGTTCCTCCCTTTAACATTTTGTTACAGTCATAGGTCTTTTGACAAGAGTAGCTGGTAAAACACAATTCTAGAGAAGTGTTATTTGCGATGTTTTCTTTTTTTTGTGCCATTTCACTAATCTGATAAACTGTTGTGTTAGGAGAAAGCTTTTCTTTAAAACATTACATTTTTAAATAACATGATAAAATCCATCTTGCCATTTGCTAATACCGAATTCAAAGTTAATCTTCATTTATTTGTGTCTTTTAAACTCTGAAGAGAATATTCAGTATTTAAAGAGAATATATATATTTTGATATAGTCTGATATATGTAGATCCAAACTCATGACCAAAACAAATATGTGTTCAAAGTGGATTTTGTTTCTATGAATTGAGCATTACTTCCATCCAAGACAAAAATGTTTAATTTTACAATATGTGACATGTGTATGGGGCTCATGTGAAATGTGGATTATGTCTATGTGTAAACTATTTATTATGACATGTGACGTGTTATCTAAATGTATGCAATTTTTACGGATAGTATTTAACATATTGATGTATTGATAACAATTATTGCGTAATAGTTGAACTATACCGAGTGTCATATGTAACACTGAAAAATAAAATGAGAAAAATATTTCTATATTTGGATGTTTCATGTTGTATTTCTGAATCCAAAGTTCTTAAAGTAGCCAAATTGTGTAGTAATAAAATAAATATTATATTTTAGTTTATACTAATTTATTTAAGTTTGATTGCAAAGAAATCTTATAGCTTAAAGCTAATATCAACCGCTCTCAAATCTGTTTCCTGGGTAGAACCATTACTGAGTGGTGTTTTTTTGGAGGCATCAGGTCAGGCTTGGGATTGAACCCACAACCGTTTGGCATGACCGGCAAACACTATCCACTACACTACTACCTCGCTCAGATATTATTACTGAAGTATTCATAGACCAGTTAATGTGGCTGTTTAATAGAAACAAATTTTAAATCAATTTATGGAGGGATAGCCAAACATTCATAAACACGCCTGACGTGCAAGTAGCCAGTGTCTATCGGCACACAGTTAAAAAAATTGTTATCCAATTAAAAATGTTTATCCAATAACTGCTTGATATACCATTGGTTGTATTAAATGGAAAATAATGTTACATTCCTACCTAGATAATGAAGATTTTAAAACTTTGTGCTTGCTGATAGTGAGTTTGAGTTAGTATTGGGGCTAGTGCGACAAAAAAAAAGATTCAAGGACTTACATAGAGATAAGTCCATTTAAAACAGCTGTTTTTTCGTTATAACCATGAAGATACACTTCGGATCACCCTTAAAAAAATTATTGTTTACTGTGATCTTACCTACTCACTCTAAATTGTAGCTACCCAAACTTTTTTTATTGACGTTCGAAGCGTTTAATTATACTTTTTTTCACGATTTTGTTCCAATTTTCTTTAAAATGTCTATGCAAATCTAAATTTGGCAACAACAAAAAATAGCTACCTACCTACCCACATGAAATATACTGGGTCGGAGCACAGCAAACATATATTATTCTAAGGATAGCCTGTGAAAGAATTTCATGAAATTCAACATAAATGGTAAGCACATTGAGAACATGTGAAACCCCAAAACGATCTGGTCTGTACCTCAAAGGTCAATGTCATGTTTTGTGGGTTAAATGTTTTAAAATCGTCTTAGCCATAAATTTTAAAGTGATGAAGAGAACTTTATGGAATTAGACATAAATGATGAAAACAGTGAGAGGGTGCGTCCCGTGCAAAAATCAGGTCTGTAGCGCAAAACCATACTGAGAAGAGGTCAAATATGTCAAAATCGACAATTTTGAAACTGCTGAAGACAATTTCCTGACGTGAAAAGCAGTACAGTGAGTAACATGTGATCAGGTCAGTATAGCACATTAACTATCATATTTATAGGTTAAAGTTAAAACTAGCCAAAATCAACGTTTCATCTATGACTTGGGGAAAAAACAGAGAATCTCACAAAACTGTTTCACAAAACTGAACACAAATTATACTACGGCGAAACAATGAGAAGTTGTGATTATACCCAGAGGGCAAAGGTGAATGCGTGTTTCATCCATGATTGTGTGTGTGTGTGTGTGTGTGTGTGTGTGTGTGTGTGTGGTGGGGGGGGGGGGGTCCTGAGACTACACACAAATGATTACACAATAATAAGGTGCAAAGATAAGATCTGGTGTCAAAATAGTTAAAAGCAGTATTAGTCAAACTCAATGTGTCAGCATCCATAACTTTGAAAATACTGGAGACAACTGCATGCCACGATAAAGAATTAAGACAGAGATAGCGTGTGTCACACAAAATAACATAACGCCAGTCCTCTCTATTAAGTGAACTTTATACTCTGTGTACTCGTATTTCGTTCAGCAAATCTTTGCCCAGCAAAACTGCGTTCGAAGTTTACCGTCGTTCACGCGGTCGTCTTGTGGCATAGGTTCTTAGGTACGTTTAACATATCTCCTGTTTCTCGTGCTTTTCGATTCGTGATGCGTGAAAGATATGTAAAGAATTTACCCGATACGCAAACCTCACCCGGTACATGCCACCATTTTTCACCCGGTAACGGACCAGCAATTAAACGTTTCGAGGTAAGTTGACATTTTCCTATGTCTGTAATATATATGCACTACAGAAGCTGGGCACGAAAAGATGTTGTATTTTATTTTCAGATTGTCTTCTATAAGTATGGAAACAAAACAATTGTTTCATTACTACTGTGCCTTTACTAGGTGGTTGTCAAATAATCATGGTCACACCTTGTAGTTGTTATTAAACAAATACTCACGGTTACATCCTGTAGTTATTGTTGTTGAACAAATACTCATGGTCACAACCTGTAGTTGTTTTTGTTAAATACTCTTTGTCACACCCTGTAGTTGTTGTTGTTAAACAAATACTCATTGTCACACCCTGTAGGTGTTGTTGTTAAGTAAATACTCGTGATTACACCCTGTATTTGTTGTTGTTAAACAACTACTCATGGTCACACCCTGTATTTGTTGTTGTTGTTGTTGTTAAACAAATACTCATGGTCACACCCTGTAGGTATTGTAAAACAATTTCTCATGGTCACACCCTGTAATCATTGTTGTTAAACAAATACTCATGATCACACCCTGTATTTGTTGTTGTTGTTGTTGTTGTTGTTGTTGTTGTTAAACAAATACTCATGGTCACACCCTGTAGGTATTGTTAAACAATTTCTCATGGTCACACCCTGTATTTATTGTTGTTAAACAAATACTCATGGTCAGACCCTGTAGGTGTTGTTGTTAAACAAATACTCATGATCACACCTTGTATTTGTTGTTGTTAAATACTTATTGTCACACCCTGTAGGTGCTGTTGTTGTTGTGAAACGCAGGAGTGACCTAGAGTCAGAGTATCAACCTTTCAAGCAGGCGTTTGTGAGTTTGAGTTCCGACTAAATTCGGGCCTTAAAAAAGCAATGCTGAAAACTGAGTGACTGGGTGGGGTATGATAACATGTGTCCGCGGCTTGACAGCGTATGTAATTAGTCTGTAGAACGAACACAGCTCTCCTGATTCGGTAGATATCAGGTTCTGGGATAAACTAGTATGGATTACTGACTCCTGTAGAAATTACTGTGATATGTCCGACATAACCCAGCTATCTCTAACTACTTGTACCGCATGCCTTCTAGAGTATGACGAGCTTCCGGCGATTGGCGGTATTTCGATTCTTGTGTCACTGATTAACATAGAACATCAGTAAGATAGTTAACGTGTATTTTGTATTGCATTTCCTGTGCACACGAGATCGACGGATTTACAGACCTTACAAATGTCGAAATATGCTGGTACTGTGGGAGAGAGTTTAAAACCCAGACTGGGCCCTGACGGGATCCAAACCGTGGACTTCGGTTCTGAGTGTCCTGCCTATTTATTCATTATTGTAACGTCAAACTTAAGTTAGTGGTCAGCTCTATTAAGCAACAACATTTTCTATTTATCATTTTTTTATCAACTGTGTTTTAATTAACCTGTATTAAACAAACACCTGCCTTAAGGGGTCATGTTTTGCTATTTCCCTTGAGTGGCTGCTTAAGACAGTTTTGACTGTATTTACTGTACAAGAGTTCAAGAGTAGGACCACTAGTTCATAACTAATTGTCAGAGGCGACAGATTGAGTATTGAACAGAATTTGCTGAAAATCTGCAGTCACAGTCTCAAGGTTTCAAGTTTCCAGGTACATTCTGCATATTCGTTATTTGAAGTTTTTTATATGTATATTTTGAACATAGAAAATGAGTCTGAAATGTCCCCCACCACTCCACCAAAAACAAACAAAAAACAAATAAACAAAAAAAACACATACACAACAAAATAAAATACAACAACACAACGTAGGTTTATACTAGTTTATTTTAGCTCGATTGTGAAGACAGTTCAGAGCTTATATGAACCGCTTTCACGTCCGCTTCCTAGATAGAACCAGTACCTGGTGTGTCTTTTAGATCCGTGTGGTTGAACTGGGGATCAAAACCGCAATATTTGGTGCCAGCGGCTAACACTTTATCCATCACACAGTTCCAAAATCGGTGGCAAGTAAAGTTAATTTAAGTGAAAAAACTGCACAAAAACCTACTCATATATCTAGGCCCTCTTAATATACTCAGTTGCAAAACAAAGTGTGTACTTTTGTTTTCCCCATATTTTTTTAACTAAAGGTGCTATCATGTCAAAGTTTTTTTTGTGGAAGGTATAAAACAAAATGTGCTTTCAGCGAAGCATAAAATTTGCATTGTATATTTGACCGATAACAATTGTATAGTGAATAGAGTGTTTTCATTCTTTATGCACGTGCACACAATGGGAGAAGTACATGTTGGCTTAAACCTGTTTAATCACATTCCCTATACCTTTAATGAGAGTAAAAACACAACCACATTCACTACATAGCTGTAAACAATGTCTAGGCTCAGTAATAATCAACATCATCAGGCAATGGTAATGCTTGCTAGTGGCACCAGCATCGCAGACTTAAGTAGAGCATTTTATTGCCATAGAAATAAATTGATTCGTCTTCGTCAACGATTCCATGCGACCGTGGGAACTGCTGACCGTGGACAGGTAGGTCTCGTTTAACTATCGCTTGAACAGACCGTTATATCGCTATGACGCACCTTCGACGTCGCTTTGGAACCGCGTTAGCGTCTGCGATGGCAAACGGTAATAGCAAATACACAATATTAAGGTGACTTCTCAATTACTTTAGTTACGTCAAGTTAAGATATCAACAACTTGCATGATCTTTCCGTCGCTCTTGTTCAGGTATGGAACAACATACCCAACGTTGTGTTACAACGGCACGTTATGTCAATGCGTCGACGTCTCTTTGCTTGTATCAACGCAAGAGGTGGACACACACGTTATTGAAACAGAACAAACAAGATGTCTTTGAAATTTCGACCCCTGTGATGTTTGAGCAGCAAAATCATGACGTGACTATTGCCAATTTAGAAAACAAATGCATCCCCGTAAAAGCCAATAAAATGCTTAAAATATTTGTACCAAATATGATATAATTTGTTTTTTCCAACATGAACAATTTTGGGAAAAACGACAGTACACACTTTCTTTTGCAACTGAGTATAGTATATGCTCCTCTGAAATTATCTCGTTTTCCAAGCGCTTACGCACGCACGCAAACACACATACACACAGGTGTTTCGACTCTTGTTACCGCAGCGGTGGTCAAGAAGATAGAGCGTTCGCTCCTCACAAGGAAGGTCGTGGGTTCGATTCCTGTCCGGTCCATATCAAAGACATGCAAAATTGTACTTGAAATGTATTTTTTATGCCCCCCCCCCCCCCCCCGCCCCCACAAAAAAAATAATTTTGGGGGGTGACATATAGTAATCGCAGCGTCCGTCCGTCCGTATGTCTGGAGCAGCAGTTGTGGGTTGCGTTGCCAGTACAGAATGGCATTGTGGTTTTTTTTGGTAATTGTGGGGTGCAATGTTCACCCCACAAGTGCGAAAACCCGTACAAATGGCATTGTGGGGTTAATTTCATTTTTTTCACATTTTTCTTTTACTTTTTTTCACCTTTTTTCATTCTTTTTTAGTGTCATTAGGGTTGGATCTCAAGGTTTGTGACATTAGGGTTAGAAAGAAAATAGGTTTTGTTTTGTTTTATGAAAAAAAGATGTTTTATAACATATAAAAACCACACCCCAAAACATCACTTCCACCAGAACGTCCGTCCGTCCGTACGTACGTACGTACGTCTGGAGCAGCAGTTGTGGGTTGCGTTGCCAGTACAGAATGGCATTGTGGGGTTTTTTTGGTACTTGTGGGGTGCAATGTTCACCCCACAAGTGCGAAAACCCGTACAAATGGCATTATGGTGTTAATTTTTTTTTCTTCACATTTTTCTTTTACTTTTTTTTCACCTTTTTTCATTCTTTTTTAGTGTCATTAGGGTTGGATCTCAAGCTTTGTGATATTAGGGTTAGAAAGAAAATAAGTTTTGTTTTGTTTTATTAAAAAAAAAGATGTTTTATAACATATAAAAACCGCACCCCAAAACATCACTTCCACAAGAACGTCCATGCATAGATGGATTTTGTTGATACTTGCTACAAATGATCAACATAGTATAACGACGTGTCGCGAGTAAGACCCACACCTCAAAGGTCAAAGTCACAATTTGAGTTTGTTTGACAACACTTTGAGTTTGTGTGAGATTTCGTTTCCGGCCTGTAACTTTCTTATGCATAGATGGATTTTGTTGATACTTGCTACAAATGATCAACATAACATGTCGACGTGTCGCGAGTAAGACACACACCCATACCGCAAAGGTCAAGGTCACAATTTGAGTTTGTTTGACAACACTTTGAGTTTGTGTGAGATTTCGTTTCCGGCCTGTAACTTTGTCATGCATTGATTGATTTTGTTGATACTTGCTACAAATGATCAACATAACATATCATATATTTTTATTTTCACAGACCATTTGGGGGGCATGTGACACTTAACAGTGACATTTCTTGTTTCTTTTAAGTTTTTTTTATTGTTCATTCAGCATATACATTGATACATATACATTCAAATCATAGTCAACAGTTATTTATCGTATGGTATAGGTGTAACAATGTTTTTATTTCATGGTCTAACACCTTATCATTTGAATTATTCATGAACATTAATTCCATATTGCAGATTTCATAAAACGTTTTAAAACATACACGTATATTGTATAATGCAGTTGTTAAATGAAAAAAAGTCATATACAGGAAGTAAAAGTATGTTAGAGTAGAAAGGATAGAGAGACTGATAGACAGAAGAAATGTATTTTGGCACTCCGCATTTAGAGAATAGTTCTAGGTCTGATCGGCCCAGTGTCAGTATAATGGATGGGTATCATACCATCTGTCTGCGGCATGATACTCCAGTCTGCCGCATGACTCCAGTATGCGGCATGATACTCCAGTGTGACTCTTAAATACTGTTTCAAGTAGTCACCGTCGCGATATAACTGAACAATCGTTGAAAGCGACACTAAACACCATGTACAACAACAACCACATTCACAAGCCAAGATATTTTATATTGATACGTCAGTGGAATAGCTATACCTGGTATGTAGGTTCATTTTTTTGTCTCCAGTATACGAGAGCAACTCTGTCACAATTTATAATTTATGTTTTGTATTTACAGGATGGATTCATGGTTGAGAATCGGAGAACGATGATCGTCCTAATGTACTGCAGACAATTCATGTTCATTCTGAGAATCATCTTGCGTCACGTGTGGATTCCATGCCATAATCAGGACAGATGTACTTCATGCTGGCCAATGTGTCTGTCTGTCTGTCTGTCTGTCTGTCTGTCTGTCTGTCTGTCTGTCTGTCTGTATGTCTGTCTGGATGTCTCTGTGGATTGTTCACTTAGAATCACACAATCTTGAGTCATGAAATGCAGGAAACAGTCACAGGTAATGTTAATGAATAAATGAGTTAATTATTTCTATGAATATTCATTAGCCGCGTTTTATCATATTTGATATTAGTGTATATTAACAATGACCTCCGTCTTAAGAGCTGTGTCAATATCATTATCTTAGAAGAAGGTTATATCAGTTTTACTTTCTCTGCTAATAATAGTTTTATTTTAAAAAGGTCAAACAGTGATAGGTCAAGGTCCCTGTTACTATATAAAGATTCTTCGTCCGAAACGATAAGTATATGGCTGTTACATTATAATAATATGTTTATATAGTCTACATCATTGGCACCCCAGTAACGTTATTTTCAGCCAGATTAGGTACTAGATGACGCTTTACTATTTAACAGTAATTCCAAGTTTGTTTTAACTTTGTCACCTATAGATTAATTTTAAAAACACTTGGCTCAATTCATCAGCAGCGTGTCCGGCCTGTAACTTTGCTATGCATAGATGAAATTTATAAATACTTGCTACAAATGATTAATTTAACATGACGACGTGTCACGGTGACACCCAGACTCCCACTTCAAAGGTCAAGGTCAAAATTTAACTTTGTTTTTTGACACTTTTAGTCTGCTTGAGATTTCGTGCCTGGTCTATAACTTTGTTTTACATGGAGGGATTTTAAAATAGCTTGACACAAGTGATAAACATGTCATGATGATGTGTCACTTGGATTTACCTGTAGAAATATCCAGACATTTACATTATATGTCAAGGTCAAGATTACAAAAAGGTCAAGGTCACACTTCAATTTGAAAAAACAACAACAAAAAAACATGAAATTATTGCATGTCTAGTCTGAAATGTCAGTCCATGACTCTTGATATTCACGGATACATCGCTAACTATTATAAAATATATCGTTATTTTCACAGACATTTGGGGGGAGGGGGCATGCGAAACTAACCAGTGACATTTCTTGTTTAATTATCTTCCTTTATTAAATTAACTTGTGCGGAGCGTAACTCCAAAACTATTCAAGAGATTGTGTTGAATCTTCACACAATGACGGAGGATATCGAGAGGAAATACAATGTATAAGCACCATCACTCTACCTAGCTAACTTTTGAGCTCGCCGGGACGAATGTCCAGAAGAGCTATTGCCATGACCCTGGCGTTGGCGTCGTCTGTAGATACCCAGGTTTAACTTTTGCGTTTAGTTGCGTTTAAGTTTTGGTGTTTGCCTCCAATCTTAGTCTTGCATGGGTGGTGTTTTAACCCATAGGAAAGCTTTGTTGTCTTCTGACAACTGTTGTTGAATATTATCTTCCTTTATTAAATTTACTTGTCCGGAGCGTAACTCCAAAACTATTCAAGAGATTGTGTTGAATCTTCACACAATGACGGAGGATATCGAGAGGAAATACAATGTATAAGCACCATCACTCTACCTAGCTAACTTTTGAGCTCGCCGGGACGAATGTCCAGAAGAGCTATTGCCATGACCCTGGCGTTGGCGTCGTCTGTAGATACCCAGGTTTAACTTTTGCGTTTAGTTGCGTTTAAGTTTTGGTGTTTGCCTCCAATCTTAGTCTTGCATGGGTGGTGTTTTAACCCATAGGAAAGCTTTGTTGTCTTCTGACAACTGTTGTTGAATATTATCTTCCTTTATTAAATTTACTTGTCCGGAGCGTAACTCCAAAACTATTCAAGAGATTGTGTTGAATCTTCACACAATGACGGAGGATATTGAGAGGAAATGCAATGTACAAGCACTATCACTCTACCCACCTCACTTTTTAGCTCGCCGGGACGAATGTCCAATAGAGCTATTGCCATGACCCTGGCGTTGACGTCGTCTGTAGACACCCAGGTTTAACTTTTGCGTTTAGTTGTGTTTAAGTTTTGGTGTTTGCCTCCAATCTCAATCTTTGCATGGGTGTTGAGTTTTAACCCATAGGCGAGCTTTGTTGTCTTCTGACAACTCTTGTTGAATGATCTCCCTTTATTAAATGTATACTTTAGTCCGGAGCTCAAAAAAATATTCAAGGGATTTTGTTGAATCTTTACACAATGATAAAGAACATTGAGAGAAAAATGCAGTGTACAAGAACCATAACTGTGCCTTGCTTACTTTTTGAATTATCTCCCTTTATTAAGTTACACTTTTGTCCGAAGCATTACTCCAACATTGTTCAAGGGATTGTGTTGAATCTTCACAAAATGACTGAGGATATTGAGAGGAAGTGCAGTGCATAAGAATCATAACTCTACATTGCTTACTTTTTGCATTAAACCCTTTATTAAATTTATACTTTTGTCCGGAGCATAACAGCAAAACCATTCAAGGGATTTTGTTGAATCTTCATACAATGATAGAGGACATTGAGAGGAAGTGCAGTATACAGGAACCATAACTCTTCATTGCTTACCTTTTTTAAATTATTTTCCTTTATTTAATTTACTTGTCAGGGGCATAACTTAAAGTGCTGAATGGAATTTATTGAAACTGCTTACAAAGTCTACTTTGCCTCATGTTTCAATTATCTCCATTTATCACTTTTAGTTAACTTGTCATAAGTTTTCGAGGGATTTGGTTCATATTTCACACAATCATAGATGACATTGAGAGGAAGTGCAGTGTGTAGGAAGCACAACTTTTTCTTCTGTCTTCGCAGAATACTCCTAATTTGAAACATATTTCTCTGAAATATTCATTTGTTCATTTGTTGCAAGTAGATCGACTCAGGCCCTCTTTGGATTCTTCTTTAAAAACAAACCACTGATCCCTGCACCAGTATTCAGCAGTGAATATATGGTAACCTGGCGGAAGAAACAAACAAAATTATATATGTATTTTATAAAATATTTTCTATAACATATAAAACGCATTTATAAGCATGCCTGATTTTTTGTAAAAAAGGTGGTGCACTACTGGCTCATGGTGTGGTGTAGGGAAAGCATGAACAGCCACATGTTCTGCCGAAGGTTGCAACGAAACTTGCCGTACAGCAAGTCTAGGTGTGGTCTAAACATGTGTCTGTGATCTTACCATTTCGAGTAAAATATGTTTTGATAGAGTTATTGCCCTTGTTCTTTTAATTTCGAATTTAAAACATACTTTGCACCAACAACATTGCTGACGCAACTTCTCCCACAGTTTTAAACAAATTCAGTCGAAACTTGCTAGTGGTCTGAATTTGTGCCTCAGGTATTAGTCATTTTTAGCTGGACTATTTTAAGAATAAGAGAGCTACTAGTATTCTACTCACCCGGGCGTCGGCGTCACACCTTGGTTAAAGTTTTGTATGCAAGTCCCCATACCAGGAACCATTGAGCCCAGAAAGGAATAAACTTGTGAATTTTCAAAAACTTTTTCAAGAACTGATGACACAAAATTGTTCATACTTAGTTTAAATCATCTTAATGAATAGGGTATCAAGCCTGTTCAGACGAAGGGGCTAGGGTCTACTGGGGCCCATTAAGGGGACTTTAAGGGAAAACATTAAATTTCCTTTTTGTTACTAGTATCTAATTTAGGAATTATTTCAATCATCTAGATGTCTAGAATACTGCTTAGTCATAATAGTTAAAACTGGGTCCTTAAGAGGGGATTTAATATCTATAAGGCGTTAGATGGGGCACAAAAAGGGATACAATTGTGCATTTTTAAAAATCATTTTCTCAAGAACTGACCAGCCAAGTTCATTCATAGTTGATATAACTGATCCCTGTAAGAAGGAGTTTTAAGTTAGTTTAATTGAAAGGTCTAGAGTATTTGAGGGCCCAGAAATGGGACTTTGATTTTTTTTTACATAGAAATACAACATTTTCATATTAGTTGGGTACGTGTACCTATAAAGAGAACTTAATATCCATAAGGAGACAGCAGGGTCCCAAAAGGGATAGAATTGTGAACTTAAAAAATCTCAAAAACTGGTGAGCCAAATTTGTTAATTTTTGGTATAAAGGTCTCTTAAATGAAGAAGTTTAGTTCCATTAAAGCACATTAAGGGAACTTCGGTTTTTATATGAAAAAGTTATGGGAAAACAGACAATTGCCATTTTTCCCATTATTAGGTTAATCATACGTTTTGGCCATAATTTTACAGGTGAAATCAGCAACTTAGACCCTTGTTTCAAAACAAGTATGTATAAGTTCATTATATATGTTATTTCTTGTTTCAGTTGGCAGTAACAATAAGTGTAATATAGTGGATATATCTAAGACGCCACCTGGTGCATATTGGTTGGATTCAGTGAATGGCAGTTATTCACCCACGACCATGTTATTACCACAGAGACCAACAGTTGCAGCATATACACATATCCATACTTTATATAGACCAGGTTTGTGAATAGATAGAACTGTAACTAGTACCACACATATGCTCACAATTGAAAAGTGACCTAAAAGGGAGATGAGATTGGCAAAGAAATAAAAGTGCAGTATGCATATGTGATGGCATGAACACTTTATCATCTATTGTGCTGCATATATGATGTTCAATTATTTTATATTTCCAAATTGTCAAAATAACTAGTATGTTTTACTAACGAATCATAGTTGACAGTGTAAATAGTTATAGAACTATTTGATAAACTGCATGCACAGTGTAACAATAATTTGATATTTTGCCTATAAACAGTACTGAAGCTTATTGACCCGACATACCACTATACCATGCTTCTAATCGGAGTCTACCTACTTGTTGAAACAAACATCATTTTCAATAATGCTAATCTCTACTACCGCCCTCCACCCATACACACTAACAATGTTCATGTAATACCCAAAACATTGGAACACTCAGATCGGCCTTGTTTATAAACCACCGGCGCCCAACACACCACTTATAATGTACATACGATACACACGACATTGGAACTCTCAGATCAGCCTTGTTTATAAACCACCGGCGCCCATACACACTAACAATGTTCATGTAATACCCAAAACATTGGAACTCTCAGATCGGCCTTCTTTATAAACCACCGGCGCCCATACACACCACTTATAATGTACATACGATACACACGACATTGGAACACTCAGATCGGCCTTCTTTATAAACCACCGGCGCCCAACACACCACTTATAATGTACATACGATACACACGACATTGGAACACTCAGATCGGCCTTCTTTATAAACAACCCGCGCCCATACACTCTAATAATGTACAAGCAACACACAAGACATTGGCATTCTCAAATCAGCTTCGTTTATAAACAACGCGCGCCCATACACACTAACAATGTACATGCAATACACAAGTCATTAGAATTCTCAGATCAGCCTTGTTTATAAACAACGGGCGCCCATACACACTAACAATATACATGCAATACACAAGACATTGGAATTCTCAGACCAGCCTTGTTTATAAACAACCGGTGCCCATACACACTAACAATGTACATGCAATACACAAGACATTGGAATTCTCAGACCAGCCTTGTTTATAAACAACCGGTGCCCATACACACTAACAATGTACATGCAATACACAAGACATTGGAATTCTCAGATCAGCCTTGTTTATAAACATCCGGCGCCCATACACACTAACAATGAACATGCAATACAAAAGCCATTGGAATTTTCAGATCAGCCTTGTTTATAAACAACCGGCGCCCATACACGCTAACAATGTACATGCAATACACAAGCCATTGGAATTCTCAGATCAGCCTTGTTTATAAACATCAGGCGCCTGTACACACTAACAATGTAAATGCAATGCACAAGCCATTTGAATTCTCAGATCAGCCTTGTTTATAGACACCAGGCTTTACACACTAACAATGTACATGCAATACACAAACCATTGGAATTCTCAGATCAGCCTTGTTTAACAATGGGCACCCATACACACTAACAATGAACATGCAATACACAAGCCATTGAAACTCTCAGATCAGCCTTGTTTATAAACAACCGGTGCCCATACAAACTAACAATATACATGCAATACACAAGCCCTTGGAATTCTCAGATCAGCATCTTTAGAAACAACGGGCACCCATACACACTAACAATGTTCATGCAATACATAAGCCATTGGAACTCTCAGATTGGCCTTGTTTATAAACAACCGGCGCCAATACACATTACCAATGTACATGCAATACACATGACATTGGAATTTTCAGATCAGCCTTGTTTATAAACAATACACACTAACAATGTACATACAATACACAAGACATTGGAACTCTCAGATCGGACGTGTTTGTAATCAACAGGCGCCCATACACACTACACACAAAACATTGTAACTCTCATATCGGCCGTGTTTATAAACAACAGGGGCCTATACACACGCAACACGCAAGACATTTGAACTCCTACATCAGTCTTGTATAACGGGCGCCCATACACACTTACAATGTACATGCAACACACAAGATCAGCTTTGCTTATAAACAACATTAACACAGGATGTAAACAGGAGATGATCATATAAACGTTACATTGTACATACATGCATCGGATCCATGTTCGGAGGGTCGCGGGTTCGATTCTCCGTTATGTGTGGTGTTATTGAGCAAGACACTTTTCCGCATAAGCTTAAGTTGTAAGAGCACAATAAAATAACTACACTGCACAGGACATTTATGCCCGGGTAAATACAGTCGAATGAAAAGTTTGAATGCAAATGAAATACGGCCACTGCATTTTGATATAGGTAAATATTTGTGCCTGGCGAACGTAGTATTTAAAAAAAAAACAACAACATACAATTGTAGTGTTACGTGGGTGATAAAAAAATTGATCACGGTTCAGACATTCATCCGGCAACAAATGTATACAAAATACTAGTAGCTTCGGATGATTGTTTTCATAGTAGTAAATTAAGGAAATAAGTGCAATACTGAAATGATGGTTAATAAACGATGCAAGTTCACTGAAAAATATAACAGAATACATTAATTGAAATAAACTATAACAAGTGGAACTGTGTAGTGTGATTATTGATTCCATGGAAACAATTTTATGATTCACAAAAAATGTAGGAAAAGTGGGAATTTTATTATAAAAAAAAAAAATAAAAAACGGCAGAAAGTGAAAATTTAGGCGAAAAATGTAAGTTGTAACAACTTTACACGCACCATAATGCATCGGCAGGGTCCCCCCCCCCCCCCCCCCCCCCCCCCCCCCTCTTATGCAAGATACTTAGAAATGGCTGAATTTTCAGTTTCAAGGAAAAGGTTCACGAGCCCCCGAAATTGGCCCTAATTTTTCCGCAAAATTTACGTGTTGTTTTTACATTACTCAGAAATTTATTCGGACCAATATTTTTTGGCGGTCTATATATATTATAATAATCAAAACACTAAGTATAAATGCATTTTACGGTGCTAATACTTGGGCTTCCTGAACCTGGTTGAATTTTTAAGAATTTGTTACGTGTTCCTGTAATATATTATTCAGCAATTTGCGAGTAAAATAAGGATTTTGAACAAAAGCACAATACCTCAAAAAATGTCACTGGAATGACGTGTCAGACATGCAATTACACGTGTGTTTTTTTACATTAAAGCGTGACCTTGACCTTTGTGTAATCTGATGTAATGGTCTTGGTATTTCTACAGGTTAATGCAGGTGACACGCTGATCATTTGTGCAGGGCTTTACATTAACGCTCTGCTCATCCGACTGTCCAAGATAACTGAAACGTGGGTACGGACAAGTAAAAATTCAGAAATTAAACACAGCATCTCTTTTACGAAAATATTCTGTTTTAAAACCTTGATAAAACTGTTTATTTAGTTAATTTATATCCATAAGACTAGTACCATAAATCTTTAATAAAGTAGGTGAAGTTGTTTTTTGTCAGGACAAGCAGATTTTACAAATACACGTACTTACAGACCAGTTATGAAATATCAAATTAAAAATTTGACCTTGAGGTAAGGATCTGGGTCTTAACAACGTGTACGTCGTTATGTCATATTGATCAATTGATAAATTGAGCCAAGTGTTTTTGAAATCCATCCATGTATGACAAAGTTACAGGACGGACTTAAAATCTCAAACAGAATGAAAGTGTTGTCAAACAAAGTTAAATTGTGACCTTGACCTTTGAAGTGGGAGTCTGGGTGTTAAGTGCGACAAGTCGTCATGTCATGTTGATCATTAGTAGTAAGTATTTATAAAATTCATCTATGCATCACAAAGTAACAGGCCGGACACAAAATCTCAAACTCAAAGTGTGACCTTGACCTTTAAAGTATGGGTGTGGGTCTTAATCGCTACACGTTGTCATGTCATGTTGATCATTTGTAGCAAGTATTTATAAAATCCATTAATGCATCTTTACCTTTGGTACATATAGGTGTGACGTTTGGAAGTTTAGCATATTTCTGTTAGAAGAAGGACCTAATATGAAACAGATTTCTTAGGTGTAGAAAAGTAATCTCTTTTTAAGAGAGGAAGATTTAATATGGCAGAAGTGTTAGCCGTAGACAATGAATTTGGGAGATATTTCAACAGAGGAAGCCTGATACATGTATATCTGACGGCTAAAGACTTAGAGCAAGAGCAAGAACATGAACAAGACAGCAGAACATTAAGGGACAGGAACATCTGATTGAAACAACTTTAAAGATGGCCGAATACCTTAGAAAATTAACAAGAATTGTCAAAAGACAACAAAGCTCGCCTATGGGATAAAACTCACCACCCATGCAAAGACTGCGATTGGAGGCAAACACCAAAAGTTAAAACCAACTAAACGCAAATGTTAAACCTGGGTGTCTAGAGACGACGCCAACGACGACACCGGGGTCATGGCAATAGCTTTCTTGGACATTCGTCCCGGCGAGCTAAACAAGGATGCTTCTTTTTTTGGGGGGAGGGATAAAATAAGTCATGCATTACACAAAGCCATCATCACATATTAAATAATGATGGTCAGACATTTCTGGACACACGTACTCGTAAATATCAAGGACGGTAAATCATATACACACACTTGAGAAGCATCTTGTCTTCGTAGGACAAACCGCTCAAGGGCAATAACTCTAGAGATACAATAGCGATTCTGACCATAATCAGAGTGACCGATAACAATACTATGATAAACATGTGTACCAGTTGTTATCAAAATCAGATCAATAAATTTCAAAGTTATTGGCCTGGATCGACAAACAATTGTCAATATGGGTACAACATGACATATTATACAGTTAAACATGTGTACAAACTGTTATTAAAATCAGGCCAAGCATTATAAAGCTACTGAAATAGTAACAGCCCATTACCAGACCGCAGAAATGAATTACAAAGTTCATACAAATCAAGATTAGTTACTGTACATTTGAAGTTAGTTGATGAAAAGTAAACAACTGCATAATATAATATGGTGATGCTGGTTCTATCTCCAGCACTAGGGATGTATATATCCATTTGGATTCTCCTCAGGCGTTCAAAGTCAAACTATAATGTTAACTGTACATTAGGAGCAGTCCAGTGAAGGTAACAGCTGACCATGACATTAAGCAATTGGACCAAGATCAGAACATTCTATGATGTTTAGATGTATTTTCAATAGATGCAACATGGTTATCAAGTGTTGGGTCCTTTTTTAGATGTCCATTTATTTTGTGAACACCTACTTTCTGCAAAAGAAAAATAAGATGGATCTTAAAAACAGCATGTAAGCAAGAATTCAAAATACTTTTGTTAAGAAGTTCACGCAGTGGTAGTTAATGTCCCGCATCTATACACTATACAAAACAAATTAAGGATCATGTAATTTATTTTCCATACATGCTACATTTAAACGGTATACTGTACAGTGTTTAAAAATCAAAAGAATGCTATAATAAGTAGAGGCAATATATTCAAGAACACATATTAATCTAAATATATATATATAAACAAATGCATATCAATAAATAACAGTTTTGCCCCCAAACTGTTGAATTGGACAATTGTTATAATCCCTAAAATGAAACGCATACGCGGAAAGATGCTGTTTTAAAATCCTCTAACGGTTTCACTACACTATTTCTGTTCTTTGTTTTATATAAAATAAGGTCTAGGATTTCCACTGTAAAAACAAAATTCCACATATTTTAATTTTCATCATGAACGGTAGGTTGAACAGGTTTTTTTTAAAGACAGTGCAGTTGCACATTAAGTGTTTTTTTTAAAAGAAATCCTCAAATGCTTATAAATATAGCATCTATTAAAATCCTATACAGGTCATTTTTTCAACACCTGTGCTGTCTTATTGCAATACATACATTGCCGGCGTTTGCTTTAATCATCTGCAGCAAGTAATCACAGCCCCTATGAACCTTTTGAAAATATTTCAAACCAAATTGCAAAGGACTTTTTTTAAGTGTAAGAACCTTGCTTATAACCGTGACAAAAACGGGGCGCAGCTTAAACTATGACCTATATCTTATAAAACATATCATTTCATTTTCAAATCTTATGTATTGACTGCATAATATATATATTACTCGTATACAAGAAAACTATTTTGGGGTTATAAATATTTTTTAACAAACTTTTTCAAAAGTATTTGTTAATATAAGTTAATATAGCAAGGTTCTGAAAACTGCTTTCAATTACCTTTTTCCAATAGGCTTGTCAATAGAACAGTTATTTAATACAACATAGAAGTTATATAGAACATGACGTTTAATTCATTTTTGAGGATCGTATTTAAATGATACACTCTTTCCAATAATTTGGTTTCACTAAAATTCAATTATTTTATTCTCAAAAATAGAAAAAAATGAAGATCTAGGCCGTTATTCATTAAGTGTTTTTGGCAATATTTTGGGAATTCTGATTTAAATAAATATTTTATTTTAATAATCCGACTTTTTAAGTTGTTATGGCATTTTATTAATATAATATATTCAAATAAACTAACAAAACCCTCGGTGTGCCAATCTATTCAGTTTTTTGTTCAATGTTATGACATCATATTAGAATATAGACCTTCATCGTAAAGAATTTTTTTTGCAATAAATTGTTTTATTTCTTGTTCATTATACATATATGTATTATATTTTTACAGCACAGAACAAATATACAATATTATTTTAAATACATACAATACATCATGACATTCACAATTTTACTCTGAATAGTAGTAAAAGGCCTGAAAACGAATAATTTTTAACAAATACAGAATAGTAGTATTGTCCATATGTTTCCATTTAAAGCATCAAACATTTTTCACTCGCCGTTGTCTTGTCTGTGCATTTATATCTTGGTTATTCATAAATAATTATCTCCACACACACACACACACACATATATATATATCCTCTCACTGCTTCTTTGTCATGATTAATATTTGCTTTCCCCTCGTGTTATTAGTATACTACTGTTTTTTATGCCCCCCCCCCCCCCACCCCCATCCGTCCGTCCGTCTGTCTGTCTGTCTGTCCTTTCTTCTGAAGAAGCAGTTGTGGGTTGCGTTGCCAGTACAGAATGGCATTGTTGTTTTTTTTATACTTATGGGGTGCAAATGTGCACCCCATAAGTGCCATATGCGTACAGAATGGCATTGTGGGGTTCATTCCATTTTTTACACATTTTCTTTTACTTTTTTTCAACTTTTTTCATTCTTTTTTATTGTCATTAGGGTTGGATCTCAAGGTTTGTGACATTAGGGTTAGAAAGAACATAGGTTTTGTTTTGTTTTATGAAAAAAAAGATGTTTTTATAACATATAAAAACCGCACCCCACAACATCACTTCCAGCGGAACGTCCGTCCGTCCTTCCGTCAGGTATTTCGTGTCCGGTCTGTATATTTGTCATGCATAGATGGATTTTGTTGATAATTGGTGCAAATGATCAACATAACATGACGACATGTTGCGAGTAAGACCCACACCTGTACCTCAAAGATCAAGGTCACTAGTTGAGTTTGTTTGACAACACTTCGAGTTTGTGTGAGATTTCGTGTCCGGCCTGTAACTTTGTCATGCATAGATGGATTTTATAAATACTTGCTACAAATGATCAACATAACATGACAATGTGTCGCGAGTAAGACCCACACCCGTACCTCAAAGGTCAAGGTCACAATTTGAGTTTGTTTAACAACACTTTGAGTCTGTGAAATTTTGTGTCCGGCCTGTAACTTTGTCATGCATAGATGGATTTTAATGATACTTGCTACAATTCATCAACATAACATGACGACGTGTCGCGAGTAAGACCAAACTTTGACAACACTTTCAGTCATTTTGACATTTCTTGTCCGGTCTGTCATCTATGGATAAATTTTAAAAACACTTGGCTCAGTTGAACAACATGACATAATTAATTGTCACATGTAAGACCCAGAACCTTTCCTCAAAGATCAAGGTCACACTTTCAATTTGTTTGATACTGTGTGTCTGATCTGTGACTTTGCCTTTAACTTGGCTCAATTTATCAAGAGGACATGACGACGTGTCATAAGTAAGACTTAGACCCATACCTCAAAGGTCAAGGTCAGTCAGCGGGGCGGTAGTCTAATGGATAGAGTGTTGGCCGTTCACGCCAGAGGTTGCGGGTTCGATTCCCCGGTCGACCCGATGCCTCTCATAAAACAACACTCAGTACTGGTTCTTCCCAGGAAACGGACTCGAGAGCGGTTCATATAAGCTCTGAGCTTTCATCGCAATCGAGCTAAAATAAATTAGTATAAACTAATGTCAGTCACACTTTTAGTATGTATGACAACACTTTGAATCTGTTTAAGATTTCAAGTCCTTCCTTAACTTTATCATACATGGATGGATTTCAAAAACACTTGGCTCAATTTATCAACAATTGATCTGTAACTTTGTCTTACGTTTATCGATTTTAAAATAGCTTGACACAAGTGATCAGCATGTCATGGTGATGTTTCAGCAGCATTTAACTGTTGAAATACCTAGACCATTACATCAGATGTCATGGTCAAGGTTACACTTACCAATGACATTTCTTGTTTTTAAATATTATTAGCCTTACATATTCGTTTTCAAGTTTTGCCATTTTATTTCATGACTTTCTTATTTATTATCGTAAGGCAAAATACCATTCAAGAACTTTTATGCGTATAGGTAAAATGGCAAACCTCGTCATCCAGGTGAGGATTTCATTGGGTAATCACACCACATCCTGTGCGATGGAAGGTTACATGTAACGAACCATGTATTGATAGTCAGATGTGCTACCAACCGAACTAACAGTTTCACTACTCATCAAATATTCTAAATATTAAAGGGTCTATAATGCTGTTTCAACCTGAAGTTATTTCACTTATTTCACTGAGTCCCCACAATGGAAGTGAATGTATGAATGGGGCTTTACTACACGGCGTACCTTCGACGCCAACAGGAAGGAAGATTCCAGGTTCACTCTACAAAAGCAACAAATTGACATACTGATTAAAAAATCACATATGTAGAATGAACCAAGAACCTTGATACCTGCAGAACTGCAAAGTTTCAGCAAATTTATTAGAATTACTCAAATTGTCGCTTCTTACATGTATGAGCCACAGTGATCTTATTCTTGCCATCACTTAAATGGCTCGCTGGAACCACACAGGAGTTGGTAAATAACCACAATAGTGAACATGACAAAAATGATAAAATGAACATAACACCCATTCGGAGAATTCCTACCCCTCTGTAAAGATCGACAGTGATTCTATTTTTAGCTGGAGTCACATGGGCTTATAATGGACGTGAAGGTATTTGTGAAGTGTCATTGGTGTTTGACGAGCAGTTACTGATTATATGAGCTCGCTATAAAACTTAAAAGTATTGAACAGTGTATAATCATCCCTAAATAAAAGCGGAGTTATCCCAACATATAAAGATGTACAGTCCCTCGAGTCCCTTTCTGGTAGTTAACACACATGTGAAGTTTTGTTGCGGTATAACGAGTAGTTTCCGAGATAGAAGCTTTCTATAATGCTATATAACTTTGATCCAACGTCTCTGAGTAAACATGTAAAAGGGCCACAATGCGTTATAAAATTAAAAGCAAATTATGCAATTTGTCACCTTGAGAGAAAAATAAATAAATTTGACATTAAACAAATAAAAGCGGGGAAGGGTCCTCGGGTTTGGACAGGTACTAAAATTGAAAATGACTACTCATTCAAATTTTGAAAATTATCTGTGTTCACAAAGTATTACTATGTAAATATCAAAGTTCCCTTACCGGGCCCCAGTGGACACGAGCTCTTTTATTTGAACAACATAGAAACTCCTACTCATGGTGACAATTTTTACAAAATATGAACACATATGTTCATTTGCTCTGGAGAAAAAGATTTTTAGAAATATATATTTTATCCAGTTTGGGTTCTGTTAAATCTCCCTTAAAGGGCCCAGACTCCACTGTAATGACTTCACAACATCCCAGATATCAAATGTTTGAAATAATACCAATTATTCCAAACTTAGATGATAAAAGAGAATTTACTGTTTTCCAATATTATTCCTATGTAACAATCAAAGTTCCCTAACAGGGCCCCAATGTAACATTGCCTCTTCATTTGAACAGTTGTAACGCCATGTCAAAGGGATCATTGTTACTATATATGATTGAATTGACTGCTTGAGTAAAATATATTTAAAATTTCACAATTTTATTCATTTTTAGGCCCCTTCTGGTTACTTATGAATATAAAATCCCCTTTGAGGGACCCAGTCTAATCTGTTAGAACTTAACAATGTTTCAGTCATCAGTATCATGAGAATAATACCAAATTGGTTGAGAGAAAAAAACATATGTTTTCTGTTTTCCATTCACAGTCCTATGTAAAAGTCAAAGTCCCCTTACTGAACCCCAATAGGCCCTAACCTCTATATTTGAGCTAATTTGAAACTCTTACTCGTATGCATCCTTTAAACCTAATATTAACAAATTTGGATAGTTGGTTCTTGAGCAGAAGATTTGTGAAATTTTAACATTTTTTTCAATGTAAATTTTGTATATTAAACTGTAATGTTAGGTCTCCGGGGCTTGGTCAATTTTGATATACTACATGCAAAATATCAAAGTTCAAACCCCTATACTTTCTGAGAAGAATATTATTTTAATTTTGAAACAAGAGCACCTCAAACGGGTACAGAATCTCGTCTTTTTAAAGTCCACCTAGTAGGTCAAGGTAAGTTTTGTAAAACACTTTTTAACCTGATGGTGAGAAGTTTGCAGAATCAGTATTAATTACTGAAAAATAAGATATATTTAAAACAAATAAAGCCTGAGATAAAAAAAAATGACCAGTGGTTGGTATAACATGATATGAAGCGTTTATAAAGTTTAGTCACTATAACATAAGTAGTTTGTTGAGAAATAGACAATAAGCTTAGCTAAATATAAAACTTTAACTAGACAATGCAAGTTCATTTAGTAGGTCAATGATATAAATTTAGATATTAAACGGCGATCACTTTACAGAATCAATATCTATCGCAGACAAAAATAGATCTTAACAAGAAATGTCACCGGAAAGTGTCATATGCAGATAAATGAAGGTAAGACATCATCATGACATAATGATCACTTTTGTCAAGATATTTTAAAATCCCTCAATGTAAGATAAACTCACAGACCAGACATGAACTATCAAACAAACTGAAAGTATGGCCTTGACCTTTGAGGTAAGGATCTGGGTCTTACATGTGACACGTCGTCATTTTATGTTGAATAAGTGTTTTTGAAATGAATCCACGTATGACAAAGTTACATACATGACTTGAAATCTCGAAGAGACACAACGTGCTATCAAACAAACTCAAAGTGTGACATTGACCTTTGAGTATGGGTCTGGCTCTTACATGCCACACCGCGTCATGTAATCTTGATCAATTGAGCCAAGTGGAATCTATCCATTATAAAACAAAATAACAGACCAGACACGAAATATAAAATTGAAAGTGTGACCTTGACCTTTGAGGAAAAGTTGTGGGTCTTACACACGACACTCCACCATGTCATGTTGATCAACTGATCCAAGTGTTTTTGAAATTCATCCATTTATTACAAAGTTACAAACCGGACACAAAATCTCAAACGAACTGAAAGTGTTGACAAACAAAGTTTAAGTGTGACATTGACCTTTAAAGTGATTGTCTGGGTGTTACGCGTGACACGTCGTCATGTTATGTTGATCATTTGTAGCAAGTATTTATACAAGAGTTGTTGGAGGAACAGCGCGTTCGACTATTTCGATGCTGTTCTAAAATAACAGCTTTTTCAGGAAATAAGTACCAAATAGAAGATAATTAAAACTCAGGGATGGTAAAATTAAACTATAAATATTGCTTATCTGTTAAAAGTAAATTAGCAAAATAATTCACCAACACTTTTCATGTTTATTATCAACAGGTACGTTTTTTTTTATTTTGAAAACAACAAAGTGAATGGATGGCTTGTATTGCCTTAATATTCAGCATGACATATAGGCCTATGCACTAACTTCACCTCAGAGGTCAATATATCGGTAACAGTTCATGAAAATCGATCTATAGTTGAACTAATTGTGTACCAGCATGCACAGTTTCTCACAGCTGGATACCTTTTCATGAAAATTAAGAAAATAAATCTAAAAAAAGAAAAAGGATTAAACGTTACAAAGAAAGAAAAAAATATTAAATTTAAAAAAGGGGGTGGGGGAGGGGGATCGTTTACCCCTCGGGGCAGACAAAAAAAGTCAGAAAAAAAATTAACCCCTTAGGGCAAGCCAATTTTGCCCCCAGGGTCATGGTTTTGAACAAATTTGAGAGAGGATCACAAACTGACCCTATTTGTCAAACATTAAGATCAAGGTCTTGTACTACAAACTTTAACCTGCTAAAAACAGCATTTCTAAGTCTAAAAAGGAAATTATTCTGCCAAAATCAATCAAGAGTTATTGTTCTTATATCTATGAGTTTCCTTGAGGATGTTGAACACACATGATTGTGAAGTTCCTTTCATGTCCAATGATAGAATGATGAAATAAGTACCAAATCAAAAATTTTTACCTCTAAAAATCTCTAACCAAATTTTCTAAGTCCAAAAGGGCTATAACTCTGTAAATATGCACCCCAGAGTTTCCTATCTCTGTGCGTTGCATTGATGATACTGAACACACTTGTGTAGTTTCATTCATATCATATGAGTGGTTGCATAGATATTTTACCTGATAAAAACTCAAACCTATAAAAAGTATGTTCAAAAAGGGTCAAAATGTAACCCAGAGTTATGTTTCCTGTCTCTGTGAGTTCCATTGATGATGCTGAATACACATGTGAAGTTTCATTCATATTAAATGAGTGGTTGCATAGATTTATTATCCGATAAAAATCTTTAACCTGAAATATTAAGTCCAAAAAGGGCCATAACTCTCCCAAAATGCAACTCAAGAGTAATGGTTCTTATGTCTGTGAGTTTCATTGATGATGCTGAACACATATGTTAAGTTTCATTCATATTGAAGGAGTGGTTGCATAGATATCTTACCTGATAAACAGTTTTAACCTGAAAATTTAAGTCAAATAAGGGCCATAACTCTGCCAAAATGCAATGCTGACGCCGACGCCGGGGCTAGTAAAAATCAATCTATGCATAACAAAGTCACCGGCCGAGCATAAAATCTCACACAGACTCAAAGTGTTATCAAACAAACTCAAAGTGTGACCTTGAGCTTTGAGATACGGGTCTGGGTCTTACGCGCGACAAGTCGCCACCTCACGCTGATGAATTGAACCAAGTTTTTTCTGAAATTTATCTATAGGTGACAAAAATACAGACCGGACACAAAATCTCAAACTGATTCAAAGTGTCATCAAACAAAGTTAAATTTTGACCTTGGAAGTTAAAATTTGGGTGTTACTCGCGACACGTGGTCATGTTATGTTGATCATTTGTAGCAAGAATTTATAAAACCGATCTATGCATGACAAAGTTACAGGCCGGATACGAAATCTCACACAGACAAAGTGTTGTCAAACAAACTCAAAGTATGACCCTGACGTTTGAGGTATGGGCTTGGGACTGACTCGCAACACGTCGTCATGTTATGTTGATCATTTGTAGCAAGTATTAACAAAATGCATCTATATATGACACAGTTACAGGCCGGACACGAAATACCGAACAGAAGGATGAACGGAAGGACGGACACTGCAATTACTATATACAAAAAATTGGGGTGGGTGGGACATAAAAATGCAATATATATTTACAATCCATTACTTTGGGAATTACCGCTGGTATGTATAACCTAAATTACAGAGAAATGTCAATATTACCATTTTCTTGTGAATCCTTTTTACAACAACTGACACCAGTTTCCGCTACACGTTGCGTCTTGTCACAGCCAACTCGTCTTGTACTGCAACATTGATCTACGAACGTAATATTGATAGCAAATGAAATAAGAAAAGGCCATTCATTCGAAAATTGAGTTATAAGCTTTCATTCGTTATTGATTGTCCTTATATACATAAATATTTATATATTAAAGTGACAGGTACACTACATGTTAGGTTTACAACATTAGCAAAAATGTTAAGAAATACCAAGCCTAATAAGGCTTATCAGTTGCTATAGTATCTATGGTAAAATGTTCAATTATATCTGTTGAAAATATCTAGGTCGGCCGACCCAAATAACACATTTCATACAATGGTGGTTAATTTATCTTTTCAAATATGCTATTTTCAGGTTCAGATGTACAGTCAATGTGTTTCTACTAGGAAATCCTGAATAAGTACCAGAAATAAAACACACATGATGAAAAGAGAGGAAATAATTTACAGAGAGCATAAATTAGAATATACCAGGCTAATAGTTCTTGTTGTTTAGTGTAATTAATCCTTTAATGAAAATTTAAACTTACTTTTTCATTTTCTTGTATAGTTCAATCGCAATCATGCAATCAATGAATCAAGTTCTATATCTGAAAAAACAGTGTACATGTATGTGTGTTTTCTAAACTTCCATAAAACACTTTGCATAGAACATTACTCTCGAAAGAACATTACTTTACACAGAACACTTCTTTACACAGAACACTACTTTACACAGATACTACTTTACACAGAACACAACTCTATATAGAACTTTTTGTTCTACACAGAACACTACTCTAAACAAAACACTACTTTTCACAGAACACTATTTCACACAGAACACTACTTTGCACAGAACACGACTTGACACAGAATACTACTTTACAGAGAACACTACTTTACACAGAATAATAATTTACAGAAAACACTGCTTTTCACAGAATACAACTTTACACAGAATACTACTTTACAGAGAACACTTTTGTACACAGAACACTCTTTACACACACTACTTTACACAGAACACTATTTTACAAAACACACTACTTTACAGAGTTATTACTTTACACAGAATACTACTTTACACAGAACACTTCTCTACACAGAACACTCTTAACACAGAACACTACTTTACAAATAACACTACTTTGCACAAAACGCTATTTTACACATAACACAATTTTACACAGAACACTACTTTACACAGAATACTACTTTACACAGAACACTATTTTAAATAGATAACTACTTTAGAGAGAACACTTCTTTACACAAAACACTTCTTTACACAGAACACTATTTTACACAGAACACTAATTTACAGAGAACACTTTTCTACAAAAAACACTCTTTACCCAGAACACTACTTTACCAAGAACACTTCTTTACACAGAACACTATTTCACTAAGAATACTACTTTACACAGAACACTACTTTATACTGAACACTACTTTACACAGAACACTACTTTACACATAACACTTCTTTACACAGAACACTACTTTACACAGAACACCATTTAAACATAACATTACTTTACACAGAACAATACTATACACAGAACACGACTTTGCACAGAACACTCCTCTACCCAGAACACTACTTTACACAGAACAATACTGTACACAGAACACGACTTTGCACAGAATACTCCTCTACCCAGAACACTACTTTACACAGAACAATACTTTACTCAGAACACTTCTTTACACAGAACACTACTTTACACAGAACAATACTTTACGCAGAACACTTATTTTCGCAGAGTACGACTTTACAAAGAACACTTTTTTTACACAGAACACTACTTTACACAGAACACTTCTTTACACAGAACACTACTTTACACAGAACACTACTTTACACAGAACAATACTTTACGCAGAACACTTATTTTCGCAGAGTACGACTTTACAAAGAACACTTTTTTTACACAGAACACTACTTTACACAGAACACTTCTTTACACAGAACGCTACTTTACACAGAACAATACTTTACACAGAACACTTATTTTCGCAGAACACTACTTTACACAGAACACTTTTTTACACAGAACATTTCTTTACACAGAACATTACTCTATACGGAACACGACTTTATACAGAACACCACTCTACACAGAACACTACTTTACACAGAACACTACTTTACACTGAACACTACTTAACACAGAACACTACTTTACACAGAACACTTCTTTACACGGAACACTACTTTACACAGAACACTACTTTACACAGAATAATACTATACACAGAACACAACTTTACATAGAACACTCCTCTTCACAGAACACTAATTTACACTGAAAAACACTTATGCAGAACACTTATTTTCGCAGAGCACGACTTTACACCGAACACTTTTTTACACAGAACACTATTTTACACGGAAAACTTCTTTACACAGAACACTACTTTACACAGAACAATACTTTACACAGAACACTTATTTTCGCAGAACACTATTTTACACAGAACACTTTTTTTACACAGAACACTAATTTACACAGAACACTTCTTTACACAGAACATTACTCTACACAGAACACTACTTTACATAAAACACGTCTTTACGCAGAACACTACTCTACACAGAACAATACTTCACACAGAACAATATATACACAGAATACGCCTTTGCACAGAACACGACTTTACACAGAACACTACTTTACACAGAACATTACTTTACCCAGAACACTACTCTATACAGAACACTACTCTACAAAGAACACTGCTCTACACAGAACAATACTATACACAGAACACTCCTCTTCACAGAACACTACTTTACACAGAACACTTCTTTACACAGAACACTACTTTACACAGAACAGTTCTTTACACAGAACACTCCTCTACATAGAACACTACTTTTACACACAACATTACTATACATAGAAAACAACACTTTACACAGAACAGTTATTTACACAGAACACTATTCTACACAGAACACTACTATACACAGAACACGACTTTGTACAGAACACTCCTCTTCACAGAACATTATTTTACACTGAACACTACTTTACACAGAACACTTCTTTACACAGAACACTACTTTACACAGAACAGTTCTTTACACAGAACACTACTCTACATAGAACACTACTTTTACACACAACATTACTATATATAGAAAACACCACTTTACACAGAACAGTTCTTTACACAGAACACTATTCTACACAGAACACTACTATACACAGAACACGACTTTGTACAGAACACTCCTCTTCACAGAACACTACTTTACACTGAACACTACTTTACACAGAACACTTCATTACACAGAACAATACTTTACACAAAACATTTCTTTACACAGAACACTACTATACACAGAACACGACTTTGTACAGAACACTCCTCTTCACAGAACACTACGTTACACTGAACACTACTTTATACAGAACATTTCTTTACCCAGAGCACAGCTCTACACAGAACACTTCTTTACCCAGAACACTACTTTACACAGAACAGTTCTTTACACCGAACACTATTCTACACAGAACACTACTATACACAGAACATGACTTTGTACAGAACACTCCTCTTCACAGAACACTACTTTACACTGAACACTACTTGACACAGAACACAACTTTACACAGAACACTTCTTTACACAGAACACTACTTTACACAGAACAGTTCTTTACACAGAACACTATTCTACACAGAACACTACTATACATAGAACACGACTTTGTACAGAACACTCCTCTTCACAGAACACTACTTTGCACTGAACACTACGTTACACAGAACACTTCTTTACACAGAATACAACTCTACACAGAACACTACTTTATACAGAATAATACTATACACAGAACACGACTTTGCACAGAACACGACTCTACACAGAACACTTCTATACACAAAACACGACTTTGCACATAACACTCCTCTTCACAGAACACTACTTTACACAGAACATTACTCTATACAGAACACTACTCTATACAGAACACTTCTTTACACAGAACAATATTATACACAGAACACGAATTTGCACAGAACTCTCTTCTTCACATAACACTATTTTACACAGAACACTACTTTACACAGAACACTTCTTGACACAGAACACTACTCTACACATAACACTACTTACCATAGAACAATAATATACACAGAACACGACTTTGCACAGAACACTCCTCTTTACAGAACACTACTTTACACTGAACACTGCTATTGACTTAACGCTACTTTACTCATAACATTTCTTTACACAGAACAATACTCTACACAGAACACTACCCTACACAGAACACTATTCTACACAGATTACTTCTTTACACAGGTCACTACTTCACAAAGATCTTTACTTTACACAAAACACTATTCTACACAGAGAATTTCTAGACGCAGAACACTACATTACACAGAACACTACTGTACACAGAACACTTCTTTACACTGGACACTACTTCACGCAGAACTCTACTTTATACAAAACACTATTCTACACAGAGATTTTCTATACATAGAACACTACATAACACAGAACACTACATTACACAGAACAATGCTCTGCACAGAACACTACTTTACAAAGAAACCTACTTTGCACAGAACACTACTCTAAACAGAACACTTCTCTACATAGAACACTACTTTACATAGAATACTTCTTTACGCAGAACACTACTCTACACAGAACACTGCTTTACACAGAACAATACTATACACAGAAAACGACGTTGCACAGAACACTCCTCTTCACAGAACACTACTTTACACAGAACACTATTCTACATAGAACACTACTTTACACAGAATACTACTCTTCACAGAAACTACTTTACTCAGAAAACTACCCTACACAGAACACTACCCTTCACAGAAAACTACCCATCACATAACACTACTTTGCACAGAACACTAATTGACACTTTCCTGTTATTGAGTGATATCAAATTTACGAGTGAAAATAACTCGAGTTTTTGAGTGAAATCTAGGAATGGCGTCGACTCCATTTTTATATTTAAGTTTAAATATATTACAACATTACAATATATTTGTACAGACTATGAAAAGGATCAAAACGAAATAGTGGATCTTATAGAGTTCTCATTATATTTTCGTAAGTTAGTTTATATTTATGTATTTGAACTGGATTTGGAAGAAAGCTTTGAGTTTATATGCACCGTTCTCATGTCGTCTTGCTGGATAGATCCATGTGTGTTGCATCAGCTGTAGCTGTGGATCGAATCGATAACATCTAGTTTAAGTGGCTAAACACTATATTCACTACACCACTTTCCCGCTTTCTTTTTGTTAAAGTGACCGTGACCTTGAGCAGACCTATCCAAAAAGAAGCAAAACTAGTCAAGACTATAAAATCAATCCGTATTCATTACACATTATTGTTCATGATATTACAATAATCTTAAAACTGTATTTATTTGTATATAAGTGTCCAAATTAATCTCTATATATCGCATCAATACCTCACTACATTTAACAGACACGTCCTTCCATTGTGAACTCTGGGACTAAAATTCACGTGCCTCTATGCAATTGAAATTCCGCTGAATACTTTTATTACACAGTTACCTTTACGGTACCCTTTTTTAACTATGGAGTTTATCTTAGCTTAAGTCATAAACGGGAAACCAACTCTGACTAAAGCTACTGGACCTTGACATTGAGTTAGAATGCACGATATCCCCAGGTGCTAAATACACACGGGTAAAATAGTTACACACGCTTAAAGAGTTAAACTGTATTTTGATAGAACGTTTATGTAAGCAGTAAGAGGTACAAGAGTTACACGTGCTTCAACTCACCTTTCTGTTAAGTAGATGTATATAAGTCTTACCTTCCATATAGTATATCATATATGTTCTCCATATAGTCTAATATATATTTTCATCATATATTTTCTTCGTGCAGTCTATTATTATTTTCGCAATATTCTATCATATATTTTCATTATATATATTGCACCATTTAATATTCTCCGTATAGTCAATCATATACTTTATCGATATAATCTATTATATATTTTCATCATATATTTTCTCTGTGCGGTCTATCATATATTGTCTCCTTAAAGTTTGTCATACATTTTCTCCATATAGTTTAATACATATTTTCATCATATATTTTCTTCGTGCATTCTATTGTTATTTTCGCCATAAAGTCTATCATATATTTTTCATCATTTTATATTCTCGGTAAAGTCAATCATACAAAATGGACAGCAGGGTGGAGGTCTTGGTTGGGCTCGGAAAAGAAAGTCCATTAAATAGGTCAAGATTAGTGATGTAAACTTTTTTTTAGTTGATGGTGATCAGCTTACAGAATTAATAGTATTAGTGAAAAATAAAATTGATTTAAAAAAAAAATTCAAACCCGAGCTAAACAAAAAACTTTAACCTTTAAGGTTTTAAAGCCCAAAGTATGGAAATGTATGTAAATTAGCTATATTCATTGTTTCTACAACATGTGTTTATGAAGTTTAGTCACCAAAACATGAGTAGTTTGTTCAGAAACAGAGCAAAAGCTGATTTAAACATAAAACTTTAACCAAACCCGAGCTAAACAAAAAACTTTAACCTAAGGTTTTAGCGCCTAAAGTATGTTAATTTATGTAAGTTAGCTATATACATTGTTTATATAACATGATATGAATGTGTTTATGAAGTTTAGTCACTGTTACGTGAATAGTTTGTTCAGAAACAGAGAAAAAGCTGAGCTAAACATAAAACTTTAACCAGCGGACCACGACAACGACAACGACAACGACGACGCCAGGGTCATGACAATACGTCTCACACCACTATTACATTTCCCATAGGGCTCCATTGTAACATTATGTCCAAAACACAGTGAAAAATAAAACTCTGCAGCATGTGTCTGGGCTCAAATTCGTCACTGGTTCAAGATATGCAATTATAAAGGGGGAAAAAAATATACCTTGACCAGGTTTTTTTTTTTTAAATTCAATGCTTTTGTGAGACCTATCAATTTCCAGAGTAATAATATGCCAACTACTCGTTCACGATGCGGTTCAAACCAACAATTCTGAAATGAAACATAATTGCCCAGAAAGCTGGTATCAGCATTAAATTTCCAGTGGTGATTTCTTAAATACTGACAATTTAACTCATGCTAGGAAAAAATAAATCATTGCAGAACAAAGTCCTGAAAAAAGAAGAAAAAGAGAACTAAAGTTTTAGTTCTACCGCCTTCATCTATAGGTCCGGACTACTCAAGGGAGACAATATTGATGCGAGTCCAATAGCTCTTCGTTTTTTCTCTCAAAAAGACGAGCTTATAATGATGTGCTATGACAGACATGTATAAATTGTACCTTAAGAAAACATGCTATTTGCAGAAATACTACAAGGGCAAAGTTTTCCTACAGATTATGCAAATTTATTTAATATAAAGTCAAGTAATACTTTGAAATATATTCATGGTTACAAGTCCATGGGTGTAAATATCGAGTTGATGCACGGGCATGAACACGCCCGAGTTCAACATTGCCGTGTGTCTAGTGATGGATCCGAGTTCAACATTGCCGTGTGTCTAGTGATGGATCCGAGTTTAACATTGTCGTGTGTCTAGTGATGGATCCGAGTTCAACATTGTCGTGTGTTTAGTGATGGATCCGAGTTCAACATTGTCGTGTGTCTAGTGATGGATCCGAGTTTAATATTGACGTGTATCTAGTGATGGATCCGAGTTCAACATTGCCGTGTGTCTAGTGATGGATCCGAGTTCAACATTGTCGTGTGTCTAGTGATGGATCCGAGTTTAATATTGTCGTGTGTCTAGTGATGGATCCGAGTTCAACATTGCCGTGTGTCTAGTGATGGATCCGAGTTTAATATTGTCGTGTGTCTAGTGATGGATCCGAGTTTAATATTGTCGTGTGTCTAGTGATGGATCCGAGTTCAACATTGCCGTGTGTCTAGTGATGGTTCTGAGTTCAACATTGCCAGAACACTACATTACACAGAACACTGCTCTGCACAGAACACTACTTTACAAAGAACACTACTTTGCACAGATCACTACTATAAACAGAACACTTCTCTACATAGAACACTACTTTACATAGAATACTTCTTTACGCAGAACACTACTCTACACAGAACACTGCTTTACACAGAACAATACTCTACACAGAAAACGACTTTGCACAGAACACTCCCCTTCACAGAACACTACTTTACACAGAACACTATTCTACATAGAACACTACTTTACACAGAAAACTACTCTTCACAGAAACTACTTTACTCAGAAAACTACCCTACACAGAACACTACCCTTCACAGAAAACTACTTTACACAGAACACTACTTTGCACAGAACACTAGTTGACACTTTCCTGTTATTGAGTGATATTAAATTTACAAGTGAAAATAACTCGAGTTTTTGAGTGAAATCGATTTCTAGTAATGGCGTCGACTCCATTTTTATATTTAAGTTTAAACATATTTTATTTCGTATATTACAACATTACAATATATTTGTACAGACTATGAAAAGGATCAAAACGAAATAGTGGATCTTATAGAGTTCTCATTATATTTTCGTAAGTTAGTTTATATTTATGTATTTGAACTGGATTTGGAAGAAAGCTTTGAGTTTATATGTACCGTTCTCATGTCGTCTTGCTGGATAGATCCATGTGTGTTGCATCAACTGTAGCTGTGGATCGAATCGATAACATCTAGTTTAAGTGGCTAAACACTATATTCACTACACCACTTTCCCGCTTTCTTTTTGTTAAAGTGACCGTGACCTTGAGCAGACCTATCCAAAAAGAAGCAAAAATAGTAAAGACTATAAAATCAATCCGTATTCATTACACATTATTGTTCATGATATTACAATAATCTTAAAACTGTATTTATTTGAATATAAGTGTCCAAATTAATCTCCATATATCGCATCAATACCTCACTGCATTTAACAGACACGTCCTTCCATTGTGAACTCTGGGACTAAAATGCACGTGCCTCTATGCAATTGAAATTCCGCTGAATACTTTTATTACACAGTTACCTTTACGGTACCCTTTTTTAACTATGGAGTTTATCTTAGCTTAAGTCATAAACGGGAAACCAACTCTGACTAAAGCTACTGGACCTTGACGTTGAGTTAGAATGCACGATATCCCCAGGTGCTAAATACACACGGGTAAAATAGTTACACACGCTTAATGAGTTAAACTGTATTTTGATAGAACGTTTATGTAAGCAGTAAGAGGTACACGAGTTACACGTGCTTCAACTCAACTTTCTATTAAGTAGATGTATATAAGTCTTACCTTCCATATAGTATATCATATATGTTCTCCATAAAGTTTATCATACAATTTCTCCATATAGTCTAATATATATTTTCATCTAATATTTTCTTCGTACAGTCTATTATTATTTTCGCAATATTATATCATATATTTTCATTATATATATTGCATCATTTGATATTCTCCGTATAGTCAATCATATACTTTATCGATATAATCTATCATATATTTTCATCATATATTTTCTCTGTGCAGTCTATCATATATTGTCTCCATAAAGTTTGTCATACATTTTCTCCATATAATCTAATACATATTTTCATCATATATTTTTGTTCGTGCATTCTATTGTTATTTTCGCCATATATTCTATCATATATTTTCATTATCTATTTTTCATCATTCAATATTCTCCGTACAGTCAATCATATACATTATCGATATAATGTATTATATATTTTCATCATATATTTTCTCTGTGCTGTCTATCATATATTGTCTCCATAAAGTTTGTCATACATTTTCTCCATATAGACTAATACATATTTTCATCATATATTTTCTTCGTGCAGTCTATTATTATTTCCGCCATATATTCTAACATATATTTTCATTATATATTTTTCATCATTTAATATTCTCCGTACAGTCAATCATATACATTATCGATATAATGTATTATATATTTTCATCATATATTTTCTCTGTGCAGTCTATCATATATTGTCTCCATAAAGTTTGTCATACATTTTCTCCATATAGTCTAATACATATTTTCATCATATATTTTCTTCGTGCAGTCTATTATTATTTCCGCTATATATTCTAACATATATTTTCATTATATATTTTTCATCATTTAATATTCTCCGTACAGTCAATCATATACATTATCGATATAATGTATTATATATTTTCATCATATATTTTCTCTGTGCAATCTATCATATATTGTCTCCATAAAGTTTGTCATACATTTTCTCCATATAGTCTAATACATATTTTCATCATATATTTTCTTCGTGCAGTCTATTATTATTTCCGCCATATATTCTAACATATATTTTCATTATATATTTTTCATCATTTAATATTCTCCGTACAGTCAATCATATACATTATCGTTATAATCTATTATATATTTTCATCGTATATTTTCTCTGTGCAGTCTATCATATATTGTCTCCATAAAGTTTGTCATACATTTTCTCCATATAGTCTAATACATATTTTCATCATATATTTTCTTCGTGCAGTCTATTATTATTTCCGCCATATATTCTATCAGATATTTTCATTATATATTTTTCATCATTTAATATTCTCCGTACAGTCAATCATATACTTTATCGATATAATCTTTTATATATTTTCATCATATATTTTCTCATTGCAGTCTATCATATATAATCTCCACATATTCTACCATAGATTTTGATATTAAATATTTTCCGTATAGTCAACCAGTTACTTTATCCATATGAGCTATCATATATTTTCTCCATATAGCCTATCATATATTTTCTCCATATAGCCTATCATGCATTTTCTTCATATAGTCTATCATACATTTTCTTCATAAAATTGTGATTTTTTAAAAAATAAAAAAAAATATGATATACATTAAATCTTAAGAATGTAGACATTTGATATGAACTTGTTAAAATGTAACAATACAAAACTCATTTAATTATCTTATACCCTGAATAACTGAATTATACATATAAGTGGTTCACAATACAAGAAATATTTTCAACACAAACTTAAAAATTAAATATTCAAATTTTCTCTAGCCTGCGAGGAGCTACATAAATGTTTTTTAACTTCACGTTTAAAAGTTTGCTTATTGGTTGTGATCTTTTAACATAGAATCGGTCACGGGTTTGACCTCTCGCCTTAGCTACGGTCTGTATGGTGTTTTTGAGAAAGGCACTTTATCCCCATGTGTTTAGGTCTGTTTATAGCCAGGGGGACTCCGAGTGTGATTTGCCCAAGTTGTAAGAACTTGTTTTACGGTCGATGCCGAATTAACAAGTTTTAACTATCATTTTGTATAGTCTAACTCGGTGGTGCGCGCACAAAATGACCTTTCTATGTGTCGACGTGCTATAAACCACCATTCATTCATTCATTCATTCATTCATTATATCTCGGTGAACTGTACATCTGATTTGAATTTTCTTGCTGGAAATGAACGAGACGTTTGCTCCATTTAACTTGAGAAATGTGTCGTGTACTGAACGGCTTTCAGACTGATAACAGGTTTATGTCAACACAGCAAATTTTAATATCTTACACGGTCAAATAAAACTCATTTTTATTTTAATTATTTTTAATTTGAAATTTAATATTTAATGAAAGAATAAAAATCAATAACAAGAGCACCACAAGCGGGTGCAGACGCTCGTCTTTTTTCCAAATCTATTACATAGGTCAAAGTCAGTGAAATAAACTTTTTAAACATGATGGTGATTAGTTTAAAAAATCAATACTTTTACTGAAAAAATAAAACAGATTTAAAAAAAATGACCCAAAAAAATAGAGATGTCGAAGAACAACGTTAACTCGACTATTCTAGCTTTGTCAATCACAAAACAGTATATTATAATGTACCATCAGAAAAACAGATATATCAGTATGAATGTAAGTATCTTTCATATTAGCAAAATAGTAGATACATGTATCTGCAAGTAGGACTATTAGGGCAGAATGTACAATATGTCTATGGGTTGGTAACAAAGTTGAAAAGAGACAGTGTATCTAATTCAATACAGAACAAAATTTTAAGAAAACAATTGGAGGTGGTGGATAGGTCTTGGGGTTGGTAACAAAGGGGCAGAATAGTTTCAAATTTAAAACAAAACAAAATTTAAAAGGAAAATGGGGGTGATGTCCTTGGGGTCAGTATCAAAGTTGAAAAGGGGCAAAGTATTTAATTTAAAACAAAAACAGATTAAAAAAAACAACAACAAAAAAAGAAATGTCACTATTAAGTGTCCCCCGAATGGTCGGTGAAAAATTACACTATATGATATAATAGGTAGCGATGTATCCATGAATATCAAGAATAATGGACTAATGTTTCAGACTAGACATGCAATTTCATGTTGTTTTTTTTACATTAAAGCATGACCTTGACCTTTGTGTAACCTTGACCGTGACATCTGATATAATGGTCTGGGTATTTAAACAGTTAAATGCAGATGAAACACGAAATCTCACACAAACTGAAAGTGTTGTCAAACAAACTGAAACTGTGACCTTGACCTTTGAGGTACAGGTGTGGGTCTTACTCGCGACACGTCGTCATGTTAGGTTTATCATTTGTAGCAAGTATCAACAAAATCCATCTATGCATGACAAAGTAACAGGCCGGAAACAAAATCTCACACAAACTCAAAGTGTTGTCAAACAAACACAAAGTGTGACCTTGACTTTGGAGCAACGGGTGTGGGTCTTACTCGCGACACGTTGTCATGTTAGATTGATCATTTGTAGCAAGTATCAACAAAATCCATCTTTGCATGACAAAGTTACAGGCCGGAAACGAAATACTGGACGGAAGGACGGACGTTCTCACGAATGGGTATTTAAGTGGCTTCTTTGCGTCAATCGTATACTTGTGTGGCTAATTTTAGACAATTTTAGCCACATAAAAGAAAAAAAAGCCACATAAAAGCTGTTTTTAAGTGTCTAGAAACAGCCACGTAGTTATTTTTCAACTACTTTTCAACTGTCCATAAAAAAATACTAACCCTAAACCCTAGACACTTAACTACCCATTTGTGTGCCCGGAAGGACGGACGGACGGACGGACGGACAGACGGACGCTGCGATAACTATATGCCACCCAAAAAAAATTGGGGGGGTGGGGGCAGGGCATAAAAATGGGCAGGGTTGGGTAAGAGTGAGGTTCTTGGGGTCGGTAACAAAGTTGAAATGGGGTAGAGTTTTTTATTTAATACAAAACAAAATATAAATTTAATTTTTTTCTAAAAATGGCGGGGATGAGGGGGGGGGGGGGGGGGGGGGGGGTGAGGGTCTTTAGGTTGGTAACAAAGTTGAAAGGGGACAGAGTATTTGATTTAATACAAAACAAAATTTAAAAGAAAATGGGCGGGGATGGGGATGGGGGAGAGGGGTGAGGGTCTTTGGGTCGGTAACAAAGATAAAATGGGGTAGAGTATTTGATTTAATACAAAACAAAATTTTAAAAAAATGAGCGGGGATGGGGATGGGTGGGGTGGGGGAGGGATAGGGGTGAGGTCTTTTGGTCGGTAACAAAGTTGAAATGGGGCAGAGTATTTCATTTAATACAAAACAAATTTAAAAGAAAAAAAAATGGACAGCAGGGTGGGGGTCTTGGTTGGGCTCGGGAAGGAAAGTCCATTAAATAGGTCAAGATTAGTGATGTAATCTTTTTTTAGTTGATGGTGATCAGCTTACAGAATTAATAGTATTACTGAAAAATAAAACTGATTTAAAAAAAAAATTCAAACCCGAGATAAACAAAAACCTTTAACCTAAGGTTTTAAAGCCCAAAGTATGGAAATGTATATAAGTTAGCTATATTCATTGTTTCTACAACATGTGTATATGAAGTTTAGTCACCAAAACATGAGTAGTTTGTTCAGAAACAGATCAAAGGCTGATCTAAACATAAAACTTTAACCAAATTCGAGCTAAACAAAAAACTTTAACCTACGGTTTTAAAGCCCAAAGTATGGAAATGTATGTAAGTTAGCTATATTTATTGCTTCTACAACATGTGTTTATGAAGTTTAGTCACCAAAACATGAGTAGTTTGTTCAGAAACAGAGCAAAATATGATCTAAACATAAAACTTTAACCAAACCCGAGCTAAACAAAAAACTTTAACCTAAGGTTTTAGCGCCTAAAGTATGTAAATTAAGGTAAGTTAGCTATATACATCGTTTGTATAACATGATATGAATGTGTTTATCTAGTTTAGTCACTGTAACATGAGTTATTTGTTCAGAAACAGAGAAAAAGCTGAGCTAAACATAAAACTTTAACCAGCGGACCACGACGACAACGACAACGACAACGACGACGACGACGCCAGGGTCATGACAATACGTCTCACACCACTATTACATTTCCCATAGGGCTCCATTGTAACATTATGTCCAAAGCACAGTGAAAAATAAAACTCTGCAGCATGGGTCTGGGCTCAAATTTTCACTGGTTCAAGATATGCAATTATAAAGGGAAAAAAGCATACCTCGACCAGGTTTTTTTTTTTAAATTCAATGCTTTTGTGAGACCTATCAATTTCCAGAGTAATAATATGTCAACTACTCGCTAACGATGCAGTTCAAACCAACAATTCTGAAATGAAACAGAATTGCCCAGAAAGCTGGTATCAGCATCAAATTTCCAGTGGCGATTTCTTAAATACTGGCCATTTAACTCATGCTAGGGAAAAATAAATCATTGCATTACAAAGTCCTGAATAAAGAAGAAAAAGAGAACTAAAGTTTTAGTTCTACCTCCTTCATCTATAGGTCCGGAGTATTCAAGGGAGACAATATTGGTGCGAGTCCAATAGCTCTTCGGGGTTTTTTTTCTCAAAAAGACGAGCTTATAATGATGTGCTATGATAGACATGTATAAATTGTACATTAAGAAAACATGCTATTTGCAGAAATATTACAAGGGCAAAGTTTACCTACACATTATGCCAATTTATTTAATATGAAATTAAAGTAATTCTGGGAAATTTATCATTTATAAATACTGAGAGATAACTATTTATATAGGAAAGTATAGTAATATTGGGATATTACTATCTATATATGAAAGTAAAGTAATACTGGGAGATTACTATTTATATAATTTATGAAAGTATAATAATACTGGGAGATTACAATTTATTTATGAGAGTCAAGTAATACTAGGAGTTGACCATTTATTTATGAGAGTCAAGTAATACTGGGAGATTTTTATTTATTTATGAGGGTCAAGTAATACTGGGAGATTATTATTTCTTTATGAGGGTCTAGTAATACTGGGAGATTAGCATTTATATATGAAAGTTAATTAATACTGGGAGATTATCATTTATATATAAAGTAAAGTAATACTAGGAGATTACTATTCATTTAAGAGAGTCAAGTAATACTGGAAGATTACCATTTATATATGAAAGTATAGTAATACTGGGAGATTACCATTTATATATGAAAGTATAGTTATTAATGGAGATTACTTTTTATATATAAAGTCAAGAAATGCTGGGAGATTACTATTTTTATATAAAGTCAAGTAATACTTGGAAATATATTCATGGTTACAAGTCCATGGGTGTGAATATCGAGTTGATGCACGGGCATGAACACGCCCGAGTTCAACATTGCCGTGTGTCTAGTGATGGATCCAAGTTCAACATTGCCGTGTGTCTAGTGATGCTTCCGAGTTCAACATTGCCGTGTGTCTAATGATGGATCCGAGTTCAACATTGCCGTATGTCTAGTGATGGTTCCGAGTTCCAAATTGCCGTGTGTCTAGTGATGGATCCGAGTTCAACATTGCCTTGTGTCTAGTGATGGTTCCGAGTTCTACATTGCCGTGTGTCTAGTGATGGTTCCGAGTTCAACATTGCCGTGTGTCTAGTGATGGTTCCGAGTTCTACATTACCGTGTGTCTAGTGATGGTTCCGAGTTCAACATTGCCTTGTGTCTAGTGATGGTTCCGAGTTCAACATTGCCTTGTGTCTAGTGATGGTTCCGAGTTCTACATTGCCGTGTGTCTAGTGATGGTTCCGAGTTCAACATTGCCTTGTGTCTAATGATGGTTCCGAGTTCTACATTGCCGTGTGTCTAGTGATGGTTCCGAGTTCAACATTGTCGTGTGTCTAGTGATGGTTCCGAGTTCAACATTGCCTTGTGTCTAGTGATGGTTCCGAGTTCAACATTGCCTTGTGTCTAGTGATGGTTCCGAGTTCTACATTGCCGTGTGTCTAGTGATGGTTCCGAGTTCAACATTGCCTTGTGTCTAGTGATGGTTCCGAGTTCTACATTGCCGTGTGTCTAGTGATGGTTCCGAGTTCAACATTGCCGTGTGTCTAGTGATGGTTCCGAGTTCAACATTGCCTTGTGTCTAGTGATGGTTCCGAGTTCTACATTGCCGTGTGTCTAGTGATGGTTCCGAGTTCAACATTGCCGTGTGTCTAGTGATGGTTCCGAGTTCTACATTGCCTTGTGTCTAGTGATGGTTCCGAATTCTACATTGCCGTGTGTCTAGTGATGGTTCCGAGTTCAACATTGCCGTGTGTCTAGTGATGGTTCCGAGTTCAACATTGCCTTGTGTCTAGTGATGGTTCCGAGTTCTACATTGCCTTGTGTCTAGTGATGGTTCCGAGTTCAACATTGCCTTGTGTCTAGTGATGGTTCCGAGTTCTACATTGCCGTGTGTCTAGTGATGGTTCCGAGTTCAACATTGCCGTGTGTCTAGTGATGGTTCCGAGTTCAACATTGCCGTGTGTCTAGTGATGGTTCCGAGTTCTACATTGCCGTGTGTCTAGTGATGGTTCCGAGTTCAACATTGCCGTGTGTCTAGTGATGGTTCCGAGTTCAACATTGCCGTGTGTCTAGTGATGGTTCCGAGTTCTACATTGCCTTGTGTCTAGTGATGGTTCCGAGTTCAACATTGCCGTATGTCATGTAATGGATCCGAGTTCAACATTGCCGTGTGTCTAGTGATGGTTCCGAGTTCAACATTGCCTTGTGTCTAGTGATGAATCCGAGTTCAACATTGCCGAACATTGCCGTGTGTCTAGTGATGATTCCGAGTTCAACATTGCCGTGTGTCTAGTGATGGTTCCGAGTTCAACATTGCCGTGTGTCTTGTGATGGACTGGAGTTCAACATTGCCGTGTGTCTAGTGATGGTTCCGAGTTCAACATTGGTGTGTGTCTAATGATTGGTCCGAGTTCAACATTGCCTGTGTCTAGTGTTGGTTCCGAGTTCAACATTGCCGTGTGTCTAGTGATGGTTCCGAGTTCAACATTGCCGTGTGTCTAGTGATGGTTTCGAGTTCAACATTGCCGTTTGTCTAGTGATGGTTCCGAGTTCAACATTGCCGTGTGTCTAGTGATGATTCCGAGTTCAACATTGCCGTGTGTCTAGTAATTGATCCTAGTTCAACATTGCCATGTGTATAATGATGGATCTGAGTTCAACATTGCCGTGTGTCTAGTGATGATTCTGAGTTCAACATTGCCGTGTGTCTAGTAATTGATCCTAGTTCAACATTGCCATGTGTATAATGATAGATCTGAGTTCAACATTGCCGTGTGTCTAAACATGGGTCCGAGTTCAACCTTGCCGTGTGTCTAGTGATGGATCCGAGTTCAACATTGCCGTGTGTCTAGTAATTGATCTGAGTTCAACCTTGCCGTGTGTCTAATGATGGTTCCGAGTTCAACATTGTCGTGTGTCTAGTAATTGATCTGAGTTCAACCTTGCCGTGTGTCTAGTGATGGTTCCGAGTTCAACATTGCCGTGTGTCTAATGATTGATCTGAGTTCAGCATTGACGTGTGTCTAGTGATGGACTCGAGTTCAATATTGCCGTGTGTCTAGCGATGGAAAGTCCAGATAACCTAGAAACTGCCAGGGTCAATTTGTATATATATGACGTTTCTTTAACATGTGTACATATATGTATATTCGTTTACATAAATATCTAGGTCAAAGGGCGATATTATCAAGATAATCAAAATACTAAACGTACTTAAATCCAGATAATAAAGATGCAGTTAAATTAACAGTCCTTACACATTAAGATACGTTCCTTTTTAAAAACTGTAATAGTATTTGCTGTTGTTTAGTGTAATGCTTTAAAAATAACTTATACGAATATAAGATACTTTTGTAAGTCCTAAGATTTTCATACGGAAAAACAGTGTTGTCCAAAACTGTTTCACGAACGCAAAGTTATTGTATAGATTTCAAGGTATATCATTTACACGACTTCCTAACGCCTTAATGAGGATGTTAGAGAAATATTATATAATTATAACACTTGATGAAGTATATGACTATTTATCGTAACTATGAATTTAACGCTAATTAGGAACGTTATTTTATATGTCTTTTATTATAAATTGAGTACCATGTAAGTTCAAATCCCATTTCATCTGACATCATTATTTCATTTGTTTCTGTATGTATACTGAAAGGAAAAGCTAACCCCCACTTTTTTATTTTCAATATATTCGTCAAAGTATCGAGTAGCTTTTTTGGAATCTAAATACGACATTAACATACACTATGCATTTATTTCATATAGCCAAAATGTTCTTTTCTTATTCAAGTCCAAACTTTAAGGAAATAGCTTTGGTATTTTTTAAGAAAATACATCAAACGTCAGGTACATAAACTGTCAGGAAGCGGTTTAGCTGTTGCGTTCAGTATATTGTCATATGGCTATTCTTTATATTAATTATGTTCGTGCTACATTGATGACTGTGTCGTTTGACTGCTACGCCTCCTTCTTGGCCAATCGGAAATTCGCTCGGCCATTTCCGTAAACGTTCGAAATTTACTTTTTATTTCGAACGTTAACGGAAATGGCAGAGCGATGTTCCGATTGCTGCTTGGCATAGTGTTTTGCTTATTTATGACCACCTTCCTTTATAGCATTCAGTTTGCCTTAGTGTTGTTCCCTGCTGATGTCGTGGGTTCGAGCACAGCTGGATCACAGTGTTTTACGTGAGATAGTGTGTAACTTTATGAACGACGGTGATTCTAAGTCTGCATAACATCACAGGTGTATTAATTCCATAAAGATAATAGAAACATTTATTGATGGAATATGAACTGTGAATATATATAGGTTAATATTGACGCGTCCTTATCTACTATAGGTCATGACGGACATTTGATTTCTGCCACTTAGTTCATTTAGTAAACAAAACAGAAAGCGTGATCGATAGAAACCGCAATATTCCAAACTGAAACTTGAAACATGACGTCCGGACAAAACAACAACCATGTTTACACTGTTTACATCATTAAGTGTTAAGTGTGTTTATCTGAACTCCAGCAATGTTATTTCCTACAAAGCTATAATAAATATATATAATGGCACCTTGAAACAATAACTGCGACTTAGAAGTCACATTATGGCTCTTGTGCATGGTTTTATATAGTATCCAAACCAGAGCACATTTTAAAGACGTCCGATTCATAACTGCATGTTTTTTGTAATTTTGTCTATTTTCTTAACGGTTTGTAGATTCAACTGACAAACACTTTTTATAAACTATGCCGAACGACGGAAGTGCGTTAAGGTTTTACGGCGTACCAACACATTATAGGTTATTCGACGTCAATAGGCAGGAAGATTCCAGGTTCACTCTACATGTACAAAAAAAACAACAAATGAACTTACAGATTAAAAATAAAATACACCAACAAATGAATATGCAGAATGAACCTAGAACCTTGATACCTGCAGAACTGCAGAGTTTCAGCAAATTCTATCGTATTACTCAAATTGGCGCTTCTTACAACATATTGAGCCACAGTGGTCCTTTTCTTGCCATCACTCATATGGCTCCCTGAAACCACACAGGGGTTGATAATTCAACCACAATAGTGAACATGACAAAAAATGATAAGTGAACATGACACCCATTCGGAGGATTCCTACCCCTCTGCTGAGATCGACAGTGATTATATTCTTAGCCGGAAGCACACGGGCTTCAATAAAAATCATCATATTGACAAACGCATTAATGAAATACTTTTCAGAGGCTTAGCGTGACAAATTTGGAAGTTACTAAGGTGTGGGGTGTTTGTATGTGTGTGTAAGAGAGGGGTGGGGGAGATGTTGAGCAGCACATGGTAAATTAGGTCGATATTTTACAAAAAGACAATGTTGGTTTATGTATGGAAATGTTTATATTGCAACTTTTTAAGTAACTATTTGTACACCACTTTTGTTAATTGTCTATTGTTTCTATCGATTCTTAGCCTTTTTTAGCCTTTAATTTCAAATGTTACTCAGCAGAGTGACTGAGTAAGCCACGCTACACCTGCCTTTACATAATATCATGAATATGTAAATATTGCTTACAATTGTTTGATAATGTGACTCTGAAATTCAACCGGCGTTTCTTTATCCTTTAAGTATATGTTTATTCTGATTTCACTTAGCTGCTTACTACATTCTATCTACATATACTAAGTTTCACAAACCTAGCTTGGATACGTTTTGAGTAATTCTTCCATGCGGACAGAGAGACACACGCCAAAAGAACGGACGGACGGACGGTCGGACAGAAAGTTAACATATAGTCTTCTCCGATGAAACCAGTATGATAGTAATACTCGAACCTGTTCGGACTGACGGTCGGACGGAAAGTAAACATATAGTTCTCTCCGGTGAAACAAGTACGATACTAATACTCGAACCTGGTATATCGCATTTAACACTTGCTAAAGTAAATTATACGCAATCAAAATACAATCTCGTACAAGTAAACTAGTATGCCAGTTATACCTTATTGGTTAATACTAGTTATCTGCATGATAACCGTAGCCTAGTCAAGTTTGAACAATTAGGTCAACAGATCTTTTGGTGTAATGCAACGTCATAATGTTCAACTATTATATAAATTTAAATATACACCACCATGTAAACATGACGGTAATCAACTCCAAATTAAACGTAGAGCCGATGTTGTTATTGCATCGAATCCGGTTCCACCAGCTATTGTGTTTGTTTGAGACAGAGAACTTTTGATGTCCAAATGATCATGCTCTTTTAAGTACAATGTTCCGGACAAAGGACATGAGACCGTCTATCTTAACACAGTAAGAAAAATATAAACAAAAATGCGCTTTTACCCAAAGCCTTTGTGCTGTCTATATTTTTTCCACAGACAATGACATATTTCAAGTAAAGCATTTACATATTTACATTTAACATTCACGTATGGTGTTATATGGTATACTTATAATTGTAGAAGGCGGTTAATCAAGATTTTAGATTTTTTTTTATTAAATAATTAAAGAACAAAAACAATAAATATAACAACAATTTTTTTAATCATCCGGTCAATCTGTTATATATTCTTTTCACTTAGAAGCGAAATTATCAGATATCATTCATTGAGAAATCTCCATTATTTATCCAAAAGCGTGACATTAATATGATTTTTAAGCTATAATAAATGGGTCAATATTTAAAATCAACATTTTAATACTCCTTAATAAGTAGGGTTTTTTTTATAAATAACTGTTATATTTATTTTATTCCATGAAATTCTATTTGGATTAGGCATCTGGATTAGGCATGGCAAAAATATGATAACAGATGTTTGAAAAGCCAAAGATTTCTTATCATATTTTTCCAATGGGACTTAAATTTCGTTTCAATTCTAACCTCTCTGCTTAAAATTTCGTTTTTTGTTAAGTTTTAGCGGATTTGAAATTCCAATGCAGCCGTATTTCATTTATCTATAGTAAATAAAACATTTGAAAGGGCTCGTCATTCATAGAAATGCCAATAATAAAGAAGGGAACCTTTATTATTTGTTGATGTCAGCAGTAGAAAAATATTAGCTGAAAAGTAGGGATCATGTCTCATCCAAGAAAGCTTTTTGTTCAGTTTGTATCAAGTTGACAAGTTGACACGGTGAAAATAATGTTTTCCCAATTTCTAAGCATTATTTTATAAAAATTCAAAACGGAAAGTCTTTCAAAATGTCCCAATAACATCAATTTAAACTATAGAATGAGCATTAAAATAAGCAAGATAAACAAGATGCATATCTAAATGAAATGAAACAAAGTTCACCATTATAAAGTATATGACATGCAACCAACAATAGTCGTTCACCATCATAAAGTATACGACATACAACCAACAATAAACGTTCACCATCATAAAGTACACCATCATAAAGTATACGACATACAACCAACAATCAACAAAATACACCATCATAAACTATACGACATACAACCAACAATACACAAAATACACCCATCATAAAGTATACGACAAACAACCAACAATAAACAAAGTACACCGTCATAAAGTATACGACATACAACCAACAATAAACAAAATTCACCATCATAAAGTATACGACATACTACCAATAATAATCGTTCACCATCATAAAGTATACGACATACAACCAACAATAAACGTTCACCATCATAAAGTACACCATCATAAAGTATACGACATACAACCAACAATAAACAAAATACACCATCATAAAGTATATGACAAACAACCAACAATAAATAAAATTCACCATCATAAACTATACGACATACAACCAACAATCAACAAAATACACCCATCATAAAGTATACGACAAACAATTAACAATAAACAAAGTACACCGTCATAAAATATACGACATACAACCAACAATAAACAAAATACCCCATCATAAACTATACGACATACAACCAACAATAAACAAAATACACCATCATAAAGTATACGACATACAACCAACAATAAACAAAATTCACCATCATAAAGTATACGACATACAACCAACAATAAACAAAATACACCCATCATAAAGTATACGACAAACAACCAACAATAAACAAAGTACACCGTCATAAAGTATACGACATACAACCAACAATAAACAAAATTCACCATCATAAAGTATACGACATACAACCAATAATAATCGTTCACCATCATAAAGTATACGACATACAACCAACAATAAACGTTCACCATCATAAAGTACACCATCATAAAGTATACGACATACAACCAACAATAAACAAAATACACCATCATAAAGTATATGACAAACAACCAACAATAAATAAAATTCACCATCATAAACTATACGACATACAACCAACAATCAACAAAATACACCCATCATAAAGTATACGACAAACAATTAACAATAAACAAAGTACACCATCATAAAGTATACGACATACAACCAACAATAAACAAAATTCACCATCATAAAGTATACGACATACAACCAACAATAAACAAAATTCACCATCATAAAGTATACGACATACAACCAACAATAAACAGAAGCATAACATACAGTATATAAGTTGTAGTTCAGGGTATATAAATATATATTTGATAGTTTCAGGTATGTAGAATGAAACGAGGCTGAACTATTTGCGCAAATATTTGACACTGTTTATTTTAATTTCAACTGCTCCCTCGTGTCCATGACACATATACTAGTGTTACTTTTCTTTAAATATGACATTAAGTCAGCGTTTTTTTCGGTTTAGGACAACTTTCCGCTGCCATTTCTGAATGTTTGTTGCTATCAAAACATTGTCAGCGTAATGCAAGTATATGAAACGAATATATAGAAGTTAAATGTCTGGCCCCGTTTTTCGCAAGCATCTCAACTTAGAGTATGTTCTCAAGCTGACTGAAAAAAAAATCATTAGAAATACGAATAATGGCTGCATTTAAAACGTTCTAAATGCAAATATTATATATATCAATGTAATAATTGACATCGATAATGAAATAATGATAAAGTTAATTGTTAATTGAAAAAAATAAATTGTTGAGATTACCTCAGTGAGTACGAGACCTGGACCTAAATTCATAAAACTTTCGAGTCTATAAATTCAGACTCAAACTCAAAATTGCCAGTTTAGGTACTATAATAGCAAACGATTAGTTATAAAACGTATTCTTATTTGTTTCTGCTAGACAATGCTGTTCACTTCTTGAAATACTGTTTTTAATGAAAATTGCAAAATGTAAGATTTTGAGGTCAAGTCAGATATTACTCAAAAATGTGATGACCCGAACTTACATTTATCACAGTGTATAAAATCTGATGATTTAAAATTTACATTCAACACAAATTTACAAGAAATGAACAAAATGTTCATACAAAAAACAAGTTCAATAATGTATTTCTAGAAAAATACAACAAAAAAACATTTTAACTAAATATTGTGCTATCAAAAGTATTTTAAAATCGGAGTTTGATCTGGGATTTATACGTTGATTAATTTGAGCCCTAGACCTAAATTCATCAATCCTTTGAGTATGAAATTTAAACTCGGACATAAATTGTCAAATATTTAAGATTCATATAATTTATATAAAACAAATAAATAAATTATTATATTTATTTCTAGAAACTAGCAGTTTTAATGTTTATTTAACAAAAAAATGTTATAGGATCACTTTTCTTACCCATTATTGTATGTCTACATGATTTTACAAAAATGTAAGATTTTATGTTTGAGTCCGATTTTTTTTTCAGACTCATATTATTGATGAATTTAGGACCTGGACTCAATGCCACCAAGTTGTTTAGTGCTTGTTCGGTCTTAAAATGTGTGTGACGGACGTCTACGCATATACAGTGAATAGGTGCAAACTAAAACACGCACAGTTATAGATCGCATTGTGCCTACTGGTATACTTGTTATCTTTGAACCAAAGTTCCACCGAGTTCTTACGTCAACCACCTAGATGAAGATATATAAAGCTCAGAGACATCTTTCTCTAGAGGAATCGGTCGTACTTCTTACTGCAACTTCATACATTTATTCATCTAGTTTGACCAGCTCAGTTACTGGAGCTGTGAATGTGGAATAAACCTTCTTATCACTTAAGTCTAGATTCGGTTAGTGTGTCGCATTGTCTCGGTATCGTTTTTGGCATTGTTACACATAGACGCAGCGTGACTTATCGCACTGATTGCTCAAGACTGTGACTTTCTGAAGGCTCGACAGGTGGCGCTTATAATAAGTTGTGTCACCATATCTCCGCCTTTTACACGGAGGACTTCGCAGTGTTAGTATCGCGGTGACATCGACTCGGTGGACACAGTGCAGGGCCGTTTTCGGAGAACAAAGACTATATATTAACTAATTTAATTTATTAGTTTTCTTTTTATTTACATTTGAAAATATGTGGGTGACTACCACGGCTTTGTGCTTGGTCGCCTTTGTTGCCGGAATACAGGCAGGTGAGTTATAGAGTTTTGTTTTTAACAACGGAATCATATGGTTGCATTTAATTGTATGCTTAACATTTTACTAAACTATTAAAAAACATTTCTTTCTATAATATGAAATTCGTACAGACCACAAGCGTACACATGTTACCAAATTGCTTTACATGTGTTGTTTCAAATGTACGTAGGCTGGTGTTAATGTTAAATTGGAGTTGTTTTTTTTACAAATGAAAGTGTTACCAACGAGAAAACAGCGTTCACGTTATTGTTGTCTTACCGATTGAGTCTTCGTGGAGTTTACTTATTTCTCGACATTGATAATAGAAAAATGAATTAAGAACTCATCCAAACGAAGTTTAAGAATAATAATAAAGATGCTGATATTTTTTCTATTATTGCAGCACTTTGGAACTGTCCTGTGTACATTGGTCTGATGCATTGGTCAAATTAAGCTTTTTTCGATTTTTAGAACTATTTACATTTTTTTACCTAAACATGACGTCATTCAAAACGACACGTGTCCATTATTTCACAACTGATCAATACCTTCTCCTTTAATAGAAACATGCCGAGGGGAAATATATGGAAGAATATAATGCAGTCCTTTTGATACCATCTCTCAAAACAAGAACAAATATAATTTCGAATTATCGAAATATCATTATTCATATATCTCATATTGGCCAATCCGAAAATGGAATGCAATGAGAAAATATATCTAAACAGGGCATATACAAAGTGCATGGATACTGATAAGTTTATATGTAAAATGTTATTCAAAGAATTTGCCAATACCAAGTATAATGTAAATATGAAATTGTAACTATGAAAGCTTAAACTAACCAGCTACCATTTAATTGATATTGTATACGGTTTTTTAATTAAATAAAAACAATGTATAACTGAACAATATCGCTTGCTAAAACTATATTCACAAATGATGCTTTTTGTATATTGAAATGATAAAGAAACGCGGGGTAAATTTAGAGTCCAACTGTCGAACTATTGTAAGCGGTATTTACAGTTTTAGAATATATATGTAAAGGTATTTCAACAATTTATTTTATGGAACTGCTTTTTGCAATGTTGTATGATGCATATCTGTCTGTATCTGTGGTAGGTTTGTTTTGACATAATTGTTGCAAATACGCAAGGTCCAACTTCTTGTATTTTTGCAGATCTGTCTGTATCTGTGGTAGGTTTGTTTTGACATAATTGTTGCAAATACGCAAGGTCCAACTTCTTGTATTTTTGCAGATCTATCTGTATCTGTGGTAGGTTTGTTTTGACATAATTGTTGCAAATATGCAAGGTCCAACTTCTTGTATTTTTGCAATGTTGTATGATGCAGATCTATCTGTATCTGTGGTAGGTTTGTTTTGACATAATTGCTGTAAATACGCAAGGTCCAACTTATTCTGTTAAGAAGGCAGTTACATCCAACAATGTCTAAAATAGTTTTCTGATTAATTTGTTGTACAATTAGTATACATGTTTGTGTACTATGCATACAGTATATAGCGTACAGCTTACCTCAAATTTTTACGCAAGTGACAGTTATCAATTCATTTATTTACAACTATTCTAAATAGTACTAAGAACTAAGGTCTGGCCAAGCCAGAACAAGAGATTTTACTCCGACAAAAGATGAGAAATTCAAATACTTGTGAAACAAACAAACAGGAAATAAAAAAATACAGATATGAGGCCGAGCTAAGTGTCTGGTGTTTGTGTCATATCTTATTCTGCAATAAATGTGAACGCTGCGTGTTGTATCACATCACTCAATTATTAATATGTATCTGACTTTTGTTTTCAAATTATGTGTCACATTAAATGAACACTGATCGCAGTATCATCCCGGGGGTATAAGACTTTTTCTCATGCTTTTTCATGCTCATCTCCAACTCGCACTCAAACCAAAATGTTACGGATTCATATAAAAACACAAATTAAAGCTGAAACACTTGACTCGGTCTCGAATTCTAAAATGTTGGTATTAATGCAGTTTTGAGATAGAAAGTTACATATCTTTACATTTATTTGTTCATAATGAGCCCCATTTGTTTTTAAGTTGAAAAAGGAAGCTTGAATTGACCGTGGAATAAACAAGTATAACCTCCTGACCCTGAATCGTCAAATTACACCTATCAACGTAGGTCCATGTCCATATGGCTTCTTAGTTAAATCTTACCTTGAGTCAAAATTAATCTAGTTTTCACTTCAATTTCTAGCGTTTCATTTCATTTTCTGTTTGAATTTCATGCGGGTGATCATCATGTTATTAATCAATGAAAATATAATTTATAAGAACGGTTTTACAAAGAGATGGAAACGTAAATCCAAAATGAGCATTGACGTGTCTAACTGAATATTTTCCTTGCTGTTTCAGATTGCACAGACTTTTTGGCCCACTGCGATCGGTTGGAAGACCAATTCTGTCAAGCCCCTTACGATGTGCTGGCCAAGGAAGTTTGCGCAAAGAGATGCGGACTATGTGATGGTAGGCACTTAATTTGTCTTAACAGTGTTTGAAGTACGAGGCATCGTATCTATTCTAAATGGATAAATAACAGGACCAAAGTCCTGTATTCACAAAACCATCTCAACTTGAGTATGCACTCATATTAAATTTCCATTGTCAATTAAATTATTAACTTACGACCAGTTTCAAGATCACAGCTGACAAGACCATTCTTAAAAATGTTTGTTTTCTGTGTTCCGACCCAGTAAATTTCATATCGGTAGGTAGATAGCTAATTTTTTTTGCCATTATTTTAGTGGCATTTGAACTAAAAATTGTCAAAATTCATGAAAAAAAGCAACCATTTGAAAGTCAATAAAAAAGCTCTGGTAGCTGTAATTTGGGTAGATAAGTAGAAATACGGCAAACAAACATCTTAAGAACATCCTTATGTTGATATGTATATGCTAAGGTTATTTTAAATTGGTTGAAGGTTTGCTAATTGAACGTTTCATTTTGCCCTTCTTCAACAGTATTTGTTGTTTAACGGCTGACAGTGTACGTAACCATTGTTCCTGGAACCAGTTGCCAGGCGGTTGACCACTACTAAGCGTACCATATCTCTGCAAGTCAATGTTTAGAGATACTCATTCTTATCGATTTAAGTCCATGATCAATCGTCATACAGATAGCGGCCGGGAGGGGATTTTAACTCTCAACCCATTGATTGATAGTCAGTCTTGTAACCGAGTGAGCCAGCCGGCTTTTCTTGATAACATTGTAAAACTTATGCATCTTACCAATTTACCTTATAACGTGTTACTTTATTCTCTAATTGTTAAGCTATTTTGAACAGTAAATCTCTCAGAAACGAATTCTTTACACGTGTAAATGTAGCAGGCCTTTTTTACTGTACATTGTTTTACTGACATATTTTATTTATTTGCAGACAATTCTTCTATGAACAAGAGATCGCACAATCACGGCCCTGACTGGCTTGACCACTGCTGGGATCAAAGCAGTAGCCACATACAAGATCCCTTCTGTGCGATGTTGACCACAAGTAAGTCATTTTAAAACAGGTTTCTTTAATTTGTTCAACTTAGTTTTAATTAGGCAATCGGCTACATCAATGTCATTGGCCATATTATACATGCTTGTATTCATGCTAATTCACTATATTGAACAAAAGCATTTTGATATTTTAGATGGTAACGTCTCACTTCACAATTACGCCCCCTTTTTATAATTCTTGCGTTATGTCAATAACTAATTTGGTTTAAATAGTTTCAAAACGGTTAATAGAGATAGTGATTCCTTGGTGTAGATAAGTAGAGAAATGGCTATCAGAGCATGTATACATCACTGGTTCAATTTTATTTTACCGGACAGGTGTATTTTAGAGCCACTAAACTCTTCTTTAAAAACAACTGGTCAACATACCAGTTTGCTAACATTTCTATGAGCCGATACTGATACATTCCTTGTTTCGAAACAGAAACATAAAAGTTAGAAAAAAATGAGTAGATATAAACATTATATAAGAACCTGATATTTCAGATTGTTAATTAATAAAATATGACAATCCTTCGACCAATATCTGTGCCGATATGAAATTATCTAATAACGTGTAATACCATTTGAGTATATGTTGTTGTTTTTTTTCAGCAACAACAACGACGACAACAACAACACGTAAGTAAATTTAACGTCCAGTTTACCGAATGGGTATAGAAAATATAAACGACAGTTGTTTAACTATAGTTAAGCTAACATGTCTTAAAGAAAGTTCTGATACAATTTTCACACCCAAATGATATAAATATCGGCTTGTTTTTATAATAGGTATCGATTAACTACAGCGAGGAATAGCTATCGGTAAACTACAGCGAGGAATAGCTATACTAAGCTTAAGTTCTCGCTGCACAGTTTCGTCCCTTTTTCCCCACGGTAACACGATTCTTGTAATTAAAAAAATCCTATGTTATTTGGTTTAAGATATCTTGCAAAATAGTTTATTGGGGCTTGGATTTTCTTGATTCAGATGAGAAAAACAAAAACCTGCATAACTTATACTGCAATAAGACATCACATGTGTTAACAAGTTACTTTAATAGAATTTTAACAGATGCATGTACTTATGAGCATTTTGGGACTTTTTTTAAAAAAAGCATAGGGTGTCACTTCTCTGTCTTTTGAAAACTAAGCTGGTCAACCTACCAGTTATTGCGCAATTTTATGTACGGATACATCCTGATATGAGAAAATACTCTAAAAAGTATTGTAAGTCTAAAAAGTATTGTAAGTTGATACATGTATTTTGTTAATTATTATACCTCATGTAAATAATTATGTTAAATTCTCCAAAGCAAAGGCCCGCGTATACTATGTCTAACTATGTCATTAAAATGTATTGTTAAAGATGCATCACCTACGACTTTTTGTTCAGTAAATGATGGAAAATTTATTTAATCACAAATATGAAGGTCCCAATCGAAGATAATGGTTGATTCCATTCTTGTAGTCTTTCTTATTTATGAGAAATTTGTAAATACACAGGTCGGGATTTCCGTTTTATTCTTCAATGTTTTAGCATAACTAATACTGGCTAATGAGTGACTTTATCACGGGTCGCGATTTAGTATTTGGTCAACAAAATTTAGAATTTTACACTACAGAAACAAAATACAATTATATTAGTTACTGGACCGAATATCCATAATATATGAAGTTTGATATAAATGTGCAGTTTTATTGCTTATATAGAAAAAACTATCGCTACTGGTAAGAGGAGGAAGCACATTTAATATTAGATAGAAATTTCTAAAAGTATCAAGGTTGTAGGTTTTGTTCACGGAGAGTCAACCTACGAAAGCGTTATACAACCTTAATTTGAGGGTACGCCATCAAATCCAAATTAAATTAATTAACCCAATAACCCATTCCTCATCCATGCACACATTCATTCGTTCATTCATGTTTATCGTTTTAGCAAAACCAACAACAACACCAACAACAACTACTACTACTACAGAACCAACGACGACAACAACAATACCAACGACAACGACGACAGAACCAACAACAACAACCCCAGAACCCACAACAACAACAACACGTACGTCACACTTTGTACTATCTACTCGGCTTCCATTGACTTTTCCTGTTTTTTCTTATATGTGTATATAACATTTTTAAACAGGGAACCAGTTAAACATTATAGCTGCGTGTTTGTTTCAGTTTGACTACATCATGTTATATTTAATTATATACTATAAGCTATCGCTAGCTTTTGCATTCTTGCAGCTTTATAGCTTTAGAGAGTTAATTAACAAAAGCTTTGCTAAGTATTTCTTAGAGTATAGTTTGAATTTCAAATTATTTAAAAGATCACTCCACTAATCGCTATGCTTATGAAAATGGAAAATAGGTATGCTTTAAAAACAGATATCAATATGCTTTAATGTTGTCATAATCATAACTGGAAGAAATCTTGCACATGTATCAATGATGCTTTATTATAATCTTCAGAACCAACAACGACGACCACTGGTAAGTTATACGTGTGGGGACTTGGATATAATATAAAACATTGACAATTCGGCTCAGAATTAAATATGTTAAACTACAGATTGTGCAGCTGTATAAAAAAAGCTGTATTAAAAATGAAAGATGTCCAGCGGTAAACAATTTGGAAAGTCAAGTTGCAATATTTTACTATTTTAAAAACGTCGCAAAAACGTCGCCCTATAAGAGTTAAGATTACTGTATTAGTACAAAAATTGTAGTGCCAAGCAGCAATAGTTATAATAGTGAAACATCTAATTGTAAGAGTTATAATTGTCTTATTTCAAAAAGAATAAATTCTAATGAAATGTAATAGTTCAAATAATAAAAAAAAAACAACGTTTAATTGTAAAGTTGTAATAGCGAAACGTCTAACTGCAAAAATATTGACGAAACGAAAATGACAAAAAAGTTATCATGAATAATAATTGCAATATTTCTATTGATGAAACTGAAACGAAAAGTCTAATTTCAATAGTTGTAATGATGAAATGATAATACTTCCAAATATACTAATTATACTGGTGAAACGTCTAATAGTTTTAATGGCGAAAAGTCTTTTTCATAATTACACTGCTGAAACATATTATTGCAGTAGAAATACATATTTTTGAAACAATGAAACGTCAAGTACAATATTTACTACGACGAAAAGTTTAATTCAAATAGTTGTATTGGTGGAACGTCCAATTTCAATAATAATAATGGTGAAACGTCTAGCAGTAATGGTTACAATTATGAAACGCCTAACAGTAATAAATAATGAAACGACATTTTTCAATAGTTATTATAGTGAACCGTCTAAAAGTGATAGCTATAAATTTTCTTACAGTAAAAATTATACTGGTGAAAATTCTAAAACGCCTTATTTCAATAGTTAAAATAGGGAATCTTCTAATGTCAATAGTTTTAAGAGTTCTGATAGTAATATTTATTAAATAGAAAAGTGGAATATCCAGCCGTAGTTCATATTTAGTTTTAAAAGTAAAATTGCAGTAGACAAAGTTTAAGATTTTAATAGTAAATTAGTTATGGCACATATCAGTTAACTGTTTTCAATAATAATAACTTATAAGCTTAAACTAGTATTAGTTTGTAACGAAAAAAAGTATGGTCGGGTTTCATACTTATTTAACACGTGTGTCTGTACTATAAACTTCAGAACCCACAACAACAACCGGTACGTATACATATAATATAATGATTAAACGTCGCATTGCAATCGTTGTAGTGGAGAAACGTCTAATCAGACTAGTTATAATGGTTAAACGTCTAATTACATAGTTAAAATGGTTAAACGTTTAATTACAATAGTTATAATGGTAATAGTTTAATTGCACTAGTTATAATGGTTAAACATTTAATTGCACTAGTAATACTGATTAAACGTCTAATTGCAATAGATATAGTGGTAAAACGTTTAATTGCACTAGTTAAAATTGTTAAAAGTTTAAACGAACTAGTTGTAATGGTTACACGTTTACGTTTAATTGCACTAGCTATAATGCTTAAACGTTTAATTGCACTAGTTAGAATGATAAAACGTTAAGTTTTAATTTCAATTTGTTGAAACGTCTAATCGCAATAATCATAATGATGAAACGTCTCTTTACAATAGTCATAATGGCGAAATGTATTTTTTCAATGGTGATCATAATAAAAGTAAAACGTCTAACTTCAATAGAAACAGAAATAAATAAAATGGTGACTAAAGTCTACGTACAAAAGTTATCGTGGTGTAATGTCTTTATAAAAGTTATGGTCAATAATAAGTCTTACGATACTTGTTATAGAGGTGAAAAGATTAAGTCCAATAGTTGTAAGGGTGATAACTATTTCCATAAACGTTTAACAGTAATAGATAGTGAAACCTCATTTTACAATAGTTATTATAATGAAACGTCTAATTGCGATATTTGTAAGGTTGATAAGTATTTTCATAAACGTTTAACAGTATTAAATAATGAAACGTTTTCGGCTCTAATTAGTCTTATTTATTATGATAAAAAGTATGGTCGGGTTTTATACTTATATAACAATAGTGTATGTACCATAAACTTCAGAGCCTACAACAACAACAACCGGTAAGTAAACATATGGTCTGACAGGGTTATTACAATGATTTATAATTGTTAAACAGTATATACTGTATATACAGTATAAACACGTACAGAAATACACAGAGTACAGTTGTCATCCTAGAATGCTAATAGGAAATAGTCAGTTATTTGAAGAAGTTGCAAATTAAGTGTATATCACAATTTTAGTGTTATCAAAATATATGCATATACAATATATTGTGTATAGGTGATTCCACATTAACCCGAGGTATATAAACGTATCAAGTCCCTGTATTAACTCATGGTTTTGATACGAAATAGTAGATAGTAGAAACAGCCCTTTTTTGGATTCAGAATGTTCTCATCTAAAATAAAAACTCAAGAATTGATAACTAATGGAAATTATTCTTTAAATATCCTATTTCTTTCTCGCAAATTACTATTGCAATGCAACAAAAAATTTACGTTTAACATTATTTAGAATGAAACATACAGACAATCGTTTATTAAGGGTACTGTTTATGACTATATAATATAGCTAATGAAATGCATTGGCACAGGCTTGGACCACAAAAAATATATTTCATAGGATAAATGTTATTCATTAATGCAAACATTTAAAATTGAAACTGTTCATTTAAACGTTTCAGAGCCTACGACAACAACAACTCGTAAGTTCGCTAATTAGCGCTTTACTGAGAAATTGTTCGCCAGTCTGAGCAAACAGCAATTAAGCATATAGTATAAATAAAACGATACATCTATGCTCTTATAAAAACAATTTGGGTGCTTTTGATATATAATATATTGATATATTCTTCATATAAAGAAAGTGGCAATTATGGAATGAAGGTGTAAGTTTCTGCTTGTATGCAATATGCTTGTTAAGATGCAATATTTAGATTACAGGACATATTGAATATAGAAATGCAAACACGGTACCATACAAATTGCGGGTTATATGCTCAAATAAACACGATATTTCGCATTACTTACCTTTTTGCGGATTTCACTTTACAAAATAATTGGGATTGAATATCAAAATATAAACAAACAAATCTGTTTCGCTTGTAAAAGTTATTTTAAAACATTTTAAATGATTAATAAAAAGTGTTGTTCAAAATAAAGTACTAATTTAAAAGTGGGTATTTTAACATATGTATATATATATATTCCAAGGGAGCACCACATGCGGCACTATCATAGGATAACACTCGATTACTCAATTGCATTTTATTAAAAAAACTTCTTTTCCACCGAATAATGAACGCAATAGAGACGGTTCATAGCATAACAGTATTTTTCTAATTGGAATAAATATTTGTTTTTTCTTTCCAAGTGTATTTTAAGCTTTCTTTGCGCCATTTATGCTGCTTTTTCGCATTAACTCGCTTGCCTAGCTAAATTAAAACTTTAATGTAAATACTGTATTATTGATTAACCAATGAATGTGTATTAGTAAAAAATATTTTGAATGGGTTACCATTGAATTAAGTAATTACTTTTGATATAAATAAAACTTCATTGCCGGTTATCAATTGCCAAGAGAATAGGAGATTTAAACCATTAATATGCTAAAAACAATGTATAGCTAAATGAAATGTGAAATACTGAGTTATTGATTGATATATCGTTCATAAGTTCTATATTTTAAATTTTAAAAAATGGTGTTTGCGACATTAAATTTTAAATACTTAAATTTGATTAATGAAATTTAATTCACTTTTTTTTTTTAATTCAATTTTTTTAAATTCAATTGTTCTAAACACAACTGTTGACCTTGTTGACACAATGAACTATATAACGGTGAAAATGTGGACAAGGTTACTTGGGAAGGTAAAAGGTTGAATTTATATTGTGTAGAGAAATTGTTGTGGGATTTGTTACAAGTGTTTTCGGTGATTTCGTGTTATATTTTTTGGTTGTCTCGCTGGTTATATAGCGTTAATTGTAATATTTTTATACATAGTAAATACAAAAGGATAAAATTATAAGAAAAAACATCGGGTTAATCAACAAAACTCTAAAGCCATGTCTTGAGATGAAATAATTATATTGAATATATGAAAAAAACAAATACAAAAAAACTATTTCTTTGAAATTTGATTTAATTTAAATCATAATATAGGTGAAAAATGTGTTCTATAACTATAGACACATGGTTTTGTTGAAGTGATGTGACAAAGCAATATTTTCAGTAAAGGCTTCAGAACGATTAGTAATGAAATCTTTGTCATTTGTTGTAGGCAATAACTATATTTAAATAAAAACATGTTTAAAATGTTATTTAGTCTCCAAGTCATGTATTCTTTACCCACAAAGCTTTGCCTCGTCTCCTCATTCTTTCTTGATATTTGTGTTAACTGCGTTGTTTGCACGGTTATTTATTTGCATATTTTAACGTTTCAGTCCCAACAACCACCACAACTAGTAAGTTTATATGTACATATGTCACAGACAATGGAGGCATTGAAAAGATCGGTTTCCTTGGTCATTTTTATATAATATCTATAGCATACATAAAGTTAACGTTTCCGTGTTGTTGCGTGTAGTTAAGTAATAAACTGGGTGTGGGGGATGTTTTTACTAATGCATACATATGCCTCCATTGTCATGACAGGTCTTATTACGTGAAGATCAGGATGCACGCTAGAGAAGTGTTAGTATAAAACCCAGAATGCACGTTTCTGTGGTATTAAAAACAGAATGCATGTTAAAGAGATATTAGCATAAAAATCAGAAAGCATGTTTCTGTGGTATAAATAGCTGAGTGCATGTTAAAAGTATTAAAATGATGGCAGTGGTATTGCAAGTAAATGTATGTTAATGTGTTATAAAAATACAAATGCTTACTGTGGTAGTGCAATGAGAATGCATGTGAAAGTTTCATAAGTATGCAAATGATGACAATGGTAGTGATAACATAATACATAACAAAGTGGCATTAGTATAAAAATGCTGACTGTGGTATTGAAAAGCAGAATGCATTTTTAAGTGGACATAAAAAAGAAAATAAGTACATGGGTATCGTCAGTCTATGAGTAATGTACATTATAGTACGGTGAAAAGTCTTAATAATGAATGTAATTTATGTTTTAAATGCATGAACCTTTGTGAAACAGTATAACCACTATCATATATGCTACCTGAATATAGTATCTCAAAATAGCAAAACGTTATTTTTAGGAGGTAAAACATTCTTCTAAAACTATTCTTTTTTCCTGATGCCATAACACTACATATATAATTGTTTCTATTCATTCAAAATTTGAAGAAAGAAAATAGGAGTAAAAAAATCAGAGAACCGTCTGATATGCAGATTATTTGTCATTTTTATGGGCTTCATGTTGTTTTTCTTTTTTGATTATGTTAACGATATTTTTTTGACATATAGTATTATAACTTGGTAGCAATTTTGATAACTGTACATTATTCGCAGACCTATTTTAACATTTTGCATGTACTAAATAACCTGCATGATTTATTTGCACCTTATCTATGCTTGTTCCTTTTGAAACTATTTCATGTACTTTTGCCAAAGCACCTGTGCTTAAAAGGCTTATACTGCATGGCTTTCTAAAGTGATACTTTGTTTTCTTTGCAAAAAAAAAAAATGTTAAACAGCAAATGTTAAGTTAGAAACCACTATATAAAATGTTATTCGAATTATCATTAAGTTAGAATGGAAAGTAAGAAACTATATCTGTCTTTATTAAATACGCATTCTAAATTTGTTAAATATATTAAACTATTTAGCTACGTTTTTCTTAACAAACATTATACAAGTATTATACATATAACTTAACATTTGCTGGTTTGCTCTTAACTAATAACTTTGTTGCATGATCGCCTTTCCCAGTTCCCACCACTACTACAACCATACCACCAACAACAACTACAAGTAAGTCACGTGATATTGTTTAAGATAAATACATGTTTTATTTATTTTAGGCACACAGTTTGCTTAAATTGCAAAGTTGCTTTGAGCTCACGCCATTGCCGTTTTATGCTATGTAATAGAAGCAATAGTTTATAATACAAACGTTTATAGTATCACTGTTAATTATACTTCAAATAATTGTATAATTAACTTTAATTGGTTTGTAGATGTACCAACATTAATTATGTATAAGGTAATTTCACGTTTATTCATTAACTATAATTGATAAGTATTAGTTGTAACTGCAACGCATTTATTTTGAGATTTTATTGATAGATATATCAAAATTGTTACATACAGCTATACTTTATAGATATTAGTTGTAACTGCACGGCATTTATCATACAATAGGATTTATAGATATATCAAAATGAAGTATATACCCATCGTGTATCCATCAAACATCTATAAATTATATATATTAGCTGTAATGGATCGCTTATTCTAAAATGGATTTATAGATCTATCAAACATGATATATACAGTGTATAATCATCGTGTATCCATCATATAGCTTTAATTTATGATAATAATAATGCTATTGCAGATATCCTGAAAAAGGATTAATAATGATAGGTACTGTATATCAATCGTGTATCAATCATACAGCTGTAATCTATAAATATTACATGTAATGTATTACCATTATCTTGAAAAAGGATTAATAGATATATGAAAATTAATGTATACAGTGTATGTCCACCGTGCATTCATCATCTTGCTATGATTTATAGATATTGTTGAACCCCGCCTATTTTTCCTCAACATATACTACTAATAATTCTACTAATACCAGTCTAGAGAATAAAAAAAAATGTTTAGCCTTGACTGACAAGTCTGGGTATATGAGTATATCATCAGGATAATTATAACGACAGAGACATGTAGATATATTCATAGAGTAGAGACCGAATGACTCTTTTATAGTTGATGGGAAATCCCAACTACAGTTCGAAATCATCAAAAAGGGAAACCAAAGTAATGAAACACGAGTATATGGCCTATGTATCTCGTGGAATGCATTTTCCTCTCTCCCGTTCAATTATAGTTAACTGAACTCTTTTATTCGATTTAAAAACTACGTCTATGTTACCAGAAACGCAAACAAAATGCTTACGCCATTGTGTTATCACAAGGTGGCGCTACCGCCCTGACGGAGCTAGTGACGTCATCTCGGGAAACACGTTGGATTTATGCACCTCACAATTCTGTATATCCAAATAATGGCACATGTTTGACCTTTAATAACTGACAGGTTACTACATTGAATGAAAAATATGATTGCAGGAGTTGTGACTGCTAGTCTTTTCTCTTTGCTAGCAATCTTCATGCGGAAGAACCCATATAGACCTTGATATATAATCACATGTTACAACCGAAAACATTGAAATAAATGTACAGCCAATACGATTTACTAGTATGTAGTCTCCCGTTTGGTCCGTTACATAGCAATGAGCTTGAGCACGCTGATTGGTCAGTTGCTTCAGAGAAAATTTGAATGACGTCACAGTTTAGTAAGGGTTCACATAGCCATGACTTGTGGGACGAGATCCCTGCTTATTTGATTGGGGGTAAAGATACTTAATTCGTGAGGTATCATGTTCTGGCATATACAAAGATTGACGGTCAATAAATGGACAGAATAACTACACCGGACGGTGTACTGACTCATTGTATTTAGTCTAACGAACGATAACTCTGCAAAGGAGATTGCAGACAGTGATCAAACTATAAAATACACATGCACTTGAGTATATTATAGTGTACAGTCTCTTAAACAAAGCCTTTCTGATTTTTAGTGATACATAACACATACATACTTTATATAGTGCCCATCAAGCTATCAATACTTCAATAGAACTAAACAAAATATTCACCACTATGCATGGTAACATTATTCGATCTGCATATCAAGTAAGAGTTTGGAAATTTGCCGGTGTTAACTAAACAGTCAATATGGAAAAAAAACAGCTTTGTTTTACAATATTCTGACTCTTTGTTTTTAATGTTGACATACCCCGTTAAACGCTATGTTTGTAAATTTGTAAATTATTTGCCAATGAAAACCGGTCTCTGTGTCAAAATATTCAAATTCTAGATGTCAATCTGTCATTTAAGGTGTTTTCCATGACGAAGGCGTATGCTACATTAATATTTGACTAACCACGTGTAAGAATAGTTAAAAGCAAACAGCTTTGCAGTCGTCATTTGTGTGCAACATTAATTATTTCCTTGTAATAACCATTGTTTGGATCAAACCTAAAGGAGAGTCTCTAAATTGTTATGCAAGGCGTGGTAATATCAATTAATTGTTTAATATTTGGTATTGATTCAACATTTACTTTGTGATGTGACATAAACGTAAATACCGAATTCTGTCCGTTGTGGTGTATAAAATATGATAATGTCACACGGTTTAATCAATAATTCTATCAATCCAAACGAAGAACAATAAACACACTTTTCACATCTATTATCAATATATTTACCGTTTTTGTTATTTCTTTTTAGCGTTGCCACCTACGACAACAATGAGTAAGTGTTTATACGTTATTTTATCATTCCAATTACTTTTATTATATAAAACATATGATAATTCACCTAAACAAAGTTGTCACAAAATGATATGACTAAGCATATAGTAAATAGATTTTTTTTTTTCAAATAGAATCAAATCAATAACCGTGAAATTTGGACTTCGATAAGAAAGAATATTTCGACCCATTGATGCAAAAAGGTACCAAGTGCATTCTTATTTCATTTACGCTTGGTACCTTATTGCACCAATGGGACGATTTAGGCTATGGTAAGTGAACGTATGTTAATGTCGTATTGTTCGCATACATATTCAATAACGCTACTCAATACTGTGACGAAGATATTGCAAATACAAAAGTGGCCATTCCTTATATGTCATATTTCATATTCAAAATGACACATTCGCAATTTTCATGAATATTCACATAACTCTGTTCCTGAAAATTACGTGTCTGCATATCTGTAATCAATTTCTTTGTTGTATTTGATTATGATTACATGTTTATTTATGACAACAGGGACTTGCAGATACGAGGCCTACAACAACACCGATATCAGAGACACCGATTTCGGAACGGATATGACGTTGATTCAGAACGCTAATATCACACTAAATGAATCTGTGCATCTCATTGGTGACGTCGACTTCTGTTCTGGAGTTTGCGCACAATCCCTCCTTAATGACGGCTACGAGTGCTGGGCATTCACATTCAACGACGAAGACAAGTAAATTACACCTTCATTTAGATGTTGTCCTACTTTATCAAAATAGAACAGTCCTTTTTACACCAAATGTCATGATCGTCAGTAGATGTCGACTTACTCTCTCAGCCAATGAAATCGATCCAAGCACGAGGAAGTAGTTCAATATCTAAACCGGTTAGAAGTTAATGGGTTTTTTCTACTAGTGTAGAAAATCCATAAACTTCTAACCTGTACTGCGTGTATTTGTATTAAAGATTATCAAGACAAATTTGGACTAAATAAAACCCTAACACATAATGATTGTATTTTATAAAAGAAAAATCAATTAGTGTCCAACAACTTTTCTTATCCAGTCAGATTGGCTTATAAATTTGTTAAAACGCAGGTTACATGCAAGTCAGATTTTTATCAAATCAATGATTATATCATTGGAAATAATTTACACATGCAAAACTGAAAGTTGTATTCATGCTAAATATAGTTGTATGTTGTGTGGTGTTTAGCGTTGCTTTCAACAAATGTTCAGTTATATCGTCACGGTGTCTATTTGAGACAGTATTCTAAACGCTGCCACAGTGGAGTATATAAGGCCGCATACACATAGTATAATACTGCATACAGTCCGACCATACTGACAACGGGCCAGCCAGACCTAGAACTATCCTCTAAATGCTGAGCGCCAGGGCTGTGCGCCAAATGAGGAAGTTCCTAATAACATTTTAGTATATCTTTGGTTTGACCGGGCGGGAATCAAAACCACGGCCTTCCGCATGCAATGCTAAATAAAGAAGAAATATAACAATTCAAACATCACACAAACACTAAATAGGTTTTGTAAAAATATGTATTAATTAATATGACAAATATAGTAGTATGCATATTTTTCAGATGTTACCTGTACTATTACAACCGTCCCCTATACATGTTCGAAGAATCTTTGGATGTAACAACAACACTGTACTTGAAGAGATGCAGTGACGGTATGTTAAAAGCGGCCCATGCCAATTTCTTTTTACATGTAATTTCTTTTCGCAACAGAGCCAAAACAGGTGAGGTTGTGGTAACACGCTAAAGAATAGGGTATATTTTTACCGAGACACCGTTAATAATTATGTCGGTGCACCGATAAAATATAGCAATACACCAGTAAATAACTGTGTATCGTCGTATTCTTAATGTGCAAGCCAACCATTATTTTTTGTTCTTTATTCTATAGCAAATATAAAAGGATTTCATGCTTGTCATTTGTTAAAGGACCCAAATGAAAGAAGTAAAACTTATACTGCATTAGTTGTCAACCTCTGCCTACCAAAATATGGTGAGAAAAGAAGGAGTCATGCAGAACACGATAGTTTGTTTGTTTTCTGTTCAGTGTGTACACTGTTGACAAAGTGAAAGTAGACACAGAAAGCATGTATTCATATCCCAGTTTTCAAGCATCATTCTTTTCTTCTAAATTCACATTTCAAACATGACAATGGTTTCATCATGGTCAAAATACACCGATAATGTCATTCAAATAAAAAAATTAAGGAAAATGCATTTTAAAGAAGAAAAACCAATGATTATTTATACCCGCCATTATACATGAAGCATTTCATGTTTCCAATGATTGTGCTACGTCTTAATTGTGGACCGCCACTTTTAACGGTGGTCAATATATTTTAATGGTACAACGTTAAATATCGGTCCACCGTTAAAACAAAAATGTCGGTGCTTTTGGCCCGGCTAGTACACAATAGTTAATGATTATTTTCCTAAATAAAATATCTTTAACCACTCAAAAAGCAATGACAAATATTTTATCCAAGTTTCAATTTATTCAACCAGATTAAATTACCTTTTCAAAATGAAATATGGATAACCAAGTTGTCATGTTGCTCGTGTACATTTTACTTTAGACATACTATAATATATCCTGTACACTTCCTTCTTAGATCCACCAACAACCATACCACCAGCCACCGAGGCCCCAGCCACCACAGTAACTGAACCAGAACCGGTCACAAACAACGAACAAACAACAACACCAATGGAACCAGACACCACAACGACTCAAGAAGCAACGACAATGGAACCAGTTGCAACAGACAAACCGACGAAAGCCCCAGCTGTTGGTGTGTTGGTTTATTTTTCTTAAATCGAAGTTAGTATCAGTTTGTTATTGACCTGACATGAGCTGTCAATCAAACAAGTCGATACTCCATTCAGCAATCGATATTGTTTTTGGTGTTACCCTTTTCCTTAGACAAGTGGATGGTCTCTAACTAAACACTACATTGTATTTACTTGGACAAACAACACCACGTGACCAAAGGGCGGTGCGATCGCCGCTCTTGTATCTTATCGCTTCGCCCACTGACCACGTGGCGTGGTTTTTCCAAGTAAATACAATGTAATACAATGTAGTTTTGACGTAGATATTTCTTTATATCCTCAGGATCGAGATAAAATATTTGCACTCTTACGTTGGAGCTGTTGATACGACATAAATTATATGATTTTACGTCTTGACAGCAATCATGGTAGAAGATAATGATGAATAAAATTAAAGTAACCATTTAATGTGTTTAGTACGAATGATTCAAAGCTTTTTGGAGCCTTGTTCCAAACAAAACATTCATCTCTAGACAATATAACGCACTACTACGGTGCCCTAATCGGGCCATCGTGATATCGCTTTTTCGGCAGGTCCACGCGATAACACGATAGCACTATGACAAAGACGCGATGCTACAACAGCACGTGACGGTGATAAATCGAAGGCACGATGATGATGAGCGACGACACTATGATGAAGACACGATGACACGATGGCACAATGGTGATGGAGCGATGCCACGAGAGCATGACGGCATCGTTCCTTCTGCACAACACCATCGTAACTTCGCTCCATCGCCATCGTGCAGTCGATATCACGGTAGCCCTAATGGAACACCGCAAACTACTAAATATGTATAAGAAACAAGAAATATTGGCCGATTCCGCAGGCTATAGTTTTCCATCGTCTGTTTTTTTTCTCAAATAGACAAAACATGCCTTACCTGGAGTGAAACAGTCAATTTTCTTTTCTTCAATGATGCTCATTTGGGAAGTCATGTGATCTCCATTAATGTAACAGTTGCTGTGCTTACTGTTTTATTATGGCTTATGTTTTCTAGACCAAACAACTAAGGCATCGACCGGCGGTGGCCCAGATACAAGCAAACACCCAGGTGGCATCGTACAGATTTCCGCAACATCTTTCCAAATTAACGGCGTTCCTTCACCGCTGCCAAGTAAGTAGTTAATGATGACTTTGTTTCAATTTGGCTAGTATTCACAACTTGATTTGCAAACAAAAAATGTTCACATATCGTAGCCTTATTTGATAAACGCATTAAAAGAAGGATATCAACACAACCGGGATTTTTTTTTTGCACGACTGTCATGGAACTGTATAAGAATTGTATTATCAGCAAATATATATGTATATGTACGTAATCGGCATCGTTCATGACAGTCAGAAAATAAAAGAAATCCGAGAATGGATCCTTTATTGCTTCCCACAAAAAATAGTCTCTTAGTGATACGATTCCAAAACTGGTTGCCTAAAACAAGCATCTTGAATATGACCATTCCTGGGCAGCATTCAGTGACAGAGGAGGACTACGGAATTTACACAATATGTACGATTGGTATCGTACACACGATATGTGAAACCACGATTCTGTTTAATAATGACTTATTAAAGATATCCAAATATTTTTGGATTTTTTTTATTATCATTTATGAATAAATCCAAATCCAGACACGTGCTATTTCCTAAACAACACGTGGAATCTTGGCGAGCACTGGAAAGACACGTGCAGATATGACTGCGAGTGTAGGGATACTAACACTAACACAGCTTTGTGTTCAGATATGTGAGTACATGTATTCGTTGCATAACATGCTAATGTCTAAAAGAAACGCTCTACTTCGCAGCAAAATATGGCATATTTTATTACCAGAGAAGTTAACTGTTTCCGTACTAGTTGATATGACGAGTTCGAAAATCGCGACAAAATGCTGGTCAACAAGGACTAGAAATCAACCACTCGGTTAAAAAACACAAAGGTTTCGCTGTCTTACTGACCCCGTTACACTTATGTCCGTGCTTCGTTACTATGGTAACGTGTTCAACTTATCTAATAACAGTCTTTCTCTCCATGTGGAAGCATCTAGTGATCTCGGTTTGAATCCGTCCACTTTCTAAAATTCTTTAATTCCTAACGATTCTGCAAATTTGAACTTAGCAATCTAAATTTGAGAAATATTCAATTCAACGTTTGAATGAAACTAACACTTCATATCTTCAATTTTAAAGCAAACTAACCACGTAGTGAAAGTGCACGGATAACACGAGGAAATAGTGTGCCGACACATATCGCTGATTGCACGGGTGACTGAACAATCCAGGTGCAATACAATGGCATTAATGCCCAATATTAGGCTAACTATAGTAACCATTACTGATATTGTTAGAATAAATGTTGCATATTTTGGAAGGAGCGTTTCTTTTGAGATGTCTGTAAAGTATTAACTCTGCTTGCTTCTATATGTTCCCTATGCACCTTGTAGATACTTGCTTCTTCCTCAATCAGACCTTCTCAAAAGGCAATCATTGGAAAGACACGTGCAGATACGACTGTGAATGTATTGATACGACAGTAAATACGGCCCTGTGCACGGATGTGTAAGTATTTTAAATACGCCATGTGTAACCCTTTGCACGGATATCTAAGTACACTGACATGTATAAACAAATACATAGTGTGTAGTCCTATGTACGGATGTGTAAATATAACAAATACATCGTGTGTTGACTTGTGCAGGGATGTGTAAGTATAACAAATACGTCGTATGTAGCCCTGTGCACGTATGTTTCAGCATAGACAATGACACGTGTGTAGCCCTGCGCACGGATGTCTACGTATAGATGAACACATATACACATAGACGAATACATATACATATAGATAAACACATATACACATAGATAAATACATAAACACATGGATAATACATAGACACATACATGAATACATAGACACATACTTGAATATATAGACACATGGATAAATACATAGATACATATATCAGTACACAGACACATGAGTGAATTCATAGACACATGGATAAATACATAGACACATATATTAATATATAGACACATGGATAAATACATATACACATAGATAAATACATAGACACGTGGATAAATACACAGATATATAGATGAATACATAGACACATGGATAATACATAGACACATAGATAAATACATATACACATGGAAAAATATATAGACACATAGATAAATACATATTCACATAGATTAATACATAGACACGTGGATAAATACATAGACATGTAGATAAATACATAGACACATGGATAAATACATATACACATAAATAAATACATAGACACATAGATAAATACATAGACACGTATATCAATACATAGACACATGGATAAATATATAGACACAAAGATAAATACATAGATACATGGATAAATATATAGACACAAAGATAAATACATAGATATATAGATGAATATATAGACACATAGATAAATACATAGACACGTAGATAAATACATAGACACAGGATAAATACATAGACATAAAGATAAATACATAGATACATAGATGAATACATAGACACGTAGATAAATGCATAGACACATAGATAAATACATAGACACATGGATAAATACATAGACACAAAGATAAATGCATAGATACATAGATTAATACATAGACACGTAGATACGTAGATAAATACATAGACACATAGATAATGCATTCCATATACGGATATGTAAGTAAGGACTAATATAGCCTAAGCACGCCCATTTAATTATATACAAAACCCTCAGGATGCTCCGTAACACAAATATCTAAAGCACCGTCGCATTGCCAAGGTATTGGGTTTGAGTTCAGCTTCCTCCAAACGCTTAATATGACGTTAACATGAAAAAAGGTGGTTCTACTCAGATACGTTTTGAGGTCTTCCTGCGCTAATGGAATATGGATGTCATGCATAGCATGTGATGCGTTAAAAATGGCGTTAAACTCTTCCCCCGCTGTGCTTTATGCTTGTTCATCTTATTTTGTTCTCAACAGCAGATACTATGAATGGTAGCTATTGTTGATATGCTTGTATAGCTAAAGGGATTTTTTTTACAATTGATTAAAACATTTGTTTGTTTTATACCATCCCTGAATATACTCACTGACCCCGTATATTGCCAAAGAGATATCTATTTAAACCTGACAAAATGATTTATTAAAACTTAGGTTACACTAAAATAGATTTCCCGCTTAAATTTGCAAAATGAGTCGCGTGATTTCATTTTGATTTTAAATTGATTTTTATTTATATATGATAATGAGGTGTTATTTTATCAATTTTAATAACTATTTTATTTTTTAAGACATTTATAGCGTCTCATATGCTAGGTTTCATAGGATCAATGCTAACTACGTGATATGATTCTTATATGCTATGTTTTGTAGGATCAGTGCTAACTACGTGATATGATTCCTATATGCTATGTTTTGTAGGATCAGTGCTAACTACGTGATATGATTCTTATATGCCAGGTTTTGTAGGATCAGTGCTAACTACGTGATATGATTCCTATATGCTAGGTTTTAAAGGACCATTGCTAACTGCGTGATATGACTCTCATATGCTAGGTTTAATAGGACCAATGGTAACTACGTGATATGACTCCCATGTGCTAGGTTTCATTATTCTTATATGTTAGGTTTCATAGGATCGATGCTAACTACCTGATATGATTCTCATATGCTAGGTTTCATAGGATCAATGCTAACTACGTGATATGATGCTGATACGCTAGGTTTCAAAGGACCAATATTAACTACGTGATATGATTCGCATATGCTAAGTTTCATTATTCTTATATGCTATGTTTCATAGGATCAATGCTAACCACGTGATATGATTCTCATATCCTTGGTTTTAAAGGATCAATGCTAACTATGATATGATTCTTATATGCTAGGTTTCATAGGATTAATGCTAACCACGTGATATGATTCTCATATGCTAGGTTTTATAGGAACAATGCTAACTACGTGATATGATTTTTAAAATTCAAGTTTCATTATTTTCATATGCTAGATTTCATAGGATCATATACTACTTAAGAAACATTTGTACGGCCGTTCTTGGATATATATAAAAATGTAAAATACTAGTATTATAAGATATGATAATGAACTTGAAAATTCAGTGAATTGCGCTATTTTTGCTCAGTGCTCGCTTCTATAATACAAAACAAACTAGCAAGTAAGTGATGGTCTGTTATAGATGCCCTGTATACACAAGCCGCCCAAGCAACTGCAACCTCGTGTCCGTTGATGGTCAGTGTTGCCCAGTGTTGGATTGTGCAAACAACACAGATATCAACGGTACCAGCGTTGGAGGCAGCGGTGACGGAGGTCAGTGGACAATCACAACTCTCTCTCTCTCTCTCTCTCTCTCTCTCTCTCTCTCTCTCTCTCTTTATCTCTCCCTCTCTCTCTTTAACTCTCTCTCTATCTCTCTCTCTTTTTATATATATATATCTCTCTCTCTTTCTTTGTAACCTTCCGATATTATCTATATGTATGTACGTTAGTATGTGTATGTTTGTCTACTCCGTTCTTTCTCTCCATCGGACTCTGTATGTCTATCTGTTTGCTCCTTTTTCTCTCCATCTGAATATGTCTGTTTACTCCTTTCTGTGTCTCCATCTGACTCTGTATGTATGTATGTTTATTCATTTCTCCCTCCATCCGAATATGTCTGTTTGCTTCTTTCTCTCTCCATCCGAATATGTCTGTTTACTCCTTTCTCTGTCTCCATCTGACTCTGTATGTATGTATGTTTATTCCTTTCTCTCTACATCCGAATATGTCTGTTTATTTCTTTCTCTGTCTCCATCTGACTCTGTATGTATGTATGTTTACACCTTTCTCTCTCCAACCGAATATGTCTGTTTACTCCATTCTCTCTCTCCATCTGACTCTGTATGTCTGTCTGTTTGCTACTTTTTCTCTCCATCCGAATTTTTCTGTTTACTCCTTTCTCTGTCTCCATCTGACTCTGTTTGTATGTATGTTTATTTCTTTCTCTCTCCATCCGAATATGTCTGTCTGTTTACTCCTTTCTCTCTCCATCCGAATGTCTGATTACGCCTTTCTCTCTCCATCCGAATATATCTGTTTACTCCTTTCTGTCTCTCCATCTGAGTCTTTCTTTTATTAGTCCGCGGAATCCTCGCTGACGCTAAGAGACATTTAATATATATATAGTCTATTATCTAAATGTATAAAGCCAGAATCAAAAATACTTAAAAAAAGCTTTCTAAAGAATTCTCAGGCTACCTTTTGTATATGTCGATCAAGCTGTCCATCCTCTCCCCTCCACCTTTTCCGACTGTCTATCCTCTCTCCTCCACCTTTTCAGACTGTCTATCCGCTCCCCTTCACCTTTTCAGACTGTCTATCCTCTCTCCTCCATCTTTTCAGAGTGTCTATCCTCTCCCCATCCACCTTTTCAGACTGTGTATCCTCTCTCCTCCACCTTTTCAGACTGTCTATCCTCTCTCCTCCATCTTTTCAGAGTGTCTATCCGCTCCCCTCCACCTTTTCAGACTGTCTATCCGCTCTCCTCCTTTTCAGACAGTCAATCCTCTCTCCTACACCTTTTCAGACTGTCTATCCTCTCCCATCCACCTTTTCAGACTGTCTGTCCGCTCCCCTCGTCCTTTCCCTCCACCTTTTCAGACTGTCTATCATCTCCCCTCTACCTTTTCAGACTGTCTATCATCTCCCCTCTACCTTTTCAGACTGTCTGTCCGCTCCCCTCCACCTTTTCAGACTGTCTATAATCTCCCCTCTACCTTTTCAGACTGTCTATCCTCTTCCCTCCACCTTTTCAGACTGTCTATCCTCTCTCCTCCACCTTTACAGACTGTATATCCGCTTACCTCCACCTTTTCAGACTGTCTATCCTCTCCCCTCCACCTTTTCAGACTGACTATCCTCTCCCCTCCACCTTTACAGTCTGTTTTTTCATCCCCTCCACCTTTTCAGACTGTCTATCCTCTCCCATCCACCTTATCACACTGTCTATTCCCTCCCCTCCACCTAATCAGACTGTCTTTTCTCTCCCGTCCACCTTTTCAGGCTGCCTATCCTCTCCCATCCACCTTTTTATACTGTCTATCCTCTCCCCTCCACCTTATCAGACTTTTTATTCTCTCCCATTCACTTTATCAGACTGTTTATCCTCTCCCTCCACCTTATCAGACTATATCCTCTCCCTCCATCTTTTCAGAGTGTCTATCCGCTCCCCTCCACCTTTTCAGACTGTCTATCCTCTCTCCTCCTTTTCAGACAGTCTATCCTCTCTCCTCCACCTTTTCAGACTGTCTATTCTCTCCCCTCCACCTTTTCAGACTGTCTGTCCGCTCCCCTCCACCTTTCCCTCCACCTTTTCAGACTGTCTGTCCGCTCCCCTCCACCTTTCCCTCCACCTTTTCAGACTGTCTATCATCTCCCCTCTACCTTTTCAGACTGTCTATCATCTCCCCTCTACCTTTTCAGACTGTCTGTCCGCTCCCCTCCACCTTTCCCTCCACCTTTTCAGACTGTCTGTCATCTCCCCTCTACCTTTTCAGACTGTCTATCCTCTCCCCTCCACCTTTTCAGACTTTTTATTCTCTCCCATTCACTTTATCAGACTGTTTATCCTCTCCCTCCACCTTATCAGACTATATCCTCTCCCTTCACCTTTTCAAGATGTCTATCCTCTCTTCCCAACCCCTTATCAGGACGTTTACCTCTCCCCATCCCCTTATCAGACCGACTTTCCCCTCTCCCAACCCTTATGGGACTGTCTAATCTTCTCTCTCCGCCCTTACCAGTTTGCCTATCGTCTATCCTCTTCCCTCCCTAACCCTTATTAGACTGTCTTTTCTCACTCCGCGCCCTCTCTCTCTCTCTCTTTCTCTCTCTTTCTCTCTCTCTCTCCCTCTCTCTCATTTAATGTGTCTACATAAACTACAGTTCTTTTTCTGCCCTTTGTATTAAAATTTAAAAATATAACATACTTGTTAATATAACCGTGTTAACACGAGTAACACTTCATGCTTTTTACCTTTGTCACAGAGGACTGTGATGATACTATTGGGTTGTGCGACTACTACCCCGACTCTGCCTGCGTGGAACCATATGAGCCCTGGGCACGTGCCCACTGTGCTTTGAGATGTGGATACTGTGGTATGTACTTAAACATTTATTTTTCAATCCTCATTGGAGGATTTCAGCCCAGCTAGGTAAAAAAATTGAGAAGTATTGCCCGTTGTTTGCACATGGATGATTTTTCTACCAATTATTTCTCCAGCAATTAAACTTGATGTCATATCTAACTGAAAATGGCATTGCACCCTATTTTTTATCAATCAAATTAATTACACACTGTGCTGTTAAATTCAGGATACAGGAATTTTAACATTCCATTCAACTCGTGGATAAACTAACCAAGCATTTGAGTTATGACTTAATAATAGATGCTAGTTGTGTATCAAGTTATGACTTAATAACATATGCTAATTGCATATCAAGTTATGCCTTAATCATAGATGCTAGTTGTGTACTAAGATATGACTTAATAATATATGCTAGTTGTGAACTAAGTTATGACTTAATAATATATGCTAGTTGTGAACTAAGTTATGACTTAATAATATATACTACTTGTGAACTAAGTCATGACTTAATAAAAGATGCTAGTTGTGTATCAAGTTATGACTTAATAACATATGCTAATTGCATATCAAGTTATGCCTTAATCATAGATGCTAGTTGTGTATCAAGTTATGACTTAATAATAGATGCTAGTTGTGTATCAAGTTATGACTTAATGATAGATGCTAGTTGTGTATTAAGTTATGACTTAATAATAGAAGCTAGGTGTGTATCAAGTTATGACTTAATAATAGATGCTAGTTGTGTATCAAGTTATGACTTAATAATAGATGCTAGTTGTGTATCAAGTTATGACTTAATGATAGATGCTAGTTGTGTATTAAGTTATGACTTAATAATAGATGCTAGTTGTGCATCAAGTTATCACTTAATGATATATGTTAATTGCATATCAAGTTATGACTTAATAATATATGCTAGTTGTACATCAAGTAATGACTTAATGATAGATGCTAGTTGTATATTAAGTTATGACTTAATAATAGATGCTAGTTGTGTATCAAGTTATGACTTAATAAAAGAAGCTAGGTGTGTATCAAGTTATGGCTTAATAATATATGCTAATTGTGTATTAAGTTTTTACTTAATAGTAGAAAGTATGTGTGTATCAAATTATGACTTAATAATAGATGCTATTTGTGTATTAAGTTATGACTTAATAATAGATGCTAGTTGTGTATCAAGTTATGGCTTAATAATAGATGCTAGTTTTGTATTAAGTTACGACTTAATGATAGATGCTAGTTGTGTATTAAGTTATGACGTAATGATAGATGCTTGTTGTCTACCAAGTTATGACTTATAAATTGATGCTAGTTGTGTATCAAGTTATGACTGATAAATGAAAGCTAGTTGTGTATCAAGTTAAGACTTAATTATAGAAGCTAGTTGTCTACCAAGTTATGACTGATAAATAGATGCTATTTTATATCAACTTATGACTGTTAATAAGATCCTTGTTGTTTCTTAAGTTATGACTTAATAATATATGCTAAGTGTATATCACCTTATGACTGGTAAATAGATGCCAATGGTATATCAACTTATGACTGGTAAATAGATGCCAACGGTATATCAACTTATGACTGGTAAATAGATGCCAATGGTATATCAACTTATGACTGGTAAATAGATGCTACAATACGTCATGTAGATAAGCCAGAATCTTAAATCACAAGTATACCATAATGACACTATAATGATTATTTTCCCTTATTCATGTAACTATTTAGAAAAGAAACTTGAACAAAAATATAATAAATCCTTAATCTCCCTCCAGAAACTGTGTCATTGGGATGAAAACAAAAACTAAAACTATTATACAGCACCAGTCATTTGTTACCCCTGTTCCCCCTAGGCCAGTACGTAGCAAAGGATTTGTCTAACTATTTAGCATCAGTTTAATGCCATCGAAGACTAACAGATGATCAATTAACCTAACCACCTTTTACTAGGATCCTGGGATGCTAACCAGTACCTGCACACTCCCATCTCCAAAAGTAACCGATAACTTTTCCACTTGAATCAGTGGTGAGAACAAGAATGGCAATGAGATGCAACGCCATATATTAGTCATCACAGAGACTGTAGCTGGGTGGGGGATTCAAACAAATGACACCTAGATTAATAGTCAGATGCGGTACCGACTGTGCTTACCAGATCCTGTACATAGCGTAGGACAGCAGGACTAAAGTGCCATGTTTTTACTGCAGTAATGTTGTCACAGTGCCATGTAAATACAGGAGTTCTACTTCATGCCAAAATAACAGTGACTATAGCAGCTCCTTTCTTTAACTGGCTTCATCATATAATTACTGGTACAGTTATGTGCCCTTAGATTGTCTAAATTTGCTGATTTTGTGTAGGTGCATGTGTAGCACTCTCACTTTTCAACAGATCTTAATCAAAATTTTATGTGAAGAGGTTATAAGAGGTCATCAGGGGCAAGGGCATTTAACAGGGCTTTAACCAGCAAAATGCCCCTGCTCTGCTAAGAGAAAAATCAAGAGTATACAACTATCTACCTTTTTAGCGGTCAATGGTTAAAATTATTTATCCAAGGAAAATGACTATTGACCCAAAGCAGGAAACTATTGACCGAGATGCTGTCGAGGTTAATAGGTCACTGCTTTGAGTCAATAGCCATTTTCCGAGGATCAATAATTTTAACCATTAACTACTAAATTGGTAAATATTTGTTCTATTATATTGACTAACAACAAAAAAAGTTAAGTCAAGAAGTAAAAGTTTTTCACCTCACTTCATTCATACATTCACTGCATTTTTAACAGAGGTGTGAAAAGCATATATTTTTTTTCAAGTTTTCGTAGCCTTTGTATGCCTGTTCTCCACTAACAAATTCAACTATAAGGGTTACATTCCTAACCTTCATAATTATATTCTCTGACTTAAAATATTTCCAACTATTCAAAGTACAATGTCACCAGTATTTAGCTACATGCTGGGTCAGCTCTTGATCAAAATAACGTCATCAACGCCAATACGTATACAACCAGAGGTTATTATATAAACATATCAGTTATGGAAAATGGTTTAACTGTTTAGCGTTAAAAAAATGGTACTTCAGTGTCAGTTTTAATTTACGGAATATCAACTAAACAGTTCAGTTTAACTGTTGTTTTATCGAGTAGAGCAAATGGAGTTTGAATGGACTATCAGCAAGAGAACGGAAGAACATTTTGTTTGAGCTATTGACTTGGTAACCTTGTGAAACCGGTTTTGACAGAATAAGTGGTCAATAGTTCATTTTTGAAGGAATAAGTGGTCAATAGTTCATTTTATTTGACCTGATTAGTTCGGGATTTCAACCAATCAGATTGAAGCATTCATGATGATATATAATAATTCCCACTATGCCCTGGTCTGAGCAGGGGTTACATGTACAATTGATTGGTGCATAAACAACACCACAAAAAGCTGTAACCTAAATCCTGCATTCTCCTTTTTTCAGTACCGTATTTTTACAAATTAAAAGTAGCGGATTATCAGACACTTTTAGAGGGGCGGGGGCATCCTCACCCCTTCAGTCACTAGTGATTACCTAATGCTATATTTTATAATTAAATTCATTTTACAGATCGTCCACAGCCATGCGAGGACCGCATCACCTTCTGCGACAGATATGACCTTGACAGTGCCTGCATCGACTACTCAGGCTGGGCAAGATACTATTGCAAGAAAGCTTGCGCTATATGCTCATAAATGGGGATTTCCATTAGCTTACATAATCATTAGATACTTATAAAACATACTGAATGTGAATTGTTTATAGTAGGATAGCAACATGTGCTCCCATCAACAGAAACATTATTTTTCTAGCTATGATCATGTATATACAGTGGTTTATGTTTAATTTAACTGTTTTATTATCAATAAAACTAAGGCCTTGGATAGATATTGTCTTGCGTTTTTTATTTACATTCTTATCAAGAGCTTACAATATATTAATTGACAATATGTACAGCGCAATATTTATTGACTGTTTTTACACAACTGGTGTCATCATCACATTTACTGAGTGTTAACAACAGCTGGTGTCACTGTTAAACTTATTGACAGTGTCAACAGAGCTTGTGTCACTGCAAAACTTATTGACAATGTCAACAACAGCTGGTGTTATCGTTAATCTTATTAACAGTGTCAACAACAGCTGGTGTCACTGTCAAACTTATTGACGTGTCAACAACAGCTAGTTATCAAAATTATCGACAGATTTTACAGAATTGGTGTCATAATCACATTTTACTGACAGTGTAAACAGAACTGGTGTCACCATCACATTTACTGACAGTGTCAACAGAACTGGTGTTACCATCACATTTACTGACAGTGTCACCATCACATTCATTGACAGTGTCAGAAGAACTGGTGTCACCATAACATTTATTGACATTGTCAGAAGAACTGGTGTTACCATCACAATTACTGACATTGTCGCCATCACATTTATTGACAGTGTCAGCACAACTGGTGTTACCATCACATTTACTGACAGTGTCAACATGGACTGGTGTCACCATCACATTTATTGAAAGTGTCAACAGGACTGGTGTTACCATCACATTTACTGACAGTCCATCACATTTATTGACAGTGTCAGAAGAACTGGTGTTACCATCACATTTACAGACAGTGTCACCATCACATTTATTGACAGTGTCAGCAGAACTGGTGTTACCATCACATTTACTGACAATGTCACATTCTTATATACAGCTTACAATATATTAATCAACAATATGTATGTACACCGCAATATTTATTGATTGTTTTTACAGAACTGGTGTCATCCTCTCATTTACTGAGTGTCAACACAAGCTGGTGTCACCGTCAAACTTACTGACAGTGTCAACAGAGCTTGTGTCACTGAAAACCTTACTGACAATGTCAACAACAGCTGGTGTCACTGTCAAACTTATTGACAGTGTCAACAGAGCTTGTGTTGCTGCCAAACTTACTGACAATGTCAACAACAGCTGATATCACCGTTCAAATTATTGACTAGTGTCACCATCACATTAACTGACAGTGTCAACAGAACTGGTGTCAACATCATATTTACTGACATTGTCAACAGAACTGGTGTTACCATCACATTTACTGACAGTGTCACTATCACATTTATTGACAGTGTCAGCAGAACTGGTGTTATCATCACATTTACTGACAGTGTCAACAGTACTGGTATCACCATTACACTTTTTGACATTGGGAGCAGAACTTGTGTCACTATCACATTTATTGACAATGTCAGCAGAATTGGTATCACTATCCCATTTATTGACAATGTCAACAGAACTGGTGTCACCATCACATTTATTGACAGTGTCAACAGAACTGGTGTCACCATCACATTTATTGACAGCTTCTACAGAACTGATGTCACTATTCCATTTATTGACAATGTCAATGGAACTTGTGTCACCATCACATTTATTGACAGTGTCAACAGAAATTGTATCACCATCACATTTATTGACAGCTCCTACAGAACTAGTGTCACCATCACATTTACTGACAGCTTCTACAGAACAGGTGCCACTGTCACATTTTTTGACAGCTTCTACAGAACAAGTGTCACCATCACATTTATTGACAGCTTCTACAGAACAGTTGCCACTGTCACATTTATTGACAACTTCTACAGAACAGGTGCCACTGTCACATTTATTGACAGTTTCTACATTGTCAGTGTCATTTTTTTCATATTCCGAGTGATCATCAACACTTTTATTGACAATTTTTGCATGTATCAAGTCACTGACATAAATATTGACAGTTTCCACATTTTCAGTTTTCCTGACAGATTTATTAACATTTTTTTCATAATCGCCTTTGTGCTGAGACTGAATGTGCTGCTTGCAACTGGACTGTTGAGTAAAGCGCTTCTTACAGATATGGCACATAAATGGCTGGTCTTTCGTATGTATTCTCACGTGTGCATCCAAGTTGCACTTTTGCGCAAAGGCAGAGTCGCAGTACGTACATTTATGAGGCTTTTCTTTGGTGTGAACTCTGTAGTGCCGCGTCAAGTCCGGTTGACATTTGAAACTTTTGCTACATTTATCACACAAGAACGGACGAGAATCGAGAAACTGCTGGGAGCCATCTTTGTGAGACAGTTGATGCTGGGCCAAACGTTTCCAATTAGAAAACAACCGGTTACAAACCTTGCACTCAAAACGTACCTGACTCTCTACATCAGATTTACACTTTCCAATTAACACATTCTGGTGCATTTTAAGGCTTGCTTTTTGAGTAAATGTGGTTTGGCAATATTTACAAGCAAATACTTTCTGGTGTAATAAAGAATGGGTGCGCAGCTGGTTAGCCGTGTTGAACCTTTTGTCGCATTCTGGACATGTGAATGATTTTTCATTCCTGTGGCACAACATGTGCTGTTTTAAGTACTCCCTGTGATAGGATTTATGACAGAGTTCACAAACTACACGGTCTTTGTTATCCGTAACTTTTTCACCACACATACTTGAATGATTAGTGAATGTTTCCTCGTAGAAAAACTTCATTGAGCACCTACCACATTCATATTTAGGTAATACACCAACGTCTAATTTTCGAATCTTTTTCTCTTTTTTTTTGTATTTCAAGTGCATATGTTTTTGGTTTTCCTCTTGAAGTCCCCTACCACATTCCTTGCATTTGTACGGAACTTTCAAACAGTGAATCGAGATGTGTTCCTTAAGCCCTTTTGTGGTGGCATAATAGTTTCCACAAAACTGGCATGAATCTTTCTTTTTACCAACTCGAACTGTTATAGTTGTGCCAAACACTGCAGCAACAGTTGTTTTGTTTTCTCTTACTGTCAACTTTGTGTCATCTTCTAAACCTTCTGGTGTATTATGAAAACAGCGTATGTGTTTCGCCAACTGATCTTCATTTGAAAAAGGGTCTTCACATTTGTTACATACATATTTTCTTCTGTATCTATTTTTTATATCTTTTTTAGACGGACTTGTTTGATTCTTAGATTTGAATGAACTCTTAACTGGAAGGCATTGATTACACTGCTCTTGTTCTTTATCGTGGTTAGAAGATTTATTGGATATTTCAGTGTTGTCAGTTGTCACAGGAGTGGATTGTTTCACATCATCAGGTTTCCTGTTAACATTTGATGATTGCTGTTTTGAGGTACAAATACACTGCAAGTCCTTTCTTTGTTTAGCTAGTGAATGGACCTTGGACGAGGACAATTCAGTTTCATCCGCCGATGTTTTTAAACATCGAGAGTCTTCAACTGCTGTCCCAACATTACTATCACTATTCACTTTATCGCTGTCCATTATGTCAAGTGTAATTTCTTCAATATCAGATTCATCAGAAGCCGTACTCGTACCATCTTTAAGTGGAGATTCCTTACCTTTTACTTTATCTTTTAAATTCTGCATTTTTAAGCTTGATCTTGTATTATAAGTTTTGGTATATGTTGTCTCGACACTGGTAACACAATTAACAGTTTCTGGTATCAGTTCTTTGGTATTACATTGTTTACTCTTGTTTTTGTTTGTGGCATATATTTTACCAGCAGCTTCTGTTTTGCTTGTGTGACTTGTTGCAATAGATACATGATCGCCATCAATGACAGCAGCATTATTTCCATCGACAGCAACAGCATCTTCATCATCAATTTTCTGTCTGGTGTGAAAAGAGCTTTCCCCATCTGTAATTAAAGAATCTTTCTTAATATATCTTCAAAACTTCATCATTTAGAATATTTTATATATTATAATTTATGCAGTCAGAACTGATTAAGCAGCCAGTCAAGGGATGGAGCAAAAGCAGCTTATTAAGACAGGTGGTTGCTTAATACAGGTCAATTTGCTATGTAAGAATAGAAATAGGAAATAGGACAAGTGACTGCTTAATAGAGGTGACAGTTTATACAGGTTTGACTGTTAAAACTGGTAATAAAGGATCCTCCGTTTACAACTAAAATATTGAATGATTATGTTGTCTCGGGATTATCTACCTCTCACCACTGAGGTTCTAGGTTGTGAGAAGTTTGCCTGTTAACTATGGAGGGATGGAGATTTTATTCAAATTCATGTAGATACATCCCTCCAACAAAACAGGATGCTGTATATATGGGGAAGGAAAAGCAACAGCTTGCGTTACATTCAAGCAAAATTATCTTGTTTTCATTCATCCATCCATTTTTCATCCATCCAAGGAATACAAATCAAAATTGTTACTTTGCACATCGATAGTGAAACAAGTTCTTATCACTGCATGTAACACACACATTTTGGGCGAAAATTTTTTTTCAATAATCTAGTCAAATGCAATATTATAACAAAAACAATGCAGTGATGACAATAAAAGTTAAAAAAGGGTTCTCTGATTTGACTCATGTATAGAATTATATAAAACCTGCCCCAAAGCCATCTTGTGAATTTTATATCGCAGTTGTGACACTTTACGTTTTGAAAAAATCATGACAATGCTAAAAATAAAGCGTTACCTTGTGTTTGCAATGTGTTGTTTGCAAGAGCCTGATCATCCATTGTGGTTCTCATTTTGTCATCCGGTTTACGTTTCTTCTCATTTGGTCCAAAATCTTTGTTTGATTTTCTTCTCTTGAGTTTTTCCCCTTCCATAATTTGACAAATAACTGAAATTAAAATATGCATGTTAGAAGGTTAGGACATCCTAATCTGTATGTACATGTGTTAACCTTTTACTCCATAGATACGCGTTTTCCTGCACCAATCACAGAAGGCCTTTGAAAACAGTGCAGGAAGAGTTCAGAGTGCTCGTAACGAGCAATCTGAACACTTCCTGCACTGTTTTCCACTCTGTCAGTTAATATAAGCATAATTCACTCAATAATTCAAAAGCCTTCTATATAAGGTGTCCAAAGGCGTCTATATTAGAGGTGTCCAAAGGCGTCTATATTAGGTGTCCAAAGGTGTCTATATGAAGTAAAGGGTTGAATTTCATTGTGCTAATCCTATTCTGCTTTATTCTAGATGACCGTGGTCATTGTTATATATAAAGACTTGTGTTAAACAAATAGACATTATCTTATTTACATGTATATATATTCAGCTATAAACCACATGTATACATGTATTCTTTCATGTAAAGCTGTACAAAGTATCTGTTTATAGTTAGAGATGGTCAGATAATTTGCTTCTCAACCAGGAGCCGGGCAAGCTCAGTCAGTAAGGTGTCTTACTATCAATCCAGGGTCCTGAGATTGAATCCCCATCCAGTCACTTTCCTCATAATGATTTATATATATATATATTAAGTCTCATTGTCAACGCTGACTCAAGTGCGAAAGTTTTCAGTTCATTGCAGAGATTGGTATTCTCATTTACTGGTTAACCTTCTGGGATCCCAGGAAAGAGAGGTTAGGTTAAATGATTGTCTGTTAGCCCTCAATGGCATAAAAATGACGCTTAATATTCAAACAAACGAAACTCAACCAGGAGTCCTAGGTTTGATTCTGTCATAACAAAGAGAATTTAAGAAAAGTTTTGAGGGGTCTTCCGTTGCCTAGTGGTCTAAGGCTCCATCTTAAGATCGCTTACCTCACATTGCCGAGGTCATACGTTCGAGTCCCACCTGCTCCAAAAACTTTATGTTAGAAAGTTTGCCATTTACTTGCGGAAAGACAGTGGTTCTTCACAGATTCATTCTGAGGTATTTCTCCACCAATAAAACTGAATGCTATAATATATATCCTGAAATGTGTTAAAACTCCATTAAAAAAAGTAATTAATGCTGAGAACATTCAAAAATCTTATTTGATATGTTATGTCAACTTTGCAAAGTGTAATAAAATGCACACCAGCTTGAGAATATTTCAAGAAACTTATTAAACTAATTCCATCCACATAAACTTATTTTGTTACACTAAGAGTTGTGGTTATAAATAACCCCCAGTCATAGACTTATATTAAATGTTTGTAAAATAGCATGCAAAGAATTAATAATTTGGCAAATTAATCATTCGAATTTCACAAGCAAAGTCCTTCAAGCAGGCAGTAGTCTAATGGATAGAGTGTTGGCCACTAACACCAGAGGTTGCGGGTTTGATCCCCCGGTCAACCCGATGCCTCTCATAAAACAACACTCAGTACTGATTCTACCCAGGAAGAGGGCTCGAGAGCGGTTCATATAAGCTCTGAGCTTTCATTGCAATTGAGCTAAAATAAATTAGTATAAACTAAACTAAGCAAAGTCCTTCTTCAAAGTATTTCATCCCTAAAAAACTGAGTATTCTCGAATTGAGTGTATGTACATGTGGTGTTGAAGACCAAGTGTGCTTAGTTAAAATACCATATATACAGGTTAAAAACTGGGTTCTAGGATTGATTACTTCATTGCATCCCGCAACCCCATCTTGAAGGATGGTAAGCTAGGAGTTGTGATCCGTCCATCAAGAAGGCTGTTCCAGAGTCTGATGGTACTCGGGAAGAAGGAATGTAGGTGTCAATTAACCTTCAACTGTCAACTCCTCCGCACTTTAATCTTTAGTGCTTGGCCCCAACTGGCCTGTAGCTTCCTGCAGTTCCTGGCCATATACTGCCCCATTCAAAGGAAAGAGACAATTGGGCAAACACAGTTCAAAAGTTAATCCTTGTCAACATTAAAGTGACAGCAGTCCCCCATCCAAGTATTAACCCAGGACTTCGTTTGCTCCATAAGCATTTTCTTCGACTCTTCCAAATTGAAAGCATTAATTCACCATGTATCAGCAATGGGTGAATTATGTTTATTTCAACTGACAAAGTGGAAAACAGTGCAGGAAGTCTTCAGATTGCTCGTTACGAGCAATCTGAACTCTTCCTGCACTGTTTTCATAGGCCTTCTGTGATTGGTGCAGGAAAACGCGTATATATGGAGTAAAGGGTTAAACAGCAAACAAGTTTAATTGCTGGTTACTATGTACATGTCCCAACAGCAGGGGTAGTGATGATGTTATTCTTCTCATATTCCTTTTTTCTCTCTTTTTCGCTTTCTTCAATTCGAGATATTTATTTGTTTTCTACCGCCATTTTAGTTTAATAAACGTAGTAGGTAACGCTGTGGGAAGGACAGTAACTAATTTTTGAATAACTTGTTGTCCAACCCAATTGCTTTTTCATGAATATTATGCCACTGTTTATATATGTGTGTATAGGTACGGGAAAACGCGTATCTATGGAGTAAAGGGTTAAACTTCCTAAACAGTCAGTACGCTTCTTCAACAATGTTGCTATAAAAACTAGCTCAACAGTGAGGCTGTTATAAGTGGCCTATGTACATACACTACAATGTTGACGACAGGTCCGGATTGTTGGCTTGCGATCTATCAAGACACTGCAGTTGCACAATCATGTCACTTACATTGTGCAGCTTTGTGATCATTGTCGACAGGGCATACAATGAATATAACAACACCTAAGAATTCCATGTGATACATGTATTGTTTGCTTTTCCACATTATGATGATATGGAAATATTTATTGAGGCAACGGCAGGTCATATTTTACCGAGGATAAAATCATATTGACACCGGGCTGTAGAAAATATTTGTGAAAAGCCAAGCTTGTTTGCCTATAAACTTAAATCATACCAGTATATTAAGGAAAGGCGTTTGTGTATGTTTACTTACATATCTAAAAATCCTTTTCAACCGTAACGAATGAAAACGAAACGATATGTGTTGAAAGAGAATGAAATATCAAGACCAAACTTTAAACACGGTGTTGTATAAATACTATACGCTTAAAATTACCACACGTTTGTTTAAACTTCTATATTTTACTTCGATTGCTAAGTTATTACAACTTAAACAAATCACGCCCAAAGACTTCCGCCCACCAGACTAAGCATATGCGGAAAAAGTCTTGCTCAAAGACACCACAAATAGCCGTGGGGGGGGGGGGGGGGGGGGGGGGGGGGTTGAACCCTCGATCCTCCGATCATGGGTTCTGTGCTCTACCACTAGCTATATACATTGTTAACTCACGGCGGCTTTATGGCTTAGTTCTTCTCCTTAAAGCATCGACCTTGTAGTTTGTTCTGCAGTACCTACTACGTTTGGGGACAAACACATCCCCAAAGTGTGTATGCAGTTTGAACAAGAAAACTGATTTGTTATGGATGTAGCAGTTCGTAAGGGGGCGGGGCCAGCATATACTCCCTTCACACCCCATCAAATATTTTTATGAAAACTGTTTAAAAGTTAATTTATCTTTAAAACCCACTACAATGCAGTAGTTAGGGGAGGGAGTCCCCCCGTACCACCACCAACCACCACCTGCATGCGCTTTCACTCATATTTTTGGCTCGCTATATGGAAGAGGGTTTGAAACGGCCGGCGGAGGTTTATTTATGTTAATGCATCTAAAATTTCTATTTTTAAGTTATATTTGTGTGTGAGTGTGTGCATGTGTTTCAATAACAACGTTAATAAATCACAAAACAATGCAATAAATAGCAACCATTCCTCATACCCTCACCATTTATCCCCACACAAGGCTCCTAGTGCATGAGGTATCAAAGGTTTAAAACCATGTGAAAGTTCATTTTTAACACATCTTGCTCAGTTATAGTATTTTTAATAGAAACGTTGAAAAGTCACACAATATTGGAGTAAATAACACTGTTCAAAAGTCTTCCTCCCTGAAACTTATACTAGAATCAGAGACATATATACAAATCGCCCCAAGGAGTCCCCCGGCGTACCCTCATCACCACTTACGACATGATGTCAATATTTTCTGGAGGGGGGAGGGGATCCATCGTACTCCAACCAGCGGGAAAGGTCTATCACGCTCTCTCCAAGGATGCACCCCCAGTCATTAACAAGCGCGCGCGCACGCACGCACGCACGCACGCACGCACGCACGCACGCACGCACACACACACACACACACACACACTGAAACGCTCCTACACCTATGTGAAAGGATAAAGGCGATGACGAAATGTGTTGTGATTATTACTAAATGATGGTGACAATGACTCACACTCGGGTGATACAGATATAGACCGTGATCATGTGATGACGGGTGAATGATAATGATGATATCATGACAATACGTGCATACATACCAGCACAAGGGGTGGTATTTACCTGGGCAACCATTTTTAAGAATATTCTTAGACTTGAACTCTAAAATAAATTTTGAAAAACACACTTAGAGACCATTTTTTAGACCAAACTTTTGCAAGCTTGTAAGGACACCTTATACATATAGTCAAATACACTCTCGCAATTATTCTATCTGTCATGATAAACTAGGCTAAAATTTGGATTTTCGAGCTTAAGTTTGAGCCTATTTTCAAGAATGCCGGATTGATGAATACGATCCAGGACGATATAAAAAGGAAGAGTTATATTTTTTGTATCGTCACCAACGGTTTCCAATATGGGCGCCAGAAGAATATTGGACATCATTTAGATTTTTGGAGGATTGTGCAGGGACACTGTAGCGCCCCTGGTTCTTTTTCCTGCCCGGTGTAAACCACTGATATATGGGACGTCGATTTATTTAAAGGTCTCACCTGAGGTTTTTGACCACTGGTCCATTAATTTGCTCTATATGGACGGGGTCTTCTGTACAGTTGTATTTATGGTCTTCCATATCGGCTATGGTCGATTGGCCAAAAGTGCTGTTATCAGTCGCCTCTTTCCTTTCACCGCTGACGTTATGGATTCAAGCCTCGCTCGGTCCAATAACTTTAGGAAAAAGTTTTCTGTTACTGACGGGAGAACGCTGGTTCTACTCAGATTCTATTTTTTGAAGTCTTTCTCAACCACTAAAACTGGATATGCCATATATATGTCGATTTTGCTGAAAATGACCTTAAACACCATTTAAAAAAGAAGGAGAAAGACAAAATGGTGATTTTGAAGAATAAAAGCACATTTACAGATAATATTTAATTATATATATGTTATCTGATTAAAAGTGTAATATGACAAAATGAATGAATACACAATCTCAGTTGTGTATGTAAATTATGTCACAGTGTTTACTATGGTGTCCAGCTAGGGTCATGAATGCAGAAAAGGCGAAACAACTATGTGAAATAACCATCGTAGTTTTATTTAGTAATTTCGATATTTCACCATCATACTTTGGTTTCGATGTTTTGTTGTTTCGAATGTTCACTACAGCTGCTTTTTGTTTCAACTTTTTACAATCGTTGTTTCGATTTTTCACCATCCATCCATCGTGCTATTGGGCTTGATATTTGCAATAAAAATGATGTTATCATGTGTCTGGCTGTCATGTCCCCATCCATAAAACCTTCATTTGTTTCTTGGTAATTAAATAATAATTTGATCCCGACCCCATAGCTGCTACCTATGTCAAATATATAAGAATTTTACATACTCCGTCATGCCCATTCATGTTTATATATATACAGGCAAACCTGTCTTAAGCAGTCACTCAAGGGATAAAGAAAAATGACCCTTTAAAGCGATGTCTACTTAATACAGGTTGATTATAACTTAAATAATAAAACGTGTAAACAGAAAATAAGAAAATAAGACAAGTGGTTGCTTAAAAGAGGTGACCGCTAACACATCTTTGGCTATATGGAGGTTTGTACTGAACTCTTTGTTAATTTAAAGATGAACATTACTTATTGTGTTGGTAAACAAAATAACATCAAATTATGTACTATTTACGGTAATTTCATACCGTACATGTAAAAAATTATTATGTGCGCGATTATTTGTGAATGGTTTATGTAGATATTTAAGGTCACAAACCGGTCCCGGTTAGCTCACTAGTACACCGGTACCGATATATATGCAACCACTTATTGAATGTGAATGAAACTTCGCATGTGTGTTCGCCATCATCAAAGGAACACACACAGACAAGAACCATAACTCTGGATTGCATTTTGGCACAGTTAAGGCCCTTTTTGAACTTAGACACCCCGGTTAAATTTTTGCGTTTAGGCATTTGTGTAACCGTTATGGAATGGAAACACTTGTTAATTGTTACACCCTTCTTGATAAGATATTGTGAATAATCTCCTTCTAAAGAGTTGATTAGCCACATTTGTTCATATTTTGTATAAGTGGTCCCTATGAGTACGGATTTCAAGTAGTAGGGTTCATTAGGGGCCATAAAGACGACTTTGATTTTTATATGTGACGACTATTGGAAACAAATAATTCTCATTTTTCTCATCTATAAATTCTTCATAGGTCTAGACTATTCAACATTTGAAACCTGGCAGGGGAAATCAGGTGAGCGACTAATGCCCGTTTGGATCCTTGTGATCATCTTTAGGCCAATAGCGTTTAAATTCATTTTAACACATACAACATATATCATATGACATATTCAGTATTCGTGAAGAACCGCCGTTCTTTCGCAAGCAACTGGCAAACTTTCTCACCGAAAGGTTATTGACCAAGCGGGGCTCGAACCCACACCGCCAGCGATGAGAGGTAAGGAGTAATTATGTTCAACGCGTGATGGTGTTGTAGCCGTTTCCTAGCCAACCGATTTCTCCGGGAGAAGGAGGGGAAAGAGAGAAAGAGGGGGCCATGAAATACATCTACATTTATAATATATTTTGATTTTTATTTCAAAATCATTTTTTTTTATTCTCTTGTTATAAATATTGGACAAACACTGGTTCTAGTATCAATTTTTATTTGTATGATAAGACTCACATACATGTATGAGTATAAGCGACACATAGCGATACATGTAGAAGAATAATCATTTAATAATCAATCAACAATTTAGCAATGAAAAATTAGAGAACGCAGATCAAAGGAAAATCAGCGTATTTCAATCTGTTACAATACACAAGGCACCGTTGTTACACGGATTCTATACTCGCCTCCATTAAAATGTTGTACTCCATACATATATACGAGTACATGTCTCTTTATGGACATTACAATATTTCAGGATGATCTTGAGAACAGAAACACAAATCTGTCTTTTTTTTTACTATCAAAGTCGGATCAATATAGCATTTATATGCAATTGCATTTTTAGCATAAATTATTTGATACATACAGACGGCAACCAAGAACGGAAAACGACAGATTCGGTTTTATTGAGTCTGTGCATGAGATATAAACAGTAGGTTCGGTGACAGCTTGATCTTTTTAACAGGTACCTGGGGCCGTATTCACCAACCGCTCTTGAGAATATTCTTAGACTTGAGCTTGAAAATCCAAATTTCAACCTTAGATATCAAGTTTACCATGACAAGTAGAATCATTTTGAGAGTTTATATGACTATATATTAGGTATCTCAACACGCTTGCAAATTTTGACCTCAAACAATGGTCTCCAGGTGTGTTTTTCAAAATTCATTCTTTAGTTCAAGTCTTAGAATATTCTTAAGAATGGTTGGTGCATACTGCCCCTGGTTCATGAACAGAGTTAAAATAAAATAATGCAAAAGTAAATAAAGAAATCAGGCTTAAAGCATAATGGAATATCATTTATCAAAAAGATACGGGGATTATTTTCTGGATTGAAATATGACTACAGATGAAGCCTAGTTGTTCGTAAACTATGTCAATCGTTCTCAGGTGCTACATGCAGCTTTATGATTAAACACCAAAACATACAAAATAAAACGATTTTAACAATAATCAAAAAAAAAAGCCTACGAATTAACAAATATAAAAGTGAATGATTTTATAATAATTAAAAAAAATCATGATTTTACAATAACAAAAATATTCCACAATTTTACAATAAAAGAACTTAAGACAATAACTGATTTTACTTTAATTACGAAAATATCAATTAAGAACTCCAGAGAAAAAAAACAGCGCACATTGTGACATACGTTTCAGGTGTCACTACACGTTTTTAATGTGTTCTGTGTTCTATATAAAACAAGGTCTAGGGTTTCCATGGTAAAAAGAAACGCCACATAGATTGTTATTTTGTTATTAAATTATTTCGTCCATAGCTGGACTGTATCCACACATAAACATGCACAATAACTGGTAGGTTGACCATATTTTTTAAAGACAGTGCAGTGACACCCCTCATTTAAAAAAAAAAAAAAGAAGTGCTTATAAATAAATCCATTTGTTAAAATCCTATAAAAGTCACTTTTATAACACCAGTGATATCTTATTGCAGTAAATTTGCTCTACTCATCTGCAAAAAAAAAGTACAGCCCTTTGAACCAATTCAAAAAATTACGTAAGACTTTTTAAGCGTAATAATCATGTTACCGTTACGCTCATGTTAATCAACAACTTGGCCGTCATCTCCCGAGAAGCCGTAGTCCGAGTCTCTGTTGTAGTTGTTGTTGTTGTAGTTGTTGTTGTTGTAGTTGTTATAGTAACCGTAATCATAGTAATACCTGGATGCGGCGTTTATAAGCAGGACCGTGGTAATAATCATCGCGAAAATTAGAACGAGACCAAACACGATACTGAAAATGGTCAGGATCTTCGCTTTCCTGCTGTGATCCTTAACTAGGGCGTCGTTCAGCTTCCAGTCGGTCCCGTGGTTAGCCTGAAATGTTTGGGTGTATGTTTTAGCATTGTATTGTGAACAATGTATTTTTGTGAAAATGTGGCTTAAATATAATAATAAAAATTATACAGGCCCAACGGAAGTAAATTGTCGACGAATGCGTACAATCCGTAAAATAATTTTCTTGTTAAAAGAATTTAATCTTCACTGTTGATATGTTTAAACTTTATTATTTTACTTCGTTTGAGAAACAAATTATTACAACGTAGACAAATCATGCTCTCAGCCTTCCTAAGTAGAACTAATACTACTCTTATGCGGCAAAACGTGTGTTGCTCAAGGACACCCCATATAGTCGCGGGGAAGGACCACACGTTTCATATTTAATATGTTGGAGGAAGGCACACAATTTATCTACATAGAATCAACTGGCAAATCTTCTCACATAACATATTTGGACTGAGCGGGGCTCAAACCCACGACCTTAACGGTGAGAGGTCACGTAATATTAAGACAGCGTCTTAGTTTACACGACAACGGGGAATTAGAAGGGCGTTACACGTGAAAGGACGGACGTACAGAAGAACGTACCCTAGTTTCATTTAACCAATATAGACATATAACTCACCCTACACGCGTAATATACGGCACAGACTCCCGTGAACGGGAAACACAGGCATCCCAAAATGGACAAAATGAACCAATCAAAGAGTCGCTTTGCTGGTGCTGCCTGCTGAAACAGAAAAAAGATAAAACACATAGTTATGGGTATTTGTCCAATGTACTGAAATTAAAAAACAGTCTCCATTCTGCCAATGTTATTGTTGGCAAAGTATGTAAACGTTTGAGTGTACAAACAATTACCTTTTACTGGTTTTACCAACAGCTTTATGAAACGGGAGTTCGAAAACAGCTACCAGTATTAGGACTTTAGGTGCAACTGAATTGGGTTTAACGCCATTTTCAAAACATTTCAGGTTATATATGGCATACCCGTTTTATTGGTGGATGAAGACCTCAGAATGAGTTTGAGTAGAACCGCCGTACTTCCGCAAGTAGCCGTGGCAAACTCTATCACATAAAATTTTTGGGAGCGAGCGGACTCGAACCTACGACCTTAATGGTGAGAGGTAAGTGATATTGAGGCGGCGCTTCAGACCACTCGACAACGGAAGAACCTTCAGGTGTAAGTACATTAGAGGTCTTAATATGTTGATTGTTACGGTGTTCTACTCACATAATTTAGTTCAATATCCCTAATTTTTGGCAATTGTGTTATGGTAAAATTACGTCCTGCCTTTTTAAATGATGAGAAAATTTGCTCTTTTCAAATATTTCTAACAATGATTTTACTGAAACACCAACGCAGTATTCTGAAAGTGTAACTAAATAAAGGATTTAATGCATATTATAGACAGCAACAACAAACAAAATCGAAATATGTTAACCAATCAAAATGATATATATCATTACATTGTACTTGAATAATTAACGACGAAAAAGCGAATAACAAACTTAATTCTACTAGTCATACATACCAGTTAAATAACTTTGCATGAAATAGATTAAAAGGATTTGAAAACACTTGTTACAAACAGGTTTTGTGAATATGTTATAGCAAGTCAGATGATGAATGAATAGAATGAATAGGATTTTAAGGCGTACCAACACATTCAGATGATGAAATGACGGTGTTATGTAATGAAACATTTTTAAAGTCCATGAGAATGGGAGACTTTTGTATGATTAAAGAGACAAAAGGTGGGATTTTGTTACAACTCATGTTTGAGGAGAGATTGATTTGAAGATTTAGCGTAACTTTTATGCCATCGAAGGCTAACAGATGATGAATTATCCTAACCACTCTTTCCTGGGATCCTGGAAGGTTATCCAGTGCTCGAGTACATCCATCTCCACAAGTAATTGAGAATCAGCGATGAGAGAAGAATGTCGTATATCAATCATCAAGGAGACTGTAGCAGGACGGGGATTCGAACGACCCCTGGAATGATAGTCAGACGCGCTATTGAGCTAACCGGTCCCAGTTGTATGAGGAAAGATACCAAAATGGGGATTTGTTAATATTATTTATGAGAGAGAGAGAGAGAGAGAGAGAGAGAGAGAGAGAGAGAGAGTAAGAGAGGCTGGTCACATGAAACCTGAAAAAACACGTCTATAAAATACTGAACAACTTGACATTTTATCCTGCTGATTTTATGGTCACGTAGTATCTAGAAAACAGTATCAGGGAAACGTTTATATGAACACAAAATCAAATCTCTAAGTACAATACGTTTCTGTAGAACTTTAGGTGCTGTGTTTTCTTGCTACAGATAAATAGAGTACTGCAAGTATACATCACTGGTATAAAAAGTGACTTTTATAGGATTTCAACAGATGGATGTATTTGTGAGCATTTGAGGACTTCTTTTTTAAAAAGGGGTGTCAAAATCAAGCTCGTCAACCAACCAGTTATTGTGCATTTTTATGTGGGGATACATTCCTGCTATGGAAAAAAGTACTTTAAAATTCTGTGGAATTTCTTTTTTGCGGTGAAAATCCATGACATTATTTTATATAAAACAAAGAACAAAATTCAACTTTGTAGTGAGACCTGAACCGCTTTATAAGTGAAAAAAAGTGGACGAAACCCGATCCCTATCACTCTCCCTCTAATAATTTATTTTAAGAACTTTGGTGATTGTGCCAAATGAGAGTTTACTGTTTTGTTTCATTACGGATGTCTGACCGTTGTCAACCACGGTAACATTTGTTATGTACAAACAATCAAGATAGAAAAATCAACTACGTTAGATTAAAATCCAAATGTAATGTTTATTAATAAAAAAAATTCTCACACCGGGCCTCTTCTCCCAATCCAACTTCTGTTAACAGGAAGTTGAAAAAGGCCTATGTCCTCATTGGCCAATAAATTCACATTTTGAAGTTACGACTTTATGAAATGAACCGTTTCTGGCAAGTTTATACCCCGGCGACAGTAGTATAAGTAGCACAAAAAACGAAACAAGTGACGATATAAAAATCCCCGTCCATAAATCACCACATGCCAACATGATCACGATTGGCATTGTAAATATTTCTTATTTTATTGAATGACGTTAAACGTCATTTTAAACGCATAACTTATAAGTCTTATTTACATATTTACATTTACACGTACTGAACAAACAAAAAGAAACTTCCGCTTTGATTAAGATTAAGAGTAGATCTATGGAAATATGAAAACAAAGCTTAAGTTAGTTTATATGTATCACAAGAGTACTCTAAGGTTCATTTGTATTGTAAATGTTATGCTTCTACTGTTATCGAATCAGGATGAAATTATTGATTAAATATGGCAGGGGTCGAAAACAAACATTGCAGCTGTAATTCATCATGCATGTATATCAGATTTGTCTTCTATTGAAATTTTATATCCTAACGACAATAGTATAAGTAGAATTAAGACGAAGCACGTGACGATATAAAATCCCCTTTTTTCGGAAGTTTATAAATAACCATAAGCTCACGTTTGCATGTACATGTATTGTAGTTTAAACTTATTTATTTTACTTCGATTGTGAAACAAGTTCTTACAACTTGGACAAATCACGCTCGAAGTCTTCCTGGGTAAAACCAGTACTAAGCATATGCGGAAAGATGTCTTGATCAAGGATACCACACATAGCCGTGGCGGAGGATCGAACTCACGACCCTACGATCATGGTTTCGGTGCTCTACCACTAGACCACGCGCTCCACAGTGTACAATGTTCAAGTAGAACATTCCATGTAACTTCTAACCGGCTTAGATATCAATCTACTTTCTGGTTCCTGGCGCGATTTCATTGGTTGAGAAAGTAGGAAAACATATAAGGAACACTTGGCTAAAGAGAAGAGTACCGCCGAACTATCACTTTAGCATAGTTTGATTGAAAAAATACATGAAATATGAAATATTGGTCACATGAACTGACATACGTTGCCATGTCATCTGCATACATTTAACCAGCGACTTAATTCCAGAGACTGGCAGGTTAATATCAATATTATATATACGACTTCAATTTTGGATGGTACCTTTAGCCGCTTTCTTTAAAAACTCTTTGAATATTTGTCTGAATTCAAAAGAATGGTACTAAAGTGACAAAGTAACAAAGAAACTGTAGTGTACTCAATTAAACAAATACATTTAAAAAAAAAATCGTAGAAATATGAGTTTTATGTAAAATGATGAAGAAGTAAGTTCTCCGTCAATGGCGAAAATGTTATAAAGATATTTAAAGATTTTTTTATCATTTTTATTCATTATTATTATTTTAAGTGCTTTGGTGAGTATGCAAAATGGAAGTCTACTGTTTTGTTTCATTACGGCTGTCTGACCAATGTCAACCATGGTAACATAGTATATACGATATAAAATCCCTGTCTTTCAATCACCACATACCCACGTTTACATGTACATGGCAATGTAAATATTTCCTATTTTATTAATGCTGTTTAGCGCCATTTTAAACACATAACTTACTTCTTTAAAATATCTTGAGTTGTATTCACCAACCATTCTTGAAAATATTATTAGACTTGAGTTTGTAAATCCAAATTTCAAACTTGTATGTCTGGCTTACAATGACAAACAGAATACTTTATAATATATTTGATTATATATTAGGTGTCCCTACATGCTTGCAAATTTTGATCTAAAACATGGTCTCTCCGTGTGTGTTTTCAAAATTCATTTTTGAGTTTAAGTCTAAGAATATTCTTAAGAATGGTTGGTTAATACCATCCTTGGTTCCTTGTCCACAATACATCTCTACTTAAATATTAATCTATATACAGTCAAGCTGAAATTTTAAAATCAGGAAATTTTTGAATAATGATCCCATTTAAAATGTTCTAAATAAAGCTTATCCATAATTACGCAATACTTGACATTGTTAACTATGTATCGGTTAGATGTTCTTTAGATATTGTTTTGCGATTCCGTTCAACAGTAACGGCGCAGTAATTTTCATGGTTATTTACCATAATAAACTTTTACTTATATAATGTTTAACATTTACTTTTTTTAATTAAACTTTAACATATTTAAATCAATTAACCAAAAAATATAGAATAAGCATACATATTTGATAACAACGTTATTTTTAACCGGTTTTGTTTAGGAGCTCTTTCGTCATATTTCTTCATACGCTGTACCCGAGCAAACCCCACTGTTTAGAAAAGAAACTGGGGTTTGCCCGGATAGGTTTTCATGCGTACTGTACACGTAATGCCTGGAGCGATTTCATTGGCTGAGGAAGTAGGTCATCATCTACTGACAGTCATGAAATTTTATGTTTTGTGAATATGCATAGTGGAATATAAAACGTGCACAGTAGTTTAGAATTAAGTTTATTACAAACAATAAAAAGTTAAAACCTACCACGGCTGTGTATGGAGCATTTCTATTGATGTCCGTGACTATAAAAGGAAGTTCCGGTTGGCTTGGTTTCCCTTTAATAGAAAACATTGTAAACATAAGGTCAATATGTAAACATAAGGTCAATATGTAAATATAAGGTCAATATGTAAACATAAGGTATATATGTAAACATAAGGTCAATATGTAAATATAAGGTCAATATGTAAACATAAGGTCAATATGTAAACATCAGGTCAATATGTAAATATAAGGTCAATATGTAAACATCAGGTCAATATGTAAATAAGGTCAATATGTAAACATCAGGTCAATATGTAAACATAAGGTCAATATGTAAACATAAGGTCAATATGTAAATATAAGGTCAATATGGTAAACATCAGGTCAATATGTAAACATAAGGTCAATATGTAAACATAAGGTCAATATGTAAACATCAGGTCAATATGTAAACATAAGGTCAATATGTAAACATCAGGTCAATATGTTAATATAAGGTCAATATGTAAACATCAGGTCAATATGTAAACATAAGGTCAATATGTAAACATAAGGTCAATATGTAAACACTATATCTTTCAGAGTCTACAAACAACATCTTACTTCACCAATGAAGATTTTTTTTTCCTGAAAATAAACAATTTAATTTCGACACGAACTGTACATCCCTAATAAATAAAGAATCGTTTGGTCGAGTATTAGAGAAATTCAAGTTTCATGTGGAGGTCAGTGTTGATTTCTAATACTATATCTGTGGCAATATTCCGTTCCTATGTCTAAAAACTGGCTACGGGTATCCTCGTCTTCCTTTACAAACTAGGAATGGAGGTCCAGCTGCTAGCTTGTAATATTTTCCTCCATTCTCACATTTTTTAACGTGCTTGCATGTGCTTACGTGTGCCCTAAACGCAGCGCCATGGTTCACATCTGTAGCAAGACGAAAGGATGCCTACTGACCCCCCCCCCCCCCTCACCCACCTCCACCCCCTACACACACACACACTCTTTGCTTTGCCACCATTGTTCGAGTTAAAGGTGTAACTCCACCATTGATTTTTGTTCTTTATTCTATAGTAAATAGTAAAAGTTTGTCGGCTTGTCATTCATAGAGATACCCAATGAAAGAAGTGAAATCTATATTTTACTGTTTGTGAACCTCTGCACTACCAAATTATGGTGAGAAAAGTAGGAGTCATGTGTCATATAAGATTTTTTTCTGCTCATTGTGTACACTGCTGACAAAGTGAAAGTAGACTTCCGAAATCGTGTATTCATACCACAATTTCAAAGCATCAATTTATTTTCTAAATTCACAATTCAAACATGACAATGCTTTCAAAATGTTCTAAATACATCAATAATGACAATCAAATAAAAAAAATGAGCATTAAAATAAAGAAAATGCATTTTTCTAGAAGAAGAAACAAGGATTATTTATAACCGCCATTATGCGACTACTCCACGGACGCACTTCCTTTTTCCAATGGTGATACTATGCCTAAATTATTGTTCATGCTCAACCCAACAACAAATGGACTTATAATAACTAAATAAATTCAAATATCTTTACTTTCTACGTTAAATCTGCATTATTACTTTCAAGTTCGAAACTCAGTAAATCGTTGGTGCTTTAATTTGTGTTTTATACGAATCCTGAAAATAACGAGTTTGTGCGGGGTTTAATGTAGGGCCTAGTCAACCGTTGCGTATTTCAGGTTACAATGTACATGTGGCATGTTCAGTTTTGCAATGGAGGAAGCCTCAGAATGAATCTGAACAGGACCACTGTCCTTCAGCAACTAACTGGCTAACTATCTCAAATGAAGTTTGATTGCGATTGCGATTCGAACCTACGACATCAGGGTGACAGGTTAATTATCCTGAGAGGGCACCTTAGACGTCACCCTATTAGTTTTTTTAGCGCCAGAACACTAAATGCATGTTTCACGAGCATTGTTCTCGGACGAACTTTCCTGCCTATTATGACTGATTTTGCCATGTCGTTTGGCGTGGTGGCTTGAGGGTTGGGGAGCAGTGTGGAGGAGGACGAAAACTCGACATTACTTATTTGTTAAAATACGACAACACGACACATTTTAAGCGATGTTAATAGGGCACCAACACGACATTTTTATTTGTCGAGAAGTCGTGAATGCGGATAAAAAATATGTCGTGTTTGCGCCCTCTAAACCGCAACGAAATGGGTTAGAATCCAGCAGCATATAAAGATATATGGAAACGCAGCACAGGAAGATATATGGAAACGCAGCATATGAAGATATATAGAAACGCAACATATGAAGATATATGGAAACGCAGCACAGGAAGATATATGGAAACGCAGCATATGAAGATATATGGAAACGCAGCATAGAAAGATATATGGAAACGCAGCATATTTAGCACAAGTGTATATATCCATACCCTACAGTCATTAGCCGTGCCCAATATGCGTCTGACTATCAATCCAGCGGTCGTGAGTTCTAATCCCCGCCCGGCAACAGTCTCCGTGATGATTGATAAACGACATTGTGTCTCATTATCATTCGTCTCTCACCACTGATTCAGGTGGGAAAGTTATCAGTTACTTGCGGAGATGGGGGGTGTTCGAGTTTTGGTTAATCCTAGGAAAAAGTGGTTAGGTTAACTGATCGTCTGTAAGCCTTCGATGGCATAAAAATGACGCTAAATATTCAATCAATCAATCAAAAACCTACAGTCATTATTGTCTGCTGATGTTATTGGTTGTTTACTGAATAATTTGGTATCTCCTGCATTGGTGTCAACTTTTCACTTCCAAGTAAGTTGCCTGTAAACTAAGTGTTGTCTCTTGGATGGTGATATACTATGTAAAAAACGATACAAAACACTTAGGGACAACGACTACCTGCATTATTGAAATTATCCTGAATATATACGATATGCCTGATATTGTTTCCTTGGTAACAAAGCAGGTTTATAATCATCTCATTGTTCGTGGACGGGCGAATCAGGTTTCACTCTGTGACACATTCACACATTTACACTACACTCCGCGCATAACCATCATTCTACTCATTACGCGGAGTTCACGTTTCACACCACTATTGCATTTCTACTCATTACGCGGAGTTCACGTCTCACACGACTATTACATTTCTACTCATTACGCGGGGTTCACGTCTCACACCACTATTGCATTTCTACTCATTACGCGAAATTCACGTCTCACACCTCTATTGCATTTCTACTCACGTCTCACACGACTATTGCATTTCTACTCATTACGCGGAGTTCACGTCTCACACGACTATTGCATTTCTACTCATTACGCGAAATTCACGTCTCACACCTCTATTGCATTTCTACTCACGTCTCACACGACTATTGCATTTCTACTCATTACGCGGAGTTCACGTCTCACACCACTATTGCATTTCTACTCATTACGCGAAATTCACGTCTCACACCACTATTGCATTTCTACTCATTACGCGGAGTTCACGTCTCACACCACTATTGTATTTCCTATAGGGCTCCATTGTAACATTTATGTCCAAAAACACAGTGAAAAAAACAAAATCTGCAGCAAGAGTCTGGGCTCAAATTATTCACTGGTTCAAGATATGCAATTATAAAGGGAAAATAATCATATATAGGAGTATTTTGTAAATTCAGTAGTTTTGCGATATCTATCAATTTCCAGAGTAATCATATGTCAACTATTCGCCCATGATGCGGTTCGAACCAACAATTCTGAAATGACACAAAAATTGCCAAGAAATCTAGTAGCAGCATCAAATTTTCAGTGGTGATTTCTAAAATACTGACCATTTACCACATGGTAAGAAAAAATAAATCACTGCAATACAAAGCCCTGAAAAAAAGAAGAAAAAGATAACTAAAGTTTTATTACTACCTCCTACTAAGGGGAGATAATAGTGGTGTGAATCCTTCGCCTAAACTCCGCATATAGTCGCATTTCATAATTTTCACGCGGAGTGACAACATCGATTCCAAATGACTTCGCAGCTAAATTATAGTCGCCTCGCACCAACCCGAATGCTAATTAATTTACGATACACGTTTTTATTTCATTTTATCATATCATTTTGCATTAATCTACATGATAAAGCGTGGGGTATGATAAGCCTTTGAAATGAAATGTGGCAAAGAAACATTTTTGCGTAATTTGTTGTTATTTTGGCTGCAGTAGGCATTACACATTTTGTAATCAAAAGTACTTGAACAATTTTAAACACATATTTCTGGGAATGGTTTTGTTTCGATGAGAATTTCATTCTGTAATGTAATAATTTTGATTTGTGTTCCTGAGAGTAATGGAAGTTAAGATAATTAAAAACGAGATATTGCGAGATTTTGCGTGAATACGCGAGCGTTCACAAAATCACAGTCAGTTGCCTTTCCTTCTTTCCTTCTCTATAGAATTCATTGATGTAATCAAACACACCGACTTATAATATCAAATTGAAAGTTAATTATTTTCGGTATACTTAATCTTTTGATAGGCACAATTTATGCACGTAGGCCGACACCAAGTTCAAGTAACACCCAAATATAGCCTTATTACATCAATACGTACCAATTAGTAATAGATGTATTAATACTGTGAACGTACCGTGATTCACACAGTGCCGTTATTTTATCATTTCAACGCGGAGACGTTTGGAGTTACGATTTGCACTCCGAATAACGACACCGGATAAGAATATCTGCATTTTAACCGGGGTTAGATATTTCTATCTCACCCTAGGGCGGAGATAAAACGTAAATCATATGATTTAACGTCTTAAAAGCGACTGGTGTAGAAAATATAAGGATTAAATAAGTTTAAATAATTATTTAATATGTTTTGTATGCAAGAAAAAGAACCAGTCATGGTCTTTTCGATTCGGATAGACAATTTCGTCCCTTGGGAATTGTCTATCCGAACCTTAAACCCATGTAAGATTTTTATAATCTGTATCGCGTGGTGGAAAAAAATAAAATGGTGGTTACGCAGATCTAGTATATGTTACAAAAGAAATGCGTCTTCAAACCAGTTTGTGGACACAGTCATTGTTAATTCACGTCGTTTTGATGACAATAATTAAGAACATGTTCCGTGGGTTCTAATCAAGTATTAGTAAGAACAGTTCGCTTTAAGATACCCTCACTGTTCTAATTGTGTATCACATGATGTACTTAAACTTTAGTCGAAGTTGAAACTGCTATAAAATTGACACACGCCAAATTACCCATCTTTACCTGACGGTCAGATTAGATTTTACAATGTCGAATTTGTCCTGTTGCCAAGTTTTATACTGTGTCATTGCATATAATTAATGTATACAATACACGTAAATCATACGTTACGGCTCATGCATTCATACGATATAGCAGTACACTAAAAGTAAAATAATATATATGTGAACTTAAAACTTACAACAATCAGGAGCAGCTACCGTAACTTAAAGATTGTACACCCTTTCTGTGTGCGTCATGTGTTACTTAATTAATAGAGAGGATTTAAGAAAAGAATGGGATAGTACAGTGATATCTATATAGCAATGGCTAGGAGAAATACGACATAACACCTCATCAGAATGTTGTTATCATTGGCGGATACTGGATAGAGGCACACCAGTTGCCGCCGCCATCAACCTTTAATAGAAATAGAAATCCAGGCGTAAATGTTGTACGTGTAAGGTATGAAAACCAAGCGTAAAATGAGATGTAAACCAGGCGTAAATTTCGTGAAATATGCATATGAGCTTAATATCCAGGCGTAAAACCAGGCGTAATATAAATCAGGCGTAAAACCAGGCGTAATATAAACCAGGTGTAAAAAAAAAGGCGTAATATAAATCAGGCGTAAAAAGAACCAGGCGCTAATAAAACCCGGCATAAACAGCAATGTTTCTCTGGACAAGAATGTCCACGCTATAAACTTTAATACAACCTTGAGTACATATGATTTCTTATTCTTTACAAATAAGTATCAAATAGTGTGTGGACACATACACTTTTATGTCTGTGAGCAGGCTTCTGTGTCAACAACATTTTGTCAAGTTTTACTTAAATACTTAAAACAACTTAACCTATTTTCACTGGTTATGTAATTATTGTTTAATTTATGTCAATGGAACTGAATGTATTTTTTTTCTGGACGCAGTCTAAAATCTGGATTAACCGTAGAATTTTCTCTAATTTAAGTATATACTTAAATATGTTGGTGAAACTGAAGCCTAGAGCTAGAACCATTAGGAAACTTAAACTAAACTTATATTATTATATATACTAAATATTCATTTCTTTGAAAAGTATGTTGGCACCTATTGGTGTTCAGGGGTCAATATATTGAGATCACTGAGTTATATTTTCGTTAAAGGTAGCTACCCTTATGGTTAGAAGCTGAATCGAAGAATATAAACATGATTATATCAATTCTAAACATTCATAGCAGCTGCATAATAAGACAATCATAGTAAACACTCGCCATGAACTTCGACTTTTAAAACATCTATTATTAAAATATCTGCATCCATTCTAGAATATTGCTACATATTCCTTTACACTAAATTATGTCATTATTATCAAGTTCTTATACTTTTTCCCCAAATACATTCATCAATACTAGCATATTCTACAAATGAAAATATACAGGAAACATTATGAACACAAAACAGTTTCTCTATGTATTAAATATTTGAATATTGTGGAAATGTTGGTCATTATAACATGCTGGTCACTCATTGACCAGTGTTTATCATTGGCTGGATCTATAGGGGTTACTGAGGTAATTTAATACATTATCAGGATTTTTTATCAGTAGATGTTGCTGGTGACATGGTTAAAGATAAACAAACCCCGTTTGTGTACCTCCCTGCAGGAGTAATAACACTTTTGTGTGTATAACTCATATGACCTCCCACAAATTTACGACATAATCAAAACATGAATTACATTTTGTATAAATGTTGGGCCAAATATATGGAATTGTTTTTAAATAACCAAGACTTCGGAGAATATGGCAAAATTTCGATCCAAATGTAAAGTATTCTATCTTATTTAAACAAAGAGTTTGAGATCAATATATGCAAACTTTGACTGCATCTGTCCATAATATGCCGAAACTAAATATTACAATAAGTTTAAAGTAGATTTGCAAAGAAGGTGTGCATATATTACGGCTCTCCCTTTACTCCATAGATACGCGTTTTCCCGCACCAATCACAGAAGGCCTTTGAAAACAGTGCAGGAAGAGTTCAGATTGCTCGTAACGAGCAATCTGAACACTTCCTGCACTGTTTTCCACTCTGTCATTTGATATCAACTTAATTCACCTAATAATTCAAAAGCCTTCTATATTAGAGGTGTCCAAAACCGTATATATTAGAGGTGTCCAAAGGCGTCTATATGAAGCAAAGGGTTAAACTGCACACGCCCTCCTGCAACTCACGTTTTACACACGTTATAAACAATGTAAAGTTGCCGAGAATTTAAGCCTTCCAACCTCCTTTCTAAAATAAGACCCTGAATCCGCAACTGGTGATATCGGTTTTACTATCCCCATGGTAACATTTAGTCACGCTATAAATGTACCAGTATAATGACATGATTACAGATATCTCGGATATAATAACAATATAATAACAAGAAAATATAGAGAGCAACAAATATCTTGGATTCGAACAAGCGCTCGATTTTTTACTCGTTAAGCCCTCCATCACCAATCAAAACAAGAAGGTGTAATGTATTTTATTACAGATTCAACCTTAATAACTCGGCTGTAAAGAAACCTAGTGTTCAATCTATTTTAAATAGTTGACTCGGTTTGCTATTAGTAAGCAGATAGTAGTACCGGATGAGGATCGAACATATCACCAGCCAATCACGGAAGCAGATTTACAAAAGTTTCAAAGACTTTTTCCTGTATTTGTTCCACATAATGTGTTAAATGTATGACTTAATTACTTCATTGTTAAATAGTTAAATGTTTGCCAACATATGTACTTATATGAGTGAACTATTGTTTAAACTAACGTTATTTTCGTTGGCCGATAAAACGAATGACAGAACAGAAAATCTCTTTCATATACTTGTCCCAAGCTCATGTTAATAACGATTGTTTTGATATTCTTCAAGAACATCGGATTGGTACAAGTCTGATAGGAGCAAAAGAAATGGACCTTGCTCTTGGTGAAAGTCTGGTGATAGGAGCGAAAGAAAAGACTCTCTCTTTCTCTCTCTCTCTTTCTCTCTCTCTCTCTCTCTCTCTCTCTCTTTCTCTCTCTCTCTCTCTCTCTCTCTCTCTCTCTCTCTCTCTCTCTCTGAGAGGACCCTCTCTTACGGAAGACACTCCTTTAGAGATTAATCTCTCTCTCTCTCTCTCTCTCTCTCTCTCTCTCTCTCTCTCTCTCTCACGGAAGAACATTGAAAGTCTATAAAATACGAACAATCGATGATCAACGATATAAATGGAAAAAAACATATGAAAACAAAAACATAAAAAATAATGCCACGTATAATGTCAATCAATAAGTATATAAACTACGATATAAGCATTCATTCTGTTAAAATATATCGAAAAATGACATATTATTGATTTATAATATTCATAATAAAGTATACATGAACATCTTACCTGGGGTAACTAAAACAACGCCGGTGCTCATGATTTCACTTATTCTTATTTAAAATGTGTATGTTTAACACGGCTAGCATAAATAGAGGATGAATAGAAAAATCGTTATCGGGTATATAGACATATATATCCAGACGAGTTTTAACGCAGGTATTTAAACTTCCCTTATTTATACCTGTGCTGGATATTTACATAACAAACAGTGCACTTGTTGACATTCGGCAGCCTATGGATTTTAGAATGTTATCTTTGCAGCGTACCGGCCAATGAAAAGGTTTTAGAATGTTATCTTTGCAGCGTACCGGCCAGTGAGAAGACGAGTATTAAAACACCGTGGCGTCATTTTTTAAAATAACTCAATGACGAGACATATAAACACGCCATTATACGGAACGCCAGAACTGTCTCATGTAAACATTATTCTGGTTCTATATTGTTAGCCTGACCCAGCGCTGTCTTATCTAATTGGTTCCACGACTTGGAGTTTATCGTCGTAACGTCCCAATGACCTTATGTTGTGTTGTCTTATTGTCTCCACGACTTAATGTTGCGTTTTTTCAGTGTGTATGACTTAATATAATATTTCTATTGTCTCTAAGATTTTACAATGTTTTGTCCTATGGTCCGAGTTCCCACGACTTAATGTTACGTTTTATTTTGTCTCTATGACCATACGTTATGTTATTTCTTGTCTCTATGACCTAATATTATGTTTCTCTTGTCTCTATGACCTAATGTTGTGTTTTTCTGTTGTCTCTATGATCTACTGTTGTGTTTTTCTGTTGTCTCTATGACCTAATGTTGTGTTTTCTCTTGCCTCTATGACCTATTGTTGTGTTTTCCCTTGCCTCTATGACCTAATGTTGTCTTTTTTCTTGCTTCCATCCCAAATGTTGTGTTTTTATTGGCTCAACACCCTAAGGTTGTGTTTTTCATTTTTTAATAATGTGTTTTCTTTTGATCATATGAACTAAAGTTTTGTTTTCTGTTGTCTCTGTATGACCGTATGTTGCGATTTTGCTTGTCTCCATGGCCTAAGTTTGTGTTCGTCTTTTATCTCTATGACAAAATGTTGTATTTTCCCTTGCCTCTTGACATAATGTTGTGTTTTTTATTGTATTTATGACTTAATGTTGTGTTTTCTTTTGTCTCTTTGACCTTATAATGTCTTTTCTTTTCACTCTATGATCTTATGTAGTGTTTTCTTTTGTGTCTATATACCTTCTTTATTTTTTTTCTTTATAAATCTATATCATGTTTCCTTTTGTTATAATGTTTTTTTTGTCTCTATGAACCAACGACGTGTGCCGTCTTATCGTCTCCATGACCTAATATTCTGTTGTGTCTTATCGTCTCCATGACCTAATGTCCTATTGTCTTATCGTCTCCATGACCTAATGTGCTGTTGTCTTATCGTCTATATGACCTAATGTTGTATTGCCTTATCGTCTCCATGACCTAATGTTCTGTTGTCTTATCGTCTATATGACCTAATGATGTATTGCCTTAAAGTCTCCATGATCTAATGTGCTGTTGTCTTATCGTCTATATGACCTAATGTTGTATTTGCTTGCCGTCTCCATAACCTAAAGTTGTGTTGTATTATCGTCTATATGACCTAATGTTGTATTGCCTTATCGTCTCAATGACCTAATGTTCTGTTGTCTTATCGTCTATATGACCTAATGATGTATTGCCTTATAGTCTTCATGATCTAATGTGCTGTTGTCTTATCGTCTATATGACCTAATGTTGTATTTGCTTGCCGTCTCCATAACCTAATGTTGTGTTGTATTATCGTCTATATGACCTAATGTTGTATTGTCTTACCGTCTCCATGACCTAATGTTCTGTTGTCTTATCGTCTCCATGACCTAATGTTCTGTTGTCATATCTTCTTCATGACCTAATGTTCTGTTGTCTTATCGTCTCCATGACCTAATGTTGTATTGTCTTATCGTCTCCATGACCTAATGTTGTGTTGTCTTATCGTCTCCTTGACCTAATGTTGTATTGTCTTATCGTCTCCATGACCTAATGTTGTGTTGTCTTATCGTCTCCTTGACCTAATGTTGTGTTGTCTTATCGTCTCCATGACCTAATGTTGTGTTGTCTTATCGTCTTCATGACCTAATGTTGTGTTGTCCTATCGTCTCCATGATCTAATGTTCTGTTGTCTTATTGTCTCCATGACCTTATGTTGTGTTATCTTATAATCTCCATGGCCTAATGTTGTATTGCCTTATCGTCTCCATGACCTAATGTTGTGTTGTCTTATCGTCTCCATGACCTAATGTTGTAGTGCCTTATCGTTTCCATGACCGAATGTTGTATCGTATTATCGTATCCATGACCTAATGTTCTGTTGTCTTATCATCTCCATGACCTAATGTTCTGTTGTCTTATCATCTCCATGATCTAATGTACTGTTGTCTTATTGTCTCCATGACCTTATGTTGTGTTGTCTTATCGTCTTTATGATCTAATGTTCTGTTGTCTTATCGTCTCCATGACCTAATGTTCTGTTGTGTTATCGTCTCCATGACCTAATGTTTTGTTGTATTGTTGTCTCCATGACCTACTGTGCTGTTGTGTATTTGTCTCCGTGTCCTTAATGTTCTGCTGTCTTATTGTCTCCATGACCTAATGTTTTGTTGTCTTATCGTCTCCATGACCTAATGTTGTTTTGTCTTATCGTCTCCATGACCTAATGTTGTGTTGTCTTATCGTCTTCATGACCTAATGTTCTGTTGTATTATCGTCTCCATGACGTAATGTTCTGTTGTCTTATCGTCTCCATGACCTAATATTTTGTTGTCTTATTGTCTCCGTGTCCTAATGTTTTGTTGTCTTATCGTCTCCATGACCTAATGTTCTGTTGTCTAATCGTCTCCATGATCTAATGTTTTGTTGTGTTATCGTCTCCATGATCTAATGTTTTGTTGTATTGTTGTCCCCATGACCTACTGTGCTGTTGTGTATTTGTCTCCGTGTCCTTAATGTTCTGCTGTCTTATTGTCTCCATGACCTAATGTTTTGTTGTCTTATCGTCTCCATGACCTAATGTTGTTTTGTCTTATCGTCTCCATGACCTAATGTTTTGTTGTCTTATCGTCTTCATGACCTAATGATTTGTTGTATTATCGTCTCAATGACGTAATGTTCTGTTGTCTTATCGTCTCCATGACCTAATATTGTGTTGTCTTATTGTCTCCGTGTCCTAATGTTTTGTTGTCTTATCGTCTCCATGACCTAATGTTCTGTTGTCTAATCGTCTCCATGATCTAATGTTGTGTTGTCTTATCGTCTCCATGACCTAATATTCTGTTGTTTTATCGTCTCCATGACCTAATGTTCTGTTGTCTTATCGTCTCCATGGTCTAATGTTGTGTTGTACTATTGTCTCTATGACCTAATGTTGTGTTTTCTGTTGTCTCTATGATCTTATGTTGTGTTTTCTTCTGTCTCTTTGACCTAATGTTGTGTTTTCATTTGTCTCTATGGTATAATGGTATGTTTTCTACCTAATGCTGTGTTGTACTTTTGTCTCTATGACCTTATGTTGTGTTTTCTGTTGTTTTTATGATCTAGTGTTGTGTTTTCTTTTGTGTCTATGACCTAATGTTGTGTTTTCTTTTGTCTCTATGGCCTAATGTTGTGTTTTCTGTTGTCTCTATGACTTAATGTTGTTTTCTGTTGTCTCTATGACCTAATGTTGTGTTTTCTTTTCTTGTCTCTATGACATAAAGTTGTGTTTTGTCTTGTCTCTATGACATAATCTTGTGTTTTCATTTGACTTTATGACATAATCTTGTGTTTTCTTTTATCTCTATGACCAAATGTTGTGTTGTACTATTGTCTCAATGACCTAATGCCGTTGTTTTTTATTATACCCACGTCTTCATGCTATGTCGTCTTTTTGTATCCGTGACTTACTTTTGTGTTGTCTTATTGTCACCATAAACATGATATGTTATACATATTGGCCATATTCAACTGACTGAGTATACTGTCAGGGATTGTACATAAAGGGCATCCTTTAAAAGCATCAATCGACTGACGTTTTGTCCGGTGGCAGTTTATTCCATTTCCTGGGACGAACGACTGTTGTCTGTGCATGGTGCTGGGATATGTTACTATGAAGGTATTATGTTGGAATGTTCTGGATTGTACTGTTGATTTTATGGAGATGTTTAGTTCTGTCGACAACCTTCTGATTTCTAATTTTGTAAATCATTATTATTCTTGCGTCACTGCGTCTTTCTTCGGATGATTTCCAGTTTAGTGCATTGACCATATTTGTTCGCTAGATTTGTTGTGGTATCGGTTTGTCGCAAATCTAGCCGCGCACCTTTGTACAATTGTAAGTTGGTGTATGTCTTCCTTTTCATAGGTGCCCACGACGAAGCTGGACCAGGTGTACTCTGCTGTTGGTCTTACTATAATTGTCTGTGCTGTTTCGTTGATTGTAGGTGACGCGATGTAAAGATTTCTTCTGAGGAAGCTGATAGTGTTATTGGATTTTGATGTGATGTTAATTTGCTGTCCTCAGTCAAGGTTTTTCTTGCATCCTTAATATTTTACATCAACGTTTTGAAGTGTATGTTGTGTAGTTTGTTGTTGTAAATGATGGGTCTTCATTTGTCTCCATTACATACTGTTTTATTGTCATACTGTCTCAATGATTTTATGCTCCGTTCTCGTATTGCAATGATCTAATGCTATATTTTCTTTTGTTTCAAAGAGTTTATGTTGTTTATTGTCTCCTTGACCTACTGGTACTCGCGAGTTAGTTTGACCATAACCAGTTGAGAACTTTAAGTAGACAAGAATTAAGCTGAAAAGTAATTGCAGGGCTGAAATTCCGCCAAAATTCGATGAATGATAATGTAACAACGACTAGTGCAAAGGGCATCATATATATTACTTCCTAATAAGTTTTGACAAGATCAGTCGAGACACCAGGAAGTAAAGTGCTAGCAGGACTTACAATTAAAATTATCACAGGGCCAAAACTCAGTCAACAATCAATGTATCCACATACAACAATAATATACAAAATTGGACTTCATACTTACACATTCAACGACCTTATGTTGTGTTGCATTATGGGCTTATTGGCATAATATTGCATTGTGTTTTTGTCTCCTATATAAAGATGTGATATCTTTTTTATCTTCTTGACCTTATGTTGTGTTGTCTTATTGTCTTTATGATCTAATATTGCAATGTTTTATTGTCTTCAGGACTAATATTGTATTGATATTGTCTTTATGATCATATGCTGTGTTGTTTTTTGTCCTAATGGCATACTATTGCAATGTCTTATTGTCTTCATGACCTGATATCTTCATATACATTTATCATGCAACTTTATGTTTACTAACATAATATAGCGTACTGCTACTAGCATAATATTTTCCTAGCTGTATTATGCTAGTAGCCAGAACTACTTCCTCCCTCATGTTCCCCTTGTTTTCAAATCTAGAGTTAATGCTATAGTAGCAAGGAAACTTTTTGATCGAGTTATAATGTACAAATATTTGTTAGATTAGAAACATAGTGCACAGGGCAAACCAAAAACCAAAAATAGCTGTAATATTTGGTTCGATTATCGAACTACTTCTTTGCTGTAGGTAATTCGCCAGCACGCGATGTCATACTTTAAATTCACATTATTGGAAGCTACATTATGTTACCTAATTTCACCTTACCCTTCATAACACGTGTACCATGTCCACTTTCCTATTAAAAACATCTTCACGGCCCACGATATTATTTCCCCTACTAAGCAAAGAAAATATTTTGGGAAGTACCCAAGAAATTAAACTTGAGCAATTAGTTTGAGGCCGCTTGGTAGTTAGAATTAAAGTGACACATTGAATTGTTCTCGCATTCATTGGTTTAGTTATCTGATTATTTTTCATATTGTCATTCATTAGGTCTCATTGTTTTTCTTTTAACTAATTTTGTTGCAATTAACACATACAGTAGAACTTCGTTGACTCGAACACGGATGGCTGGAACGCCACACATGGCTCGAACCACTTATCTGGTTCCGGTCGAAATACTATTTAAATTCTATTATTGTACCTCCGATGGCTAGAACACCGAGTCGAACTAGAAATTAGGTCCAGCCAACATATTTACCTGTATTTTGACACTCTTCGAACTATTTTGTTCAGTCCCGTCGGGTTCGTTCCATCGAAGTTCTACTGTATTCATCTTTATATACTTGGAATAAGTTCTATCATTCCGATACAACTCAGGAAATTAATATATGATTTGCACTTGCTGTCGAAGATCTGCCAAATATAATGTTTTTCAACCATTTACAAGAATTATGCACTTTTTCAACACAAGAACAAAAACTAGTCTTAACATATGCTATGGTAATGTAACTTTACATAATAAGTATATATGCTTTTCAGAAGTAGTTTTAAGTGACAATTGCAGCGTGTCCCTTTAAAGTATTTTAGTAAGCTAATAAATGTGAATAGCTGATATATTACGCAGCAGTTTTACAAATCTTTTTGCTTTGATTTGTAATACCGCAATTATCTAAAGTTTTATATTGCTTCTAGTGTTTCATGTTTAATAGAGTAAACACTAAAACATTCACAAACTATTTGTTACAGATCATGTCATGTTAGTTCGATGTTGAAACACGCGATATGTTTTAAAACAGATATTTAACAATACAACGTGCAAAATCATTCATATCAATATCAAGACTTCCTTACCTGCAGTAAAATACAAGGTTATGGTTGTCTCTCTACCTGTAAACAAGTCAATTATGTTATTGTAGAGATTTGCATTTTGAACCAGTTAAGTCACTAACGGATGTTGTCATAATCATTTGAATAAGTGACTTACGAAAGGTGATTATACAGTAGAACTTCGTTGGCTCGAACACGGATGGCTAGAACACCATATATAGTCCGAACCACTCATCTAGTCCCGCTCGAAATCCTGTTTCGATGTATATGCATGTACATATTTGGTATGATGTTAAACAATGAAACAATGCTTGACTCGAACAACCCTTAGCTCGAACTATTGTGTCCAGTCCCGTTTGGTTCGAGCCATCAAAGTTCTACTGTATAGTTTTACATATAAAACTAATTCAGCTCTATAGCGACATCTCCATGGAGATAGCTTATTTATATATTATTTACGTACAGTATGCATTTATATTCATATATGATATGTACAGTAGAACTTCGACGGCTCGAATCTGATGGAACTGGAAAATAGTTCGAGTTAAGGGTTGTTTGAGTCAAGTAATGTTCAAAACGATACCAAGCATGTGCATGTACATATATGGAAATACGAATTTGGCCGGGACGAGATAAGAGATAAGAGCTATATGTGGTGTTCCAGCCAGCTGTGTTGGAGCCAACGAAGTTCTACTGTATATTCAATAATGCAATGAATGTGTAAAACACCATTTACAATACATACTGAACAGAACAGCTAACCTGCCACTTTTGTATTTCCAATATCTTCGTCAAAATATTGAGAAGCGTTATTAAAATGCGTATCCGACAGTAACATTTATGTATTGATTAACATAGCTTAAATGTCCTTATTTATTCAAGTCCAAATCTCAAGGAAATAGCTTTTATACGCTTTGAGAAAATACATAAGATATCAAGTACATAAAATGTCAGGTGGCGTGTTAGCCGTTCCGTTTACTATATTTATGGCATAATTGTATCCAGTTGTATTGGTGTAGAAAACAAGAGTTGTCAGAAGACAACAAAGCTCGCCCATGGGTGTGTAAGTCCAGAAAGGGCCATAACTGTGACAAAATGCAATCCAGAGTTATGGTTCTTGTATGTGTGTGTTCTATTGATGATGGTGAACACACATGCGAAGTTTCATTCACATCCAATGAGTGGTTGCATAGATATCATAAATTTAAGCGCAAATGTTTAACCTGTGTGTCTACAGACGACGCCAACGACGACGCCGGAGTCATGGCAATAGCTCTCCTTGGACTTCGTCCCGGCGAGCTAAAAAGTCAGAATGAATCCTATTAGAAGCACCGTCCGAAAGTATATGACCGTCTGTCTCACATAAAGTATACGACAGTCTGTCTCACTAAAAGTATACGACAGTCTGTCTCACATAAAGTATACGACAGTCTGTCTCACATAAAGTATTATGACAGTCTGTCTCACATAAAGTTTTCAAACCGAGGTTGGTGCGAACCCACGAAAAGGTAAATGGTCTCTAGATGGCACTACCTAAAACCACTCGGCCATAGATGACCCTTAATAAAACATGGAACTGTTACAAGTATTACTAATGATAGAAACAACATAATATATTTTTATTAAAGTGACAGATCCTTCATGGCTGGCCGAGTGGTTTTAAGCATACTATCAAGATCACTTACCTCTCACCACTGAGGTTGTGGGTTCGAGTCCAGTTTAGTACAAACATTGTTGTGGTTTGTCAGTGACTTGCTGAAGGGCAGTGGTTCTACTAAGACTAAATATAAGGTTTTCCTCCGTCAATTAAATTGGAAACTGGATGCAATATAGTCAAACCTGTCTTAAGCAGTCAGTCAAGGGAATGTGCAAAAGTGGCCTTTTACAACAGGCTGTTGCTTAATACAGGCGAATTTGATCTAAAAGCATACACATAGGAAATAGCAAATGTTTTTGCTTAAGACAAGTGCCTGCTTAATGGAGGTGACCGCTTGTACAGGTTTGATCTGTTTAAAAATGGTGTTGGACCCTATTGAAAAATATTTATTCAAGTGATGGGTGCGATTCATGTTAAAGTTAAAACAACTAGTAAACTAAACAATAGCAACTTTGAATGAATGAATGAATGAATGAATGAATGAATGAATGAATGAATGAATGAATGAATTAATGAATGAATGAATGCGGTTTAACAGCATATCAAGACGTTAAAGGTTATTTGACGCCAACAGGAAGGAAGATTCCAGGTTCACTCACATGTAAAATAATAAACTTTTTTTTTCATAATTACTTTGTTTATTTTATAACAACAACAATAAAACAGATTAACATAATGTTTGGCCATTAACAGATCATTAAATCGTCTGCTTCTGAACTTCAACTACATATATACATGTTTTCATTTCATTTTTCCTCTCGAATAAATTGATCTGTGGAAATGTTTGTCAACGACTAGCATTCACGTTCGGTAACCAATGATACAATGGTTCAATGGTACACTATACATCTCAAATCTGAACATTTTACGACCTACTTCATTGTTTCTCAAACAACTTATGGTCTGATTGTGACGCCCGGTTAAATCGCTAAACCAACGAAATCTGTAAAACAATAAACCGAAGAAAACAGCTAGGACTAGATCTAACATTTGTTTTTGTTGTATTTTATTATTAAAATAAGCGTGGAACCGTTCTGAACGTCATTTAAGTTCATATATTGTTAAACCGACCATCAAAATGTCGATGCGTCTTTGTTTACGCGAGAAACGTAAAAGTAGTCCGGCTCCAGGGTTTTATCGAAAAATAAAAGTCTTTAAAAAATTGACGTTGTCTAATGAAAATGCTTTAAATACATATATGGTTATGAGATTTGAATTATATAACAATTTATTACAATATTACAATTTCAATTTACAGAACATATAGCATTTACACAAGTGTTATTCTTTAAATGACAAATGTAAATAAGTAGTTTTTTGTTATAGATATTTCTCTATAAGGGATGGTTTGTTTTAAATATTTATCATTTAGAAAGTTTAATCCATTCATCACATAGCTATGGTGTTATGTGTTACAATTATAACCGTAAGTTGATCATTTTAAGTCGATATTCTATGTTTAAATTTAATGTCTCATATAAACAATAGTATATGAACTTGCTAAGTAACAAACACCGTATTGGGTTTGTTTGGAGGAATAAAAGACATTTTTAACAATAACAGATACATAATCAATTGTGTATCAAGTTTTTTCTCATAAAACAGCAAAACAATAGCAACACACACACACACACACACACACACACACACACACGCACGCACGCACACACACACACACACACACCATATCAGTATTTACACATACATACACACATATCTTTATACAGTTATCATTTGTCATTCATAAAAATGCATTATATTCATTATTAGCTAAGACTGTAAAGAAACATTTAATAATAACAACAAATTTAATTACAGATATGCTATACGTAGTTCATGTATTGGGTTAACTGGTTTTTATTTTAGTTAATATAATCATTTTTATAAATCTAAACACACATTATATGGGATTTTTAAGATCAGGTTGAAACTGGTGTTCTAAATACTAAAAATTTGCATTATTCATAATAATAATAATTATATGAAAAAAATAGATTGAAAGAATAAAGTCTACTGTATGTGATTGTATAAATATTTAGGACAGTTTATCTACAAAACCAGTATAAAACTTCTTTTTCTAATCCCCTGGATTTTTTTTTTCAAATGTCAAACTATAATTATAATGAAAATTACCAACTGAACATCTTTATAAAAAAAAAGTCCAGTACAAAAAAAGACGGAGTAAAGTCTACTGTATGAGATTGGATAAATATTTAGAATAGTTTAACTGCAAAACCTGTATAAAACTTCTTTCTTTTATTCCATGGGATTTTTTTTCTCAAATGTCAAACCATAATTACGGTATAATGAAAGTTATAAATTGAACAGCATAATAAAAGAAAAAGTTCAATACAAAAAAGACAGGGTATTTCCTTGGATATGTGGTTTTCATTTCCAAGTAGGAACAGCAGGGAACTAACATAGCGTGACAGCTACTTTTTACAGTTTAAGGTATGCATTGTATATTATCCAGACGTGTTGTAAATTAACACTTTATATGAGAAAAAAAATATACAAAACAAGTAATATTCACGTAGTAATTTATACACCAACCATGACGTTTCAAACTTTTCAAATGTACAATTTTTAATTGCCTTTATTTTTTCAGTTTGGTACACATACTTTATTTGTGGCTTAAAATTGATCAAGAATGGTAACCTATCATCTAACTTGCACTTAAAAATAAAGTATTTTGCATGAAAAATTAATTTGTTTAAAATATTGTTATGTTTTACTGATCCAAAGATAATATCTTTCACACTCCATTGATGTTGAAGTATTATGTTTTTGTCATTGCATGCTGTTATAAAGCTATCCCAGAATGTTTCTACATACTTGCATTCCCAGAATAAGTGTGTAATGTTTTCTACATGTGCTTTGCAAAAGGTACATGTATCATCATTTTTTTTCTTCATTTTTGTCAAAAGAGAATTTGTAGCTGTAATTCTGCGGTTCATTTCAACATGAAACCAGTGTATTCTAGTATCTTTTGTACAATTAAAAGGTAATTGAAATAATTTTTTCCATTCTCTTTCAATATTTAATCCATACTGTCCCCATTTAGTAATAGAAGTTGGCGACACTTTTGACATAACAAGAACATCATATATTGCACGACAACCATTTTTTGTGCTGTTTATGCAAGACATTGATAATGGGCATATTGGATTGTCTAATTTCGTTGCAAGGTGAGCAAATTTAAGTGTTTGAAGGTAACCACGTAATGTACCAAGCATACCTTCATATTCAATAAAATTAGTATTTACAGAAAACTTATCCACAAATAACCTAAATGTAAGAAGATTATCATGTTCATCAATCAAGTCACTAACAAAGTTTACACCTTTATCATACCATCTTTTATAAAATACACTCGATCTTCCTATCTTAATGTTATTGTTAAACCATAAAAGTTGGTTTAAATATTTTGCAAAGGTTCTTTTTCACATAATCATTACCAAAAGTTAACATTTCTGATGCATAAGGGTACATAAAATTATGAATTTCTATATATGTTTCCCCACCAGACAAAAGTCTGCTTATCCAAGTAAGTTTTAAAGCATATACAGACTGTTTAATGTCAATCATTCGGAGTCCTCTATTCTTATAATCTTGTATTACAATATTTCTTTTTATTTTATCTGGATGATTATTCCAGAGAAAGCTAAAACACATAGTTTGTAACAATTTAATTTCTGATGGGTTTGGTAATGGTGAAAAACAGGTGGTTTAATTTTGGTAAAGCTAAACTTTTTAAGACTGTGATTTTTCCAAAAGAGGTTAGAATTCTTTTTGACCATGAGAGTAGCAGTGTTTTTATTTCATTTATTTTCTTGTTATAATTCAATGTAATCATATAATTCATATAAGTTGACATAGTAATGCAAAGTACAGTAAATTATCCCTGATCCCAATTTAATTCTGTTTCTGTGCACAGATTTTGAACCCTTTTTTCCCCCCAAACCATATAACTCTGGATTTTTTTTCAACATTAACATTAAGACCAGAAATATCTGCATAGAATTTTAAAACTCGAAGAGTATGTTCAAGTGATTTTTCTGTACCATCTAACACAAGGGAAGTGTCATCAGCATATTGTTAGATTATATATTCGGTATCGCCTACTTTGATTCCTTCAATATTTTTATTTGTCTAGACCAATACAGCCAATATTTCTACACATAAAATAAAAATGTATGGTGATAATGGATCGCCTTGTCGACAGCCTCGGAAAATATAGAAACATTCTGATAGATGACCATTTATTGGTATGCAAGATTTAATATCTGAAAATTCTGTAAGCAATGTACTTAAAGTTATATTTTTAACCAGTTTATATTTATATAATGTTTGGTAATAATTTCTTTCTTCTTCTAAAATTGATTCTTGACTTTTTAAAATTGTCCCTTCCTTTGAAATGAGGGAAGGTATGGATTTACTTATAAAGTTCCTATTTTCTAGGTGGTAAAAATAGTTTGTTACTTTTTCTCCTTCATCTAACCATTTGGCTTTTGATCTTATTTTTATTCCTTCTAATTTTTTTTGTCTTCGTTCAAACAATGATTTCCTTTTATTGTCTAATATTGTTAAATCTGAGTCTAATTGTTTTTCAAGTTTCCCTATTTCCTCTAAAAGTTTTATTTCTGTTTTATCTTCTGTTTTTTTTCCAGAAAGGATGAATATGATATAGTTTTTCCCCTTATCTCCATCAATAGCATTTAAAAAAAAAGTTGGTCATAAATATCCAAAATCAAATCTTGGCATGGTATATCATTTATTTGTAAATTTATGTTCTGGTTTTTATTTGCATATTAAACTTTTGTATTTAAAATTATCTTTTTTATTTCATCTACATATTTTTTGTCTTTTAAAAGTTATTAAATTTCCAGTAGGAAAATCCTTTTTTAAATTTGTCAAGTACAAATTTTATAGTTAACAACGAATGGTCTGTTCGATAGCCCGGTAGGATGTCAGTGCTATCAAAATCGGTATACAATTGTTCGGAAATTAGAAAAAAATCTAGTCTTGCCATTTTATTTGTATTTGCCCGCCTCCATGTAAAACCTCTTTTTTCAAAATTAAGTTCCCTCCTGCAGTCAATCAAGCTACATTCATTTATAATTTTTATAACCTTATTCTTAGCTTTAGGATTGTTTATATTAATAAAGTTACAAGTATCTATTTGCGGCTCAATGACCAGGTTAAAATCACCAGCCAAGATGGTTTGATTTCCATATCTTTCAATAGCTTGTTCCATTTATGAATAAAAATCAGGTTTATCTTTTTTTGGACCATAAATATTAATTAGTGTTATCCTTTTCCCATTAATTGCAATATCTAAAATAAGCTTGTTACCATGTATATCTCCTTCATTTTGTGAAGTTTATATTCGAAATTGTTATTGAATAATATTGCAACTCCTCTGGGCTGACTATTAAAATTATTAAAATAACATTCATAGCCCCACTGTGCTCGTATGTAATTTTCATCTTTTTTAATAAAATGTGTATCTTGTAGAAAATATATTTAACATGATTTTTGTTTTAAACAAGAAATGTCACTGGTAAGTGTCGCATGCCCCCCAAAAGGTCGTTGAAAAATAACAACATAATTATGTTATAATAGGTAGCGATGTTTCTATGAATATAAAGAGTAATGGACTGATGTTTCAGACTAGACATGCAATTTCATGTTTTTTACATTAAAGCATGACCTTGACCTTTGTGTAACCTTGACCTTGACATCTGATGTAATGGTCTGGGTATTTCAACAGTTAATTGCTGCTGAAACATCATCATGACATGCTGATCACTTGTGTCAAGCTATTTTAAAATCCCTAAATGTAAGACAAAGTTAAAGATCAATTGTTGATAAATTGAGCCAAGGGTTTTGAAATCCAACCATGTATGATAAAGTTAAAGGACGGACTTGAAATCTCAAACAGATTCAAATTGTTGTCATACATACTAAAAGTGTGACCTTGACCTTTGAGGTATGGGTCTCGGTCTTACTTATGACACGTCGTCATGTCATCTTGATAATTTGAGCCAAGTTAATGGCAAAGTCACAGACCAGACACACAATATCAAACAAATTGAAAGTGTGACCTTGATCTTTGAGGAAAGGTTCTGGGTCTTACATGCGACACTGAATTATGTCATGTTGATCAACTGAGCCAAGTGTTTTTAAAATTTAACCATAGATGGCAGACCGGACAAGAAATGTCAAAATGACTGAAAGTGTTTTCAAACAAAGTTAAATTGTGACTTTGACCTTTGAAGTGGGAGTTTAGGTATTAAGTGCAACACGTCGTCATGTTATGTTGATCATTTATAACAAGTATTTATAAAAAAACATCTATGCATGACACAGTTGCAGGCCGGACACGAAATCTCACCGGACTCAAAGTGTTGTCAAACTCAAATTGTGACCTTGATCTTTGAAGTACGGGTATGGGTCTTACTCGCGACTCGTTGTCATGTTATGTTGATCAATTGTAGCAAGTATCATTAAAATCCATCTATGCATGACAACGTTACAGGCCGGACACAAAATCTCATAGACTCAAAGTGTTATTAAACAAACTCAAATTGTGACCTTGACCTTTGAGGTACAGGTGTTGGTCTTACTCGCGACACGCTGTCATGTTATGTTGATCAATTGTAGCAAGTATCATTAAAATCCATCTATGCATGACAACGTAACAGGCCGGACACAAAATCTCACAGACTCAAAGTGTTGTCAAACAAACTCAAATAGTGACCTTGACCTTTGAATTACGGGTGTGGGTCTTACTCGCGACACGTCGTCATGTTATGTTGGTCATTTGTAGCAAGTATCATTAAAATCCATCTATGCATGACAAAGTTATAGGCCGGACACGAAATCTCACACAAACTCAAATTGTTGTCAAACAAACTCAAATTATGACCTTGACCTTTGAGGTACGTAGTGGGTCTTACTCGCGACACGTCATCATGTTATGTTGATCATTTGTAGCACATGTCAACAAAATCCATCTATGCATGACAAAGTTACAGGCCGGAAACGAAATCTCACACAAACTCAAAGTGTTGGCAAACTAACTCAAGTTATGACCTTGACCTTTGAGGTACGTAGTGGGTCTTACACGCGACACGTCATCATGTTATGTTGATCATTTGTAGCAAGTGTCAACAAAATCCATCTCTGCATGACAAAGTTACAGGCCGGACACGAAATCTCACACAAACTCAGTGTTGTCAAACAAACTCAAATTATGACCTTGACCTTTGAGGTACGGGTGTGGGTCTTACTTGCAACACGTCGTCATGTTATGTTGATCATTTGTAGCAAGTATCAACAAAATCCATCTATGCATGACAAAGTTACAGGCCGGAAACGAAATACCGGACGGACAGACGGACGCTGCAATAACTATATGCCACCCAAAAACACTTTTGGGATGCATAAAAACAACTGGAACTAATATGGGCTACAATATTTTCAGTAATTTCTAGGTGCACGTATGGGCTCAAACTACTATTTCCTCAATTTTCCCAACAGTTCCATAAAAAAGTCACGAGGCTACATATTAGTTATAAATATATAATCTATAGTTCCTCAATATTCCCAACAATTCTATAAAAAGTCACGAGGCTACATATTAGTTATAAATATATAATCTATAGTTCCTCAATATTCCCAACAATTCTATAAAAAGTCACGAGGCTACATATTAGTTATAAATATATAATCTATAGTTCCTCAATATTCCCAACAATTCTATAAAAAGTCACGAGGCTACATATTAGTTATAAATATATAATCTATATCTCCTCAATATTCCCGTCAATTCTATAAAAAGTGACAAGGCTACATCTTATTTATATATATATATATATATATACCTGTAAAGGCTTTATCTCTGACATTGTATGCGAAATAAGGAAAACAATAGAATTAGCTAATGCAGCTGAATACTTAAATGAGTATAAACATATTTTTTTATGTGTATAAAAGTCAATATAGTAAATAAAACCGTCCCAGTTTACTTATCAAGTTTACCGCAAAGTTCGTGTGTAACTACGATGGTGAAAACGCGAAACTACGATGGTGAAATGTCAAAACTACGATGGTGAAAACGCGAATCAACGATGGTGAAAACGTGAAACTACGATGGTGAAAAGTCAACTGAAACAACGATGGTGAAAACGTGAAACTACGATGGTGAAAAGTCGAAACTACGATGGTGAAAAGTCGAAACTACGATTTTTCACCATCATAGTTTCGACTTTTCACCATCGTAGTTGCGACTTTTCACCATCGTTGTTTCGACTTTTCACCATCATAGTTTCGTTGTTCCGTTGTTTCGACTTTACTTAATTCAATAAATATGCCGCGATGGCCCCAACGGGACACCATAATATCCCCTTCCCTGAGTTGAAGATTTAACTTGTTTTTCAAGAGATTTACCACTTTTAAGGAGGTGTCTCTAGCGGTTTCATTTTTGTTCCTGTCATCCAATCCGTAAATACGGATACTATTTCTACGTGTATATTGTTCAAGATCATCTATTGCCACTTCATATGCCTTGTTTACTGATGCCGGACCTTTTACCACATCTTCTAAGTTTCTACATTTCTCCTTTAGTATATCGTTTTCTGTTGTGCACTTTTCTAGCGTTATTTCCAAAGCTGTCACATTATCCTGGAGCTGTCCGGCCACCTCTTCCGATTTGTTTACTTTCTTTTCTAACTGTTCTATTTTAGATACACGGGTTTAAGCTCTTCTTTTATCTTCGATTTCAATTCACTGGCCAAGGCGTCATGATTATTGCTAAGAAAGTCTTCAGAAATCATACTTTTGAATTAATTCTCAATGTTTTCTTGGGTTGCAATTTTACTAAGTTTTTCTTCTTAAGTTTTTAGTATCGACTCCATATCACCCGTCTTCTTCGATCGAAACATTTCCATGATTGTACATTGGGACGCATTGCTATCTCCTTTCTTATTTTCTTTTTTCCCCCAAGAAACGTCATGTACCCCAGTACTATTCCCTCTCGTTTTCCTCGACTCTTTACTTGTTTTTGTCTGCGACATTTTCAGCTGTAAGTTGTGAAACAGCTATGAATTTCTATTGCTATCTGACAGCGGTTTGTTTATGAATATTACAGCTATAATTTACAGGTGTGTTTTCATGTATACAATGTCATTCATTTATCTCTGTCCACGGCTCAAAGGAATGCGTTTAATCGATACTCACTATTTGCATGCTTTTTTTGTACGACCGTTGTATTGTCCATTGTCCATATTTATCATTAAATAACTCTTCTTTTCAATAACGTAAAGTCACTCGAACATTGCGATTACAGTTTAGGCATACTTAGTTTATTTCTTACATTTTTTTCCATGTATTTCCAAGTATTTGCACAATTGCTTATTAAGTTGTCGAGCGCAAATAAAAACATACACCTACACCCAAATCGACAAATTAACAAGTAGATAAAAATTAAAAAATAAACATCAACAAATGAATATGCAGAATTAACCTAGAACCTTGATACCTGCCAAACTGCAGTTCCGGCCAATTCTATTGTATTACTCATATTGTCGCGTCTTACAACATGCATAAGCCAACACTCATATGGCTTCCTTGAACAATTCAGGGGTTGGTAAGCAACATTTAAGAAATACCAATAAAGCATTGATGCTGTATCACATACTAAATAAAACAATATATTTAAATAATTTTAATAAAAAAACAATAACAATATGTTAAAATCTTAAACATACAATACAGTATGTATACCTCTTAAATTGTAACAAAACAATAAAATTAATAAAATCATCCTCAATGTATACAGCCATACCTGTCTTAAGCAGCCACTCAATGGAAATAGCAAAAATGACCTCTTAAGGCAGGTGACTGCTTAATACAGGTTGATTTTAACTTAAATTATAAAACTGGGAAACAAAAAATGTGGTTGTTAAAGACAAGAGGTTTTTAATAGAGGTGACCACTAACACAGGTTTTACTGTATGTGAAATACGTGGCCTAGTGGTAGAGCATTGAACCCAGGATCAGAAGGTCATGGGTTCGATGAACCCAGGATCAGAGGGTCATGGGTTCGATCCTCAGCCATGGCTATGTGTAGTGTCTTTAGGCAAGACACTTTATCCACATATCTACCCAGGAACACTTCCCACGTGATTTGTCAAAATAAATGTTCAAGTTATATATAAATTGGTTAATGGTCAATTGAAATGTCATGGCCAATTCAATCAGTACTGTATATGTTCAACAAACCAAACTTGATTCTACATGCATACTCAGTCTTGTGATTGTAAATGAAATATATTCTCACCTAAGTTTAGTATTATACATTATGTCAGCTTTGTGCTACACTCATGCATGGGGTTAAACACATTTTAACATACAACAAGTTATGATTATTAGCAAGGATAAAGTCCTTGTTTATGGCATATCCAGTTTTATTCTTCTGAGTAGAACCATCGTCCTTCAGCAATTAACTGGAAAACTTTACATTATACATGTATGTGTAATTTTACTTGAACATGCTGGGCTCAAACCCTTGACAACATAAGATCATTCAGCCACTGAGGACCTTAATGTTAAATGGATAGAATGAAACTATGTTTTCTTCAAAGTATATGAAAGAGAGCAGCAATGGATTCATTTTGGTGTGTGGCAGTTTTTACCATGTCTCTATATACCACAATGACACCTTTATGAGCGTCCTTAAGTCTATATGCTGCTTTTTCCATAAAAAAGGTAAAAGAATAACAATTCATATACATGCATTTACTTCATTGTCTGCTATTTAACTCCATTAAGCCAAAGTGGCTTGTAAAATGGTACTAGAAGCTTGCTTGGCACCCATCATTTAGAGGAAAGTCCGGTTGGCATGGAGTCCGTATAATGTGACTGAGTGGGGTATCATACCAGGTGTCTGTAACATAAAATACTGTCTCAAGTTGACACTGTCGCGATATAGCTGAAACATTGTTGAAATCACAGCTCAACACCATACAAATAAACAAATTAACTCAATAAAGCAAATTAGCGATCAAGATCTCGTCCGACTTATACAAACTTGCATTAATCGCTGGCTGTCACCTGAACAATTGCTTTTTTACAATGTATGTAGAATAAAACTACACATAAAACTAAGCGAAAGGTCAATGCGTTTAATTTAAATGTTGTCTTTATATCTCCAACCTGGTCACATTCTCCGGGATGATTGATATACGACATTGCGTCTCATTGTCATGCCATATCAATTAAAATACAATTAGAATTAAAATGAATTCAATTATCAAATTATTAGTATTAAATCTGCAATCTCGTTAATGGCAGGGTTATATACGATATATAGAGGTATACAAGAGTGAGTACATTATTGTCGGGTATGTTGAAATAATATTATAATTTTCATAAAACTTCAGATAATTTTGTATTGTAGGTATAATCAAAATCATCTGTAATATTAAAAAAGAATACAAACTAGAATTGTGCATCAACACAAATGCACACACCCTCATTCACTACTCCCCCCCCCCCCCCACACACACACCACCATCACCCCCTCCCCCCCCCCCCCCACACACCACCACCACCATCACCCCCTCCCCCCCCACACACACCACCACCATCACCCCCTCCCCCCCCCCCCCCCCCCCCCCCCCAACACACACACCACTGCTGCGTGTGCAGCCTAATTGTAGCAATGCCATTCGGCTAATGAGTTTCAACCAGTGACAATAGTACCACTTCTGCCAAAAAGTCTATGGAGTAGAATGTGATGATGATAACAGCATACTGGTACCTAGTAAGTTTTATCAAAATCACTTGAGACGTTTAGGATGTGTAGTACTGACAAGATTGCTAGCATGTTTGGTCAAAACAGTTTTTAACATTTTTTTAGAAGGAGTAAAACTAACAAGACCGTTGACAGATTTATCATTAAAAATAAATAAAGTCACAACTCTTCCAAAAGTCAATAGATCATCGATATTGACGATATGCACAAACTAGACTTCTGCACAAACTAAACTTCTTCAAAAACTAGACTTATACACAAAATTGACTTTTCAAAAACTAGACTTATACACAAACTAGACTTCTTCACAAACTAGACTTATACACAAACTAGATTTATGCACAAACTCTTTTTTCACAAACTAGACTTTTTTTACAAACTAGACTTTTTCACAAACTAGACTTCTTCATAAACTAGACTTTTTCACAAACTAGACTTATGCACAAACTAAACTTCTGCCCAAACTAGACTTCTTCACAAACCAGACTTTTTTTACAAACTAGACTTTTTTACAAACTAGATTTAAGTACAAACTAGACTTCTGCCCAAACTAGACTTCTTCACAAACTAGACTTATGTACAAACTAGACTTCTGCCCAAACTAGACTTCTTCACAAACTAGACTAATGCACAAACTAGACTTTTTCACAAACTAGACTTATGCACAAACTAGACTTCTGCCCAAACTAGACTTTTTTTACAAACTAGACTTTTTCACAAACTAGATTTATGCATAAACTGGACTTCTGCCCAAACTAGACTTCTTCACAAACTAGACTTATGTACAAACTAGACTTCTGCCCAAACTAGACTTCTTCACAAACAAGACTTATGTACAAACTAGACTTATGTACAAACTAGACTTCTGCCCAAACTAGACTTCTTCACAAACTAGACTTATGTACAAACTAGACTTCAAACTGATACTCTTTAGCAAGTTTGCTGAAAATCGGTTAACAAATTTAGGAGTAGTAGAAATGATATGAAAATGTGACATACATATGGACAGTTGGACAAACAAGCAGAATAACAGTGACAACTTCATATGCCCTCACCACTCACCCTCCCCACCCCACCCCGCCCCACTCACATCAATGGAGTGAGTGTAAGATATGAATAGTTAAATTTTGAGTTGTGAGATGCGAAACCAGGGATTTAAACCATAAGAGTATAATACAGATTTCTTCTAAACACAAAGTCAAATAATGATACTGTGAAAAATAATTGATTGCTCAATTATACTTGGACTGCAGTTTGTTCAGGACACCCAATATAACACATTAATACTACTATGTCATATAGCATGCACATACATAAATGTATGATTTAAGAAATCATCAAGAATCTTATATTGTTCATTCCAACTTTCTTGTATTGGTAGACTATCACAACACTGTCTCCGTCTCCGTTATTGGGGCAATGAAGTCTCTATTTACAATACATTGCGACAATCTTTTCTTTAAGTCGTTTGTCATCTGGGATAAGTCTTGTTCATCGTCTGTAAAAATAAATGTCAGAACATGTAAATGACATTTTGTGTATCACATTTGAGAATTCCAAAATAATGCAACAAGTTTGACAAACAGATAAATATTATGTTAAATACAGTTTATCCTACCCAACATCAATGGATACATTTGAAGTTTGTTCTTTAATAAACAAGTTCTCAAACTCTTTTACTCATGGATTTTTTTTTAATTCTTTTACAGCAGAAATATATTTGCTCAATCAACAAACAATAAGTGTACAACATCTCGGCTGGTGTTTTGTATGCTACCTTTTAGCCTTTTTCCTTTAAAAAGCAGTTCTTAACTGATGTATATATATATGATATGCCAGCTTAAGGTTTGCTCTACTTATGTGCAGCAAGAAATCAAAATCTTTGTGCCAGAACCAATTTGGAAATAATAACTCCGGATTTATTTTTAGCGCAAGAATTGTCTTACCATCGCTATCAAGGGTGACAACTCTGAAGTTGGAAGTTAGATTATTATCTAGTAGCATATTAAACCTTGCTCTGGAAAAAATACACCTCAGAGACTTAATGTACATTCAACAAAAAAGTTATACCTTTAAAATAAACAACGGTGCACTTGTCTGTGATGTCACCAATGTCTTTTTTGAAACCTTCTCCATTGATGATAGTTTCCACAAACTTGGCAAACTCAGCAGACTGTGTATACATGTCGTCAACACTCAGACCAGAAGACGGAAAGTTGTGGGCCATCTCATAAAGAGTAACCGCCGGAGTGGCATACTCGCGGGCGTAACAAACATCCTGCAATAAATACATTGAACAGTTTACATTAAAAATCGCTGACATGCCATACTACATTAAAAAAGTATTCATGACACTGTCTGAGCCAACAACCCAGAGGTCCGAGGATAAGAACCTTTGTTTGCTACAATTTGTTATTCCATAACAATACACTTTAACTCAGTTTACACTTTTATTGAACACATGTTATTTCTATCAAAACTAACTTTCAGACTGAATTGCTCTCCCTTGTTATCCAGAGTCTTACATCAGTTAGCTCCCTTCATCAGATATAAAATTCTCAGTGCTGTTTACATTACAATATTTTTGTTCATTCATCCATTATGTTTCAGTCATTGGTTTTCACTAATGATTCATCAATTTGAAAGCAAATAGTTAATTTTCATTTAATAATCTTTGAAAGCGAATAATTAAATCTTTGAAAGCAAATAGTTTATTTGCATTTAATAATCTTTAAAAGCAAATAATTCAATCTTTGAAAGCAAAAAGTTTATTTACTTTAAATTTTAATAATCTTTGAAAGCAAATAAATAATATAAACTTAATAATCTTTGACAGCAAATAGTTTTTTAAACTTATGACCAAAGATCTTATAACTTATGCAATTTCATGAGAAAGTGTGCGAGTTACTTGCAGAAGGACGATGGGTCAACACAGATTATTTTGAGGTCTTCCTCCACAAATAAAACTTGAGGCAATATATACCCTGTGAGGTTTTGAAAATGGCATTAAACCCTTAACAGAAAATAAATAACTTCAAACCACACTTAGTGCAATAAATTTCTGTGAACTAAAGCAATATTCAGACAATATTCAGCCATTTGGTATAAGACTGCCCGGGAGCACAACACGTGGTCCAGATAAGGATTGAACCCACAACCAAACGAATCAAATTCTGTAACTCTACCATGACACCATGCGCTCAATTAAAAAAAAATACCTCGCCATTTTCCAGGGTAAGTCCATAAAATTGGAGGAAATACTTCCGGAATCCAATAACTGCTGGTTCGATGCTACCAAGATGTTTCTCTCCTTCAAAGAAAGGGCCCGGTGGAGGAAAACTGCAGGTTTTTGGTACAATCACGAACACCTTAGCAACACATTTGTAACCAACATTATATTTAACCATAGCATCTTTAAATCGGTCCAGAAATCCTGAAAATGAAATATTTGTTGTATACATGTGGCATGCAGGGGCATGATGTATTCCTTATTATGATCAATTAAATTCATTTAATTTACAATTAGTCTTAAGCTAGGCACTTTTCCACATATGTTACATACCCTAAGATGTAAGACCTAGAGCTGGGACAAGTACTCGAGTACTCAGGCATCAGTAAGAGTAACACTCCTACACAGGTACAAAATTGGTACCTATTATTTGTTGGTTATATGTAAAGGTATTGCTAAGACTTCGAAAAAAATGCCCAACTTGGCACTCTGATTTGAGGCAACCATGAATTTAGAAGTCATGGAACATAAAAAACGCTAATTTTTTTTTCAAAGGGAAATAATAATTACAAGTACCCGAGTATCCCTGAGTAAAAGTACCATGGATATCAAGGTAAACAATTACTGCACTTCCCAGCTCCATAAACCACACAGTGGATTTCTAGAATTTCTTTAAAACTCTTAAAAATGTTTACAATAAAAAAAACAGTGAATTTAAACATTCCTCTAACTACTGCAATATTAACCCTTTACTTCATATAGACACATTTCGACACCTCTAATATAAATGCCCTTGGACACCTCTAATATAGACGCCTTTGGACACCTCTAATATAGAAGGCTTTTGAATTATTGGGATAATTATGTTTATATTAACTGAGCAATCTGAACTCTTCCTGCACTGTTTTCAAAGGCCCCCTGTGATTGGTGTGGGAAAACGCGTATCTGTGGAGTAAAGGGTTAAATGCCAAAGATTTCAATTACATGATCAAAGACAAATCATTTTAACCTGTTTGTTTAAAGCAGTCGATGGAGTGCATTTTTAAACAGATTTTAATGTTACTAGTTTAGTCTTAGCTCAATGACAGTTTAATCTAATAGCTTTTGTGCATTGTTTACCCAATAAGAACAGTACTGGATTTAGTGTTTGTGAGGACATCGGCTACGTCTGGTATCAAACCCAAGACCTCTTATGTGAATAACCTACACCATGTTAATTACACCACTGCCCTGCTAAACTGATTTGTTTTTCGCTCAGAACAATACTCACCTTTTTTGTCAACTGTCTGACCACACAGATTTATCGGCAAATAGTTCAGCATGTACGCCCAAGCGAGTCCCTCGTACACTTTACCTGCCGGCATTCTTTTCCACATCTTGATATCATGTCCTGTAAAAATGAAATGTAACATCACCTAACATATGAAATGTAACATCACCTAACATATGAAATATAACATCACCTAGCATATGGAATGTAACATCACCTAGCATGTGAAATGTAACATCATCTAACATATCTATGAATCAATAGTTTCAGACACATCTTGATGTTATAGAGCTAAACGCCATTTTGTCACATAATGGAGTACGATGTCTACAATTTTTGCTGATATTTCTGTCTCACCATCGAGTCAATTCATTCAATTCAATTCAATTCAATTCAAATTTATTCAGGTATATAAGATCATTATACAACATATATATCACGATGATAAAATAAGAGTAATAAATCAAGAAAAATAAATAAGTAAAATAATTATAGTAATCATCTTAAAACTAAAGATCTTATAACCTGGGATAACCCATTTAAGCAGCAAACGCGCTTATTTCCAACGGGGTCCCTTCCCTTAAAATTTTGATTTTTTAAAAATTAAAAAAAAATATGATAAACATTAAATCTTAAGAATGTAGACATTTGATATAAACTTGTTAAAATGTAACAATACAAAACACATTTAATTATCTTATACCCTGAATAACTGACTAAATAAGTCAAGAAAAACTTCATGCACTTTAAAATTTGTGTCTTTGTATGATGTCGTGCTGCTCTCAGATAATGATACATCAATGTATCTTTGTGATATTCAAGAAAAATAGTAAACATGACTGCGATAATGAGATTCTTGGTACCACTGTCTCATTATGAACCTCAGTAGAGTCTTGGTACTACTGTCTCATTATGAACCTCAGTAGAGTCTTGGTACTACTGTCTCATTATGAACCCCAGTAGAGTCTTGGTACCACTGTCTTATTATGAACCTCAGTAGAGTCTTTGTACCACTGTCTCATTATGAACCTCAGTAGAGTCTTGGTACCACTGTCTCATTATGAACCTTAGTAGAATCTTGGTACCACTGTCTCATTAGGAACCTCAGTAGAGTCTTGGTACCAATGTCTCATTATCAGTAGAGTCTTGGTACCACTGTCTCATTATGAACCTCAGTAGAGTATTGGTACCACTGTCTCATTATGAACTTCAGTAGAGTCTTGGTACCACTGTCTCATTATCAGTGGAGTCTTGGTACCACTGTCTCATTATGAACCTCAGTAGAGTCTTGCTACCACTGTCTCATTATGAACCTCAGTAGAGTCTCGGTACCACTGTCTCATTATGAACCTCAGTTGAGTCTCGGTACCACTGTCTCATTATGAACCTCAGTAGAGTCTCGGTACCACTGTCTCATTATGAACCTCAGTAGAGTCTCGGTACCACTGTCTCATTATGAACCTCAGTAAAGTCTTTGTACCACTGTCTCATTATGAACCTCAGTAGAGTCTTGGTACCACTGTCTCATTATGAACCTCAGTAGAGTCTTGGTACCACTGTCTCATTATGAATCTTAGTATAGTCTCGGTACCACTGTCTCATTATGAACCTCAGTAGAGTCTTGGTACCACTGTCTCATTATGAACCTCAGTAGAGTCTCGGTACCACTGTCTCATTATGAACCTCAGTAGAGTCTCGGTACCACTGTCTCATTATGAACCTCAGTAGAGTCTCGGTACCACTGTCTCATTATGAACCTCAGTAGAGTCTCGGTACCACTGTCTCATTATGAACCTCAGTAGAGTCTCGATACCACTGTCTCATTATGAACCTCAGTAGAGTCTCGGTACCACTGTGTCATTATGAACCTCAGTAGAGTCTTGGTACCACTGTCTCATTATGAACCTCAGAAGAGTCTTGGTACCACTGTCTCATTATCAGTAGAGTCTTGGTACCACTGTCTCAATATGAACCTCAGTAGAGTCTTGCTACCACTGTCTCATTATGAATCTCAGTAGTGTCTTGGTACCACTGTCTCATTATGAACCTCAGTAGAGTCTTGCTACCATTGTCTCATTATGAACCTCAGTAGAGTCTTGGTACCACTGTCTCATTATGAACCTCAGTAGAGTCTTGGTACCACTGTCTCATTATCAGTAGAGTCTTGGTACCACTGTCTCATTTTGAACCTCAGTAGTGTCTTGGTACCACTGTCTCATTATGAACCTCAGTAGAGTCTTGCTACCATTGTCTCATTATGAACCTCAGTAGAGTCTTGGTACCACTGTCTCATTATCAGTAGAGTCTTGGTACCACTGTCTCATTTTGAACCTCAGTAGTGTCTTGGTACCACTGTCTCATTATGAACCTCAGTAGAGTCTTGCTACCATTGTCTCATTATGAACCTCAGTAGAGTCTTGGTACCACTGTCTCATTATGAACCTCAGTAGAGTCTTGGTACTACTGTCTCATTATGAACCTCAGTAGAGTGTACCACTGTCTCATTATGAACCTCAGTAGAGTCTCGGTACCACTGTCTCATTATGAACCTCAGTAGAGTCTCAGTACCACTGTCTCATTATGAACCTCAGTAGAGTCTTGGTACCACTGTCTCATTATGAACCTCAGTAGAGTCTCGGTACCACTGTCTCATTATGAACCTCAGTAGAGTCTCGGTACCACTGTCTCATTGTGAACCTCAGTAGAGTCTGGGTACCACCATCTCATTATGAACCTCAGTAGAGTCTTGGTACCATTGTCTCATTATGAACCTCAGTAGAGACTTGGTACCACTGTCTCATTATGAACCTCAGTAGAGTCTCGGTACCACTGTCTCATTATGAACCTCAGTAGAGTCTTGGTTAAGATAAATACAATGAAACCTAATACACTGGAACGATTGTCATAATCTTTACCTTTTTCTTTAACTTACAGAAGAGCTTTGACGACTCAAACCAGATGGGACTGGACAAAATAGTTTGATTAAAAGGTTGTTAAAGCCAAGTATTGTTCAACATCAAGCCATACATGTACATGTATAAACAATCAAAACAGGAAATCAAACGGAACAAGTTAAGTGGTTCAAGCCTTATGTAGTGTTCCAGCCATCCATGTCTGAGCTGACAAGATCTTCTGTATTTTACTATTTCCTTAGGAAAGATGAGTGTTCTTCAATGTTGTTACATTCAGACTTATTTTAAGTATTAAAATGATACGCAGTTTCACAATAAACCTTGCCAGAGCATACCAGTGCACTCAGTGCTCCAGATAAGCTTTTCTTCAAATAAGTATTTTACTCTTTAAATAAGTATGCAATGCTTATTTTTAAAATGTTATCGGTAAAAATGAACAATTTATCAAATTGCCATTTAAAACAAACTAATCAATACTGAAATTGAGAATAACTAATGCTTTTCTTACCCTTTTATTTAAATTTCAATGCTTTGTTCAGAAATTTCAATGTTGAATACACCCAAATAGTGCTTATCTGGAGTACTGGCCCTAGCGCGTCATATTGTACGGTTCTAAGCAGCCTTATTAAAATAAGATTTTTTATTTTGCATTTTCTGAGTGATCACCATATATATAGAGGATGATTTTATTAATTTTATATTTTTGTTATGGACAGCAAATTGTTGGATATCCAAATAACAAACAAGAGTTGTCAGAAGAAAACAAAGCTGGGGATAAAACTCACCATCTATGTAAAGATTGAGATTGGAGGCAAACACCAAAACTTAAATGCAGCTTTACGCAAAAGTTTAACCTGGGTGTCTACAGACCCCACCGCGGACGAAACCAGGGTCATGGCAATAGCTCTCCTGGACATTCGTCCTGGCGAGCTAAAAAGCTGTCAATTCATGCTTTATTTTATCAGGCTAACCTCTGCCCATGATGGGGACATATTTCATAGATCACATCAACAATTATGGATGTGCAGATAGATAGATACCTTTCATGACAGTCCATAGAGTTGTCAGGTAGTCAAGGTCAGAACTCTGTAAAACTTTTGCCCATCTGTGTTTCTTCGGAATATCATCCATGTTTGTATTTTTTGTAAGAATAGACAACACCTGCACCTGATTATCTTTCACGCTCAGTGTGTTTGCTTCATTCAACAGTTTTATCATGCCTGTGTCTCTCACAGAATTCCCCGACACTATAAAAAGGTTCCAACGCGCTTCGCACATATATGTAGTGACACTTTTGCTTTCAACTCTCTTAAAATCAAATTTATTACTTTGTAGGTGAGCCATGACTTCTGTTGCCGTGGCCCTATCATCCTCAGTGTCGATATGTACAATAGTTACTTTTACCTTGGTTTAAAAAATAGAAAGATGAGATATAAAAATTAAGAATCAATAAACACTAATAAGCCAAGATCTATTATGTTTCCCGGCCTTAAATAGTACAAAGTGTAAAGAACTAATACATGAAGTAAAATTGATGATAATGATATAAAAGGGCAAATCAATAAATAAGACCTGGCCCCGAGGTTATAAAATATTTTTCATTATCAACTCAAATTCGTACTCAAAACATAATTTCTAGGAATCACATACAAACCCAATTTAAAGCGCAAACACTTGACAAGGTCTCGAATTTTGGAGTATTAACGCAGATTTGAGGTAGAAAATTATACGTATTTACGTTTATTTTATTATAATGAGCTAAGTCATCTTTGAATTGAGCATGAAATTTTGAGTTGAGCATGGAAACAATATTTATAACCTCGGACCCAGAAATCTACTAGTCTGAACTTAATCTCATAAAAATGGACATCCAATATTATAAGCAAATATTCCCAGGGGAAAAGAATTAGTTAGCAAAATTTTTTTTACATGAATAACTGCATTTTTATGTGTATCAATAAAAGAACAAGATCTTACAACACATGAGCTACAATCAGAAATTTCACATTTCAGAAAAATGTAAAATTTTGCAAAAACTAGCGGTGCTCAGAATTTAAAAAAACAAAAAACAAACTGATTTGCGATGAAATTTAAAAACTACTGAAACACAATAAATGCAAAATGAAACTTATAATGTTTGCAACAAAAAATTCAAATAGGTTATGGGATTGACGGTAATGCGGCCAGTACCGTAATATTTCTAGATTTGGGAGTAAAGAATGAACTATATCACGCCATAAATAACTAGACCGCTGTTGCATATACCCTGAAGACAAACCTCATTCTGAATCTCTCCAAAGTTAACAATAAGTTTGTGCTCCACCATTCGCAAGTGCCTCACTTCCTTTATAGCACTCCAAATCTCTTCTGCATGAGACTTCTCTTTATCTGAAATGGAGTAAAACAATAAATTAACACTATACTTTATATCATTTATGTATGCTTCTTTATTAATAAGCATATTACTACTACTAATAATATTGATGACGATAAAATTGATGACGATAATAATGATGATGATAATGATGATGATGATGATGATAGCGATGATAATGATGATGTTGGTTGGTGATGGTGATGATGATGATGGTGGTGATCGAGATGGTGATGGTAATGATGATGATGATGGTGGTGGTGGTGATGGAGATGGTGATGATGATGATGATGATGATGATGATGATGATGATGATGACCGAAATTATAACAATGACACTTCTACTGATAATGATATTAATTACATTGATAATAAAATAATAATAATAATGACACTTCTGCTGATGATAACAAGGACTTTGTAAAATGAGAAAACTATATTTCTATATAACATACTAAATGCTGAGTATATATTATATTGGATTACTATTACATGTACAGTGAAACCTGTATTAAGCAGCCAGTGAAGGGAATGAGCAAAATGTGGCATTTAAAGACAGGTTTTTGCTTAATACAGGTTAATTTGCTTTGAAAGAATAGCAAAGGGATATAGCAAATATGGCTGCTTAAGTCAAGTGGCTGCTTTATAGAGGTGATTGCTTACACAGGTTTAACTGTTATAGAATATAAATTAATTTATATAGGCTATACTAATACTTAACAATGTTTGTGGTCACTTTAACATATATAACTAAAAATTAACAAACACGAAGCTACAAAAAATAACAATTAATTATAATAATTATGTCATGTATGGAGACAATGTCATGAATGGAGACAATGTCATGTATGGTGATAATGTCATGGTCATGTATGGTGATAATGTCATGTATGGAGATAATGTCATGTATGGTGATAATGTCATGTATGGAGACAATGTCATGTATGGAGACAATGTCATGTATGGTGATAATGTCATGGTCATGTATGGTGATAATGTCATGTATGGAGATAATGTCATATATGGTGATAATGTCATGTATATAGATAATGTCATGTTTTGAGACAATGTCATGAATAGGATAATGTCATGTATGGAGATAATGTCATGCATGGTGATAATGTCATGTCATGTATGGTGATAATGTCATGTATGGTGATACTGTTGTGTATGATGATAATATTGTGTATGGAGAAAATGTCGTGTATGGAGATAATGTGGTGTATGGTGATAATGTTGTGTATGGAGACAATGTCGTGTATGGTGATAATGTTGTGTATGGTGATAATGTTGTGTATGGTGATAATATCGATAATGTTGTGTATGGTGATAATGTCATGTATGGTGATAATGTCGTGTATGGTGATAATATCGATAATGTCATGTATGGTGATAATATCGTGTATGGAGATAATGTCGTGTATGGTGATAATGTCATGTATGGTGATAATGTTGTGTATGGAGACAATGTCATGTATGGTGATACTGTTGTGTATGGTGATACTGTTGTGTATGGAGACAATGTCATGTATGGTGATAATGTTGTGTATGGAGACAATGTCATGTATGGTGATAATGTTCTGTATGGTGATACTGTTGTGTATGGAGACAATGTCATGCATGGTGATAATGTTGTGTATGGAGACAATGTCATGTATGGTGATACTGTTGTGTATGGTGATACTGTTGTGTATGGTTATACTGTTGTGTATAGTGATAATGTTGTGTATTGTGATACTGTTGTGTATGGAGACAATGTCATGTATGGTGATAATGTTGTGTATGGAAACAATGTCATGTATGGTGACAATGTTGTGTATGGTGATACTGTTGTATAACGAGACAATGTCATGTATGGTGATAATGTCGTGTTTGGTGATAATGTTGTGTATGGAGACAATGCCATGTATGGAGATAATGTTGTGTATGGTCATAATGTCGTGTTTGGTGATAATGTTGTGTATGGAGACAATGCCATGTATGGAGATAATGTTGAGTATGGTGATAATGTTGTGTATGGTGATATTGTTGTGTATGGTGATACTGTTGTGTATGGTGATACTGTTGTGTATGGTGATACTGGTGATAATGTTGTGTATGGTGATACCGTTGTGTATGGACACAATGTCATGTATGGTGAAAATGTTGTGTATGGTGATAATATTGTGTATGGTGATACTGTTTAGTATTGAGACAATGTCATGTATGGTGACAATGTCATGTATGGAGACAATGTCATGTATGGTGATAATGTCGTATATGGAGATAATGTCGTGTATGGTGATAATGTTGTGTATGGTGATAATGTCGTGTATGGTGATAATGTTGAATATGGAGATAATGTTGTGTATGGAGATAATGTTCTGTATGGTGATAATGTTGTGTATGGAGACAATGTCATGTATGGTGATAATGTTGTGTATGGTGATACTTTTGTGTATGGAGACAATGTCATGTATGGTGATAATGACGTGTATGGTGATAATGTTGTGTATGGAGACAATGTCATGTATGGTGATAATGTTGTGTATGGTGATACTGTCGTGTATAGAGACAATGTCGTGTATGGAGATAATGTCATGTATGTTGATGATGTCGTGTATGTAGATAATGTCGTGGATGGAGACAATGTCATGTATGGTGATAATGTCATGTATGGAGATAATGTCATGTATGGTGACAATGTCATGTATGGAGACAATGTCATGTATGGAGATAATGTCATGTATGGTGATAATGTCATGTATGTAGATAATTTCATGTGTGGAGATAATGGCATGTGTGAAGACAATGTCAAGTATGGTAATACTGTCATGTATGTAGATAATGTCGTGTATGTTGATGATGTTGTGTATGTATACAATGTGGTGGATGGAGACAATGTCATGTATGGAGATAATGTTGTGTATGTTAATGATGTCGTGTATGTAGATAATGTCGTGGATGGATACAAAGTCATGTATGGTGATAATGTCATGTATGTAGATAATCTCATGTATACAGATAATGTCATGTATGGAGACAATGTCATGTAAGGTGATAATGTCATGTATGGTGATAATATCATGTATGGAGATAATGTCATGTATGGTGATAATGTCATGTATGGTGACAATGTCATGTATGTAGATAATCGCATGTGTGGAGATAATGGCATGTGTGGTGATAATGTCAATGTCATGTGTGAAGACAATGTCATGTATGGTGATAATGCCATGTATGGAGATAATGTCATGTATGGTGATAATGTCATGTATGGTGATAATGTCATGTATGGAGACAATGTCATGTATGTTGATCATGTTATGTATGGAGATAATGTCATGTATGGTGATAATGTCATGTATGGTGATAATGTCATGTATGTAGATAATCTAATGTGTGGAGATAATGGCATGTGTGGTGAAAATGTCATGTGTGAAGACAATGTCATGATAATGTCATGTATGAAGACAATTTCATATATGGAGATAATGTCATGTGTACAGATAATATCATGTATGTAGCAAAATGTCATGTGTGGAGATAATGCCATGTTATATGACAATGTCATGTATGAATACAATGTCATGTATGAAGATAATGTCATATATTGAAATAATGTCATGTATGGTGATAATGTCATGTATGTGGATAATGTCATGTGTGGAGATAATGGCATGTGTGGCGACAATGTCATGTATGGAGACAATGTCATGCATGGTGATAATGTCATGTTTGAAGACAATGTCATATAAGGAGATAATGTCATGTATGGAGATAATCTCACGTATGTAGCTAATGTCATGTAATGTGACAATGTCATGTATGAAGACAATGTCATGTGTGGAGACAATGTCAAGTATGGAGACAACGTCATGTATAAAGATAAGGTCATGTATGATGATAATGTCATGTATGGAGACAATGTCATGTGTGGATGTAATGTCACGTATGGAGACAATGTCATGTAAAGAGATAATGTCATGTCTGGTGATAATGTCATGTATGGAGATAATGTCATGCAAGGTGACAATGTCATGTATGGAGACAATGTCATGTGTGGAGATAATGTCACGTATGGAGATAATGTCACATATGGAGACAATGTTATGTATGGTGATAAGTTTACAAATGGAGACAATGTCATGTATGGTGATAATGTCATATATGGAGACATTGTCATGTATGGTGATAATGTCATGTATGTTGATAATGTTATGTATGGTGATAATGTCATGTATGAAAACAATGTTATGTATGGTGATAATGTCACGTATGGAGACAATGTCATGTATAGAGATAATGTCATGTATGGTGATAATGTCATGTATGGAGATAATGTCATGCAAGGTGACAATGTCATGTATGGAGACAATGTCATGTGTGGAGATAATGTCACGTATGGAGATAATGTCACATATGGAGACAATGTTATGAATGGTGATAATTTTACATATGGAGACAATGTCATGTATGGTGATAATGTCACATATGGAGACATTGTCATGTATGGTGATAATGTCATGTATGGTGATAATGTTATGTATGGTGATTATGTCATGTATGAAGACAATGTTATGTATGGTGATAATGTCACGTATGGATACAATGTCATGTATAGAGATAATGTCATGTATGGTGATAATGTCATATATGGAGGTAATGTCAAGTATAAGAATAATGCAGTATAGTTATAATACTGTATTTTGCAAGATAGCATTATGCATACAATGTATGACAGTATACAAATATATCAGCCTAATGGTTTACCATTATAATCCACAAACAAGACCGTATCATTATAGTGTTCCATGGACTTGTGGCTCACAAGATCTTCCAGAGTCTGTCGGAACCGGACCACTTGTAGCCGTTTGTCAAATTTCTCGACATAGTCAGAGTCTGAAAGTTTTGCCATTGTTTCCATTATCGTTGGACATTCCCCGAGAAAATAAAAGCTCTGTAAAAAAATAGCTCATAATTAAAATCCATACATTATTCATGACTATAAAAGTGTTGATAATCCACTGTTTAAACAAGATTAAAGCTAGGCCCAGTCATCTTGGTCGGGCAATGCATGGATCTTGAGTTTGAATCCCTGCCAGGCCACAGTCTCTTCATGGTGATTCATATATGACATTGCGTCTCATTGTCTTTCATTTCTCACCACTGATTCAAGTGGGAAAGTTATTAGTTAAATATGGAGATAACAAGGAAGGTTAGGTAAACTGATCGTCTGTTAGCCCTCAATGGCATAAAAATTATTCTAATCATTTAAACAAAACCAACTGAATCACATTATTCAGATACTTACAATTTTTAGATGTATACAATTTGCATATTTTTGTAACAAGATAAAAAGTTATGACTCTTGTTAGTCTTTATTAAGCTAACGAAAACTCATGGATGAATAAACAGAAAGGATAAAAAATACAAAATCATTCTATCATGATTTCCTCTATTCCATGCTCAACATAACATTAAGTACAGTCAAACCGGTTTCAAGCAGTCAGTCAAGGGAAGGTAGGTGCAAAAATGGTCTTTTAAGACAGGTTGTTGCTTAACATCAGAGAATTTGCTCTGAAAGCTTAATGGAGGTGACCGCCTGCCCTGGTTTGACTGTATTTTATTCAATGAGTGCGTGCGTGTGCATGTATGTTCAATATATATTTAATAAAATTTTATTCTTTTCTATTCTGTTGTTTTAAGTTTAACAGATTACCAAAGTGTCGTCACTCTCTTACCTCCAACCCGTTCTTTGTTATTCGAAAAACAGGAGTATTGTATTTGCGCATCTTGTCACCATGGCCAGAAGTTATCTCCAGTGCTCCTTGTTTATCTATTACAAATTCAGCAAACACTCCAACAAGGTTTTTTATCTCACAAGATTCTGGCATAAGAATTATAAACTTTGTAAGGACCGAGTCTCCATGCTGCTTGTAGATGTCGCTTTCATGTACCTTCTGTTCAAAGTCTGAAAAAAACACCAGTTGAAATGAATAGACATTTTATTTAATGCTCAGTTTCTGTTTTGTAAGTGAAGGGGAGGTTAATGGGTTTGAATGCCATTTTCAATGCAGTGTTTGTTGTGGGTATATGGGGTTACAGTGGCTAAGTAAGTTTTGTTTGTTTAAATATTTAGCATCGTTTTATACCATCGAAGGCTAGCAGAAGCTCAGTTAACTTAACCACTCTTTCCTAGGATCCTAGACTGTTAACCAGTACTCAAGCACACCAATACCTGCAAGTAACTGATAACTTTCCCACTTGAATCAGCAGTGGGAAATAATGACAAGGAGATGCAATGTCTTGTATCAATCATTAAGGAGACTATGGATTGGTAGTCAGACATGCTACCGACTGAGCTAACCATGTCTGACTGCAGTGGTCAAGTGGTAAGTATCTTTGCATCAAATTAAGATAATACTTTGTCACACTGTGTCATATTACTTTGTCACACTGTGTCATATTACTTTGTCACATTGTGCCATATCACTTTGTCGCACTGTGCCATATTACTTTGTCGCACAGTGTGCCATATTACTTTGTCATACTGTGTCATATTACTTTGTCATAATATGCCATATTTGTAACACTGTGTCATATCACTTTGTCACACTGTGCCATATTACTTCGTCACACTGTGCCATATTACTTTGTCACACTGTGCCATATTACTTCGTCACACTGTGCCATATTACTTTGTCACACTGTGTCATATTACTTCGTCACACTGTGCCATATTTCTTTGTCACACGGTGTTATATCACTTTGTCACACTGTGCCATATTACTTTGTCGCACTGTACCATATTACTTTGTCATACTGTGTCATTGTACTTTGTCACACTGTGCCATATTTGTTACACTGTGCCATATCACTTCATCTTACTGTGCCATATTTTCATTTGTCACACTGGGTCATATAACTTTGTCACACCTTGTTCTATTACTTTGAGAAAATGTACCATATTACTTTGTAACTCTGTGTCATATTACTTTGTCACACTGTGCAATATTATTTTGTCACACTGTGTCATATTACTTTGTCAAACTGTGCCATATTATTCTGTAGTACTGTGTCATATTACTTTGTCGCACTGTGTCATATTACTTTGCCACACTGTGCCATATTACTTTGTCACACTGTGCCTTATTACTTTGTCGCACAGTATGCCATATTACTTTGTGATACTGTGCCATATTACTGTCATACTGTGTCATAATACTTTGCCATACTGTGCCATATTTGTAATACTGTGCCATATCACTTCGTCACACTGTGTTATATTATTTTGTCATACTGTGCCATATTACTTTGTCACACGGTGTTATATCACTTTGTCACACTGTGCCTTATTACTTTGTCACACTGTGGCATATTACTTTGTCGCACTGTGCCATATTACTTTGTCATACTGGGTCATATTACTTTGTCACACCGTGTTCTATTACTTTGAGAAAATGTGACATATTACTATGTAACACTGTGTAATATTACTTTGTCACACTGTGTCATATTACTTTGTCAGACTGTGTCATATTATTTTGTTACACTGTGTCATATTACTGTGTCACGCTGTGTTCTATTACTTTGTAACACTGTGCCATATTACTTGTCGTACTGTGTCATATTACTTTGCCGCACTGTGCCATATTACTTTATCGTACAGTGTGCCATATTACTTTGTGATATTGTGCCATATTACTGTCATACTGTGTCATATTACTTTGTCATACTGTGTCATATTTGTTACTGTGCCATATCACTTCGTCACACTGTGCCATATTACTTCGTAACACTGTGTCATATTATTTGTCACACTGTACCATATTACTTTGTGATACTGTGCCATATTACTTTGTCACACTGTGCCATATGTGTTACACTGTGCCAATTTACTTTGTCATACTGTGTCATATTACTTTGTCACACTGTGCCCTATTTGTTACACTGGGCCATATTACTTTGCCACACTGTGTCGTACTATACCACACTGTGTCATATAACCATTTCACATCGAGCTGTACCATCAGTCATTTTTGTTTTGATTTTTCTAGAGTGTTTTGATTTACCTGGAAGAACGTGCTTCAAAAAGCCTGAGAAGTAGTTGAAAACGAGGCCATGTGCCACATTACCAGCTGGCAAGATCGAGGACATCGGTGGTTTATCTGAAATATCATATATTTACAACATCTGTTAAAGCTATGACCGAAGGGCAGATGCGAAATACAGATGTCAACCATCTGCAAATGCTAGATGAGGGTATGTTTCCATTGTTTTAACTGAAATAGGTGCACACTTCTCGGGGGATGAGGACAAACCCGTTGCATACGTTCTTCATTTTCCAGTAACCGACATGCAGTTGCAGTCAGGCCGTTCTCTGGCAATAAAATAGTTACATAACCTACTCACATTGAAAAAATAGTTTTAAGGATGGCCTCATGCTGGTGTATAGAAGCAATCATGTCATATACCTTCAACAAAACATTTGAAAAGTCAAATCTACGGAGAGTTTAATCTGAGCCTCTTCTCTGTCGGTATTAAATGTTTGACCATTTATCTGTTAAGACCAAAGACAACCGTTTACCGAAATGGTCAATCAAAAATAATCTTATTTTATTTTGTTAATGAACCAAAAACGTACAGTCAAACCTATAATAAGCGGCCACCTCTATTAAGCAGCCACTTGTCTTAAGCAGTCGCATTTGCTATATCTCATTTAATTCATTTCAGAGCAAATTACCCTGCATTGAACAACACCCGGTCTTAAAATGCCACTTTTGCTCCTTCCCTTGACTGGCTGCTTAAGACAGGTTTGACTGTATCTATAAAACGGCATTTCTGTCTGTAACATTCAAGAATTTTTGGACTAAGGAGAGTAAAATATATTTTCTAGTTAATCTTTAAACGAATCTTATATTTTATACATCCACCTATGATATCTGTCAAAAAATTTAAAAAAAAATCTTAATATTTAGAATTTGACATACCTTTTATTTTTTCCACCAAATTGTCGATCCAGTTTTCTTCGTTAAAGTCAAGACTTATAGCTGGAATATTTTCGAGGTCTCGGAATTGTTTTTTCTCATCTTCGGAAATATTGTTTAACAACAATCGTATGCACATTTCACCGCTGCTTTGTGATTTTTCAAGTCCAGTCAGAATTTCCAGCGATACCCAATGTGAACTAAAGGCTTCGGGTGTCAACAGAATCAGAACATATTTAGACGCATCGATGGCTTCTGCAATGGAATCTACTATTGGTTTCCCGACATCGAAACTTCTATTTTTGTACTGAGCGAATGTCGTTAGCTTTTTCGAAACCAAAGCGTCGCTGATTTTCTCAGCTATTTTATTGTTTTTAGAGCTGTACACAAGAAAAACATCACATTTCTCCGCTACATTTTCCTCTCCTCCTTCGGCCATATTTGCTTTTGTATTTTCAAACCGGCTTAATCGAGTACCTGGTTTACGATGTTCAGATGCAACATTCAGTTGCTGACATCTTGGGTTTACTGTCTTTTACACATTCTATAGGAACGAATAAACAAATTGATCAATTAAGATTTTGTCCTTATAAAGGTACATGACACATACGTAAACATAAAGTATAAAATATGTTATTTATGTCAAAATTAAAAAATCAACCAATATTCAAATGTTCTGTCTGAACACACTGAAAACTGTAAACAACTACGTTACACACATGTACCATTTTAGTAAAACAACATTACATCCATGTTGGTCCATTTGAATAAAAATACATTACACCCACGTTGATCCATTTAAATAAAAATACATTACATCCATGTTGGTCCATTTGAGTAAAAATACGTTACACCCATGTTGGTCCATTTGAGTAAAAATACGTTACACCCATGTTGGTCCATTTAAATAAAAATACATTACACCCATGTTGGTCCATTTGAGTAAAAATACGTTACACCCATGTTGGTCCATTTAAATAAAAATACATTACACCCATGTTGGTCCATTTGAGTATAAATACGTTACACCCATGTTGGTCCATTTAAATATAAATACATTACACCCATGTTGGTCCATTTTAGTAAAAACACGTTTCATCCATGTTGATCCATTTAAATAACAATACATTACACCCATCAGTGCTCCAGATAACATTTTGATAAGAGGGTAAGTTACCCCCAAAATTGAAAAGATAGGGGTATTTTACTCTGAGATATTCAGAGGTTAGGGTAATAAAGCCTACAGTCATAAGATACTTTAAAATCTTACTTATTGCAAAATTCAGAATTGCTATTTATTTCAGTTAATAACTTTACTTTGTAACATAATATAATTTAGATTATGTTATTTACACTTTTATTTGCTATCTAAGACACATGGGTCTCCAAGATAGGAAATCATTATACATGGACTTTAAACAACGCCAGTATGCAGTAACTGCTGGTTGTACTATTGATATATTGTTACGGGAGTTGTCTCCCTTATTCCTATTTCCGGCTTTCGATATGACAATGTTTTGTGTTCGCTAATTATAGCAATTGATTACAATTAAACATTATTCCAAAGTTCATTGACTGTGTTATCTTGTCAGAGATATTCTGTATCCTTTTCACTGGCGTGGTGGCAGCGGTGGGATTTACGGACTAAATCAAGTGCATAAACATTCGTACTTTTAAACTTCAGTGTAAAGTGGATGCGTTTTCGAACAGGAACGGTATTCGGACAAGGCAGTTTTTACAGTAACTGTTAAACGACACAGGCGTGGAATTTGTAATCAATTGCTATAATTAGCGAACACAAAACATTGTCATATCGAAAGCCGGAAATAGGAATAAGAGAGACAACTCCCGTAACAATATATCAATAGTACAACCAGCACTTACTGTATACTGGCGCAAAGTTTTTCATATTTCAGTTCAGAAAATTTGAATTGGAAGAGTAACTTTATCCCCAACTTTTAAAAGTAAGGGGTAAATAAACCTCCATTTTTTTGAAAAATAAGGGGTATTTAGCTAAACCTTGAAGGTAAAATTCCTCCAAAATAACCTTTTCTAGGCCACTGATCAATGTTGATCCATTTTAGTAAAAATATGTTACACTCATGTTGATCCATTTGTGTAAAAATACGTTACACCCATGTTGGTCCATTTTAGTAAAAATACGTTACAGCCATGTTGATCCATTTGAGTAAAAACACGCTACACCCATGTTGGTCCATTCAAATAAAAATACATTACACCTATGTTGGTCCATTTGAATAAAAATACATTACACCCACGTTGATCCATTTAAATAAAAATACATTACATCCATGTTGGTCCATTTGAGTAAAAATACGTTACACCCATGTTGGTCCATTTGAGTAAAAATACGTTACACCCATGTTGGTCCATTTAAATAAAAATACATTACACCCATGTTGGTCCATTTGAGTAAAAATACATTACACCCATGTTGGTCCATTTGAGTAAAAATACGTTACACCCATGTTGGTCCATTTAAATAAAAATACATTACACCCATGTTGGTCCATTTGAGTATAAATACGTTACACCCATGTTGGTCCATTTAAATATAAATACATTACACCCATGTTGGTCCATTTTAGTAAAAACACGTTTCATCCATGTTGATCCATTTAAAAACAATACATTACACCCATCAGTGCTCCAGATAACATTTTGATAAGAGGGTAAGTTACCCCCAAAATTGAAAAGATAGGGGTATTTTACTCTGAGATATTCAGATGTTAGGGTAATAAAGCCTACAGTCATAAGATACTTTAAAATCTTACTTATTGCAAAATTCAGAATTGCTATTTATTTCAGTTAATAACTTTACTTTGTAACATAATATAATTTAGATTATGTTATTTACACTTTTATTTGCTATCTAAGACACATGGGTCTCCAAGATAGGCAATCATTATACATGGACTTTAAACAACGCCAGTATGCAGTAACTGCTGGTTGTACTATTGATATATTGTTACGGGAGTTGTCTCCCTTATTCCTATTTCCGGCTTTCGATATGACAATGTTTTGTGTTCGCTAATTATAGCAATTGATTACAATTAAACATTATTCCAAAGTTCATTGACTGTGTTATCTTGTCAGAGATATTCTGTATCCTTTTCACTGGCGTGGTGGCAGCGGTGGGATTTACGGACTAAATCAAGTGCATAAACATTCGTACTTTTAAACTTCAGTGTAAAGTGGATGCGTTTTCGAACAGGAACGGTATTCGGACAAGGCAGTTTTTACAGTAACTGTTAAACGACACAGGCGTGGAATTTGTAATCAATTGCTATAATTAGCGAACACAAAACATTGTCATATCGAAAGCCGGAAATAGGAATAAGAGAGACAACTCCCGTAACAATATATCAATAGTACAACCAGCAGTTACTGTATACTGGCGCAAAGTTTTTCATATTTCAGTTCAGAAAATTTGAATTGGAAGAGTAACTTTACCCCAACTTTTAAAAGTAATGGGTAAATAAACCTCCATTTTTTGAAAAATAAGGGGTATTTAGCTAAACCTTGAAGGTAAAATTCCTCCAAAATAACCTTTTCTGGGCCACTGACCAATGTTGATCCATTTTAGTAAAAATATGTTACACTCATGTTGATCCATTTGTGTAAAAATACGTTACACCCATGTTGGTCCATTTTAGTAAAAATACGTTACAGCCATGTTGATCCATTTGAGTAAAAACACGCTACACCCATGTTGGTCCATTCAAATAAAAATACATTACACCTATGTTGATCCATTTGAGTAAAAACACGTTACACCCATGTTGATCCATTTTAGTAAAAATACGTTACACCCATGTTGGTCTATTTTAGTAAAAACACGTTACACCCATGTTGGTCCATTCAAATAAAAATACATTACACCTACGTTGGTCAATTTTAGTAAAAACACGTTACACCCATGTTGATCCATTTTAGTAAAAATACGTTACACCCATGTTGATCCATTTGAGTTAAAATACGTTACTCCCATGTTGATCCATTTTAGTAAAAATACGTTACACCCATGCTGGTCCATCTGTGTCAAAATACGTAACACCCATGTTGATCCATTTAAATAAAAATACATTACACCCATGTTGATCCATTTGAGTAAAAATACGTTACACCCATGTTGATCCATTTGAGTAAAAATACGCTACACCCATGTTGATCCATTTGAGTTAAAATACGTTACACCCATGCTGGTCGATCTGTGTAAAAATACGTTACACCCATGTTGATCCATTTGAGTAAAAATACGTTACACCCATGCTGGTCCATCTGTGTAAAAATACGTTACACCCATGTTGATCCTTTTAAATAAAAATACATTACACCCATGTTGATCCATTTGAGTAAAAATACGTTACACCCATGTTGATCGATCTGTGTAAAAATACGTTACACCCATGTTGATCCATTTGAGTAAAAATACGTTACACCCATGCTGGTCCATCTGTGTAAAAATACGTTACACCCATGTTGATCCTTTTAAATAAAAATACATTACACCCATGTTGATCCATTTGAGTAAAAATACGTTACACCCATGTTGATCCATTTGAGTTAAAATACGTTACACCCATGCTGGTCCATCTGTGTAAAAATACGTTACACCCATGGTGATCCGTTTGAGTAAAAATACGTTACACCCATGCTGGTCCATCTGTGTAAAAATACGTTACACCCATGTTGATCCATTTTAGTAAAAATACGTTACACCCATGCTGGTCCATCTGTGTAAAAATACGTTACACCCATGTTGATCCATTTGAGTAAAAATACGTTACACCCATGTTGGTCCATTTGAGTAAAAATACGTTACACCCATGTTGATCCATTTGAGTAAAAATACGTTACACCCATGCTGGTCCATCTGTGTAAAAATACGTTACACCCATGTTGATCCTTTTAAATAAAAATACATTACACCCATGTTGATCCATTTGAGTAAAAATACGTTACACCCATGTTGATCCATTTGAGTAAAAATACGTTACACCCATGTTGATCCATTTGAGTTAAAATACGTTACACCCATGCTGGTCCATCTGTGTAAAAATACGTTACACCCATGGTGATCCGTTTGAGTAAAAATACGTTACACCCATGCTGGTCCATCTGTGTAAAAATACGTTACACCCATGTTGATCCATTTGAGTAAAAATACGTTACACCCATGTTGGTCCATTTGAGTAAAAATACGTTACACCCATGTTGGTCCATTCTAGTAAAAACACGTTACATCCATGTTGGTCCATTTGAATAAAAATATATTACACCCATGTTGGTCCATTTGAGTAAAAATACGTTACACCCATGTTGGTTCATTTAAATAAAAAAACATTACACCCATGTTGGTCCATTTGAGTAAAAATACGTTACACCCATGTTGGTCCATTTTAATAAAAACACGTCACACCCATGTTGATCCATTTAAATAAAAATACATTACACCCATGTTGGTCCATTTAAGTATAAATACGTTACACCCATGTTGGTCCATTTAAATATAAATACATTACACCCATGTTGGTCCATTTTAGTAAAAACACGTTTCATCCATGTTGATCCATTTAAATAACAATACATTACACCCATCAGTGCTCCAGATAACATTTTGATAAGAGGGTATGTTACCCCCAAAATTGAAAAGATATGGGGTATTTTACTCTGAGATTTTCAGAGGTTAGGGTAATAAAGCCTACAGTCATAAGATACATTAAAATCTTACTTATTGCAAAATTCAGAATTGCTATTTATTTCAGTTAATTACTTTACTTTGTAACATAATATAATTTAGATTATGTTATTTACACTTTTATTTGCTATCTAAGACACATGGGTCTCCAAGATAGGAAATCATTATACATGAACTTTAAACAACGCCAGTTGGTTGTACTATTGATATATTGTTACGGGAGTTGTCTCCCTTATTCCTATTTCCGGCTTTCGATATGACAATGTTTTGTGTTCGCTAATTATAGCAATTGATTACAATTAAACATTATTCCAGAGTTCATTGACTGTGTTATCTTGTCAGAGATATTCTGTATCCTTTTCACTGGCGTGGTGGCAGCGGTGGGATTTACGGACTAAATCAAGTGCATAAACATTCGTACTTTTAAACTTCGGTGTAAAGTGGATGCGTTTTCGACCAGGAACGGTATTCGGACAAGGCAGTTTTTACAGTAACTTTTAAACGACACAGGCGTGGAATTTGTAATCAATTGCTATAATTACATTACATTTGAGTAAAAATACGTTAACCCATGTTGATATATCTAACAACGATATTGACCGATTTTAAGAATTTGTTTTAAATGTATCAACATATGGAATTAACGTATTTTTAAATTCAGTTTTGCTTTTTGAAGAACCAAATATAATAATTGTAATGTAAAGTATGTGTCAAAATATTTAAACTAATGGCCAAAACAATTACGTTCAATGGCCAAAACAATTACGTTCAAGGTTAACTGGTATTCCATTCGAGCGTATTATAAATCTGCAGTGACAACGTACTTGCCAACGATGTGTTATTAATCGTGTACCCATATCTCAAATTAAGATCGTTCTTTTATTCAAACTGTTTTAAATAACTATTTAAGATATCGTGTTTCTTTGCCACCAAGTAACTGTTTTGTTTCCGCAGATCATTGCAAATAAACAAACATAATAATTATTCAATTAATTATGCGTTTCTGAAGAAAAGAAAGACTGAAACAACTTTGTTTATTTGCTGCACGGTTTGCATGGTTATAAAGGTATACATTATAATAAATAAAGTAAATGGTTAAATAATAAGATTAATTACACGGTCATGGTTTTATATATGCATTCCTACATATACATTTTTTTCTACTCACGAGATAGGTTTTTTTTAATTACTAACCATTGCAATTAAACAGTCTGTTTTGTTTATGCGCGTGTTGAACTGCCACCATTGTGTTTTCCATAGCTTTACATTATAACGTTTAACCTTATTTTCACTCTGTCTACCAATCGCGGAACTGTAAAGCTTATATGATATTACAGTACTACTAGACTCGATTGAAAATGTCAAAAAAAAATGGGATAAAAAAACTTCACTTTTTACAACTTGTTGCCCCTGAAGTAAAGTGTCCCCACTTTCGGCCGAAAACTTCATCAACTTTACTTTCTGTCCTTCCATACAGTTTCCTTAATAAAATGAATTTAGCCAAAGAAAGAAACATAACTAGTTTTAATTGACACAAACATAATAACCTTAAAGTGATCATTTGCCAGTTTGGCATTTTCATCCAACCAGAAATAAGCTTTCTATCAAAATATATGCCCTGAACAACCCTATACGTTTTTGTTTTTCCAGCCAATCAGAGAGCTTGTCTCAAAGGTGGTAGCTGACCATACAGAACATGAATCGATTTTACTTGTGAATCGATTTTACTTGTGTTAACAAACATCAAACATCATTATTAGGAAAGTATAAACAAACTGAAATTGAAATGCCCAACCCCCACCCACCCCCACTCCAGTAAATGTACGCAGATCCTTATATCATTTTTTATTTTGGAAAGCAGCATATCTCTGGTAAATGGGTGGAAAGCTATGTTTTTTAAGATGTGTGACAAGTTATTCAAAACACGGTCGATTTTTCATTAAATTTAATTCAATTGTTTCGGTTAACCAAAGTAAGGTATAATAATCTTTTAAAGTAATGGCTATTGTTCCCCAGATCTCCAAAAGTATTTCCACTGTTCCCTAGATCTCCAAAAATTTTAAACATAGTTCCCTGAAAGTACCAAATAGTGTTCCCTTAAGTTAAAAATGTCTACTTTAGTCTTCTCTGTTATTGTTTACACATCATCATAATAAGCAAAATCCATGAACTGTCATCTTTTCCTTGTTTAAAATATCTGTGGTCTATGGCTTGAACTTTCAGAGAAAGGGTGTTTTTTAAGTTTCCTTAAAAATATGCTTGTAAGACATGTGGCGGCAGAGGGCATTTGTGGTTCAACCACGCTGGTTCAAGAACTTGTCCGAGATTTTGTGGTTATACAAGTGCTGTGCAAGTTTGGTTAAGATTCTTTGAAAAATGTGGGAGATGCTATCGCTTCTTCACGAAAAAGGTTAACGTACGGACGACGGACATTTTACCACGACATAAGCCCTGTTGGACTTTGGAAAGTAGAGTCAAAGAAGATATCGAGGGAAGGACAGAAGAGACAAAAAATGAACAGCTGAACGGTTAATTGGCAAGAGGCAATACATAAACATAAATAATTGACTTTATTGTGTTAACACGATCTAATAAATAATTGTTGTTGTTGTTGTTGTATGGTGTTTAGCGTTGTTTTCAACATTTTTTTAGTCATATCGCGACGGTGTCTACTTGAGACAGTATTCTGAGTGTGTCACACTGGAGTATCATGCCGCAGGCACATGGTATGATACCCCACCCAGTCACATTATACTGACACTGGGCCGACCAGACCTAGAACTCTCCTCTAAATGCTGAGTGTCAAGCGAGGAAGCTTCTAGTACCATTTTTAAAGTCTATGGTATGACCCGGCCGGGGACCGAACACACGACCTTCCGCATGCGAGGCGGACGCTCTACCACTAGACCACGCTGCGGTCTCTATAATAAATAAAAAAACAAAGTTAGATGCCTAGTGGGATTGAACACCTGTCCCTACGATCCGAAATTGACAATGACAACCACTACACTATTCTGCCTGTAAGCATATTAACTGTAATTATATCTTTGTTCGGAATTACCATCCAAATTTATTTCGGGTACATACGATTATGGAATGAAAGTGTGCAGACTAACACGTAAGAAACCTCCACAGCTGTCAAAAGCTGTTTCAAGCAGTCAACATCTCATTTTAAAAGTGAATTATGATCAAGTATAGTCCATAAAATCAGTGACTTAATTACAGAGTTACAATATAATGTACACGGCACTTTTAGTATTTCTGTAATAACGCTTTGAATCTGTGTCTGAATTCGACAATTTTGGAACCAAAGTAAAGCTGATAAAAATGATGACTAATTTTAATTATAAAGTATTTAATCTTTTTCTTCTGAATTTAAATAATTACGGATTGAAATCGAAATATGTTGAAAAAAAACAATAACATTTTTTTAACAAAAAAAAACGGTTATCTTGATTTAACAAATACGTTTAAACACAATAAAAATAGAAATATAAGGTAGAAAGATGAAGAAGTAAGTTTTCCATTGGTGGCGAAAGATTCATATTGATATTCATTAAAGTCGTTTTTCTTATTTATAACATCAAAAATGGGCTAAAAGAGAAAACAATCACACAAAAAAACAACACTTTAAGCGTAAAATTGCTTCATTTCTTTAAATTTAAAAAAGAAAAATTAATCTCCCAAATTTACAATCAAGCCCTTTTTTTATACCATAATCACAAATTTATGCTGTTTGGTTCTGGAGAATATGTGTTTCCATGATTTATAAAACGACACCTGGTCTAGTGGTGGAGCAACGAACCCACGGTCGGAGGGTCGTAGGTTCGATCCTTCGCCATGACTATGTTTGGTGTCCTTGAGCAAGACACTGTTTCCACATATGTTTAGTACTGGTTATACCCATGAAGACTTGGGGCGTGATTTGTCTAAGTTGTAAGAACTTGTTTCACAATCGAAGTAAAATAAATAAGTTCGAACTAAACTAAAAAAAGCCAGATGTGCCACCTGAAATTTAGACATGTGCTTCCAGTTGCCTATCTCTGTTTAAATGTCTCTGATAAAATTGATCAAATTAGGTACTTTTTTCTTTAAGAACAATATCCCTAGAACTCTAAAATAAGGCCTTTGATCCCTGGATCTCTGAAAGTAATGGCCAATGTTCCCCAGATCTCTGAAAATAAATGGCCATGTTCTGCAGATCTCCAAAACCCCTGGGAGGGCCTTAATAATACTAAGAGCTGCTCACTATGTATCTCTTCTCTAATACTCCATTAATTAATATGAATGTAAATAAAAATAAAAATTATACATTTTTCTTTTAATTTTTTATCAAGGAAATATTTATAATTAAATGTCATTAAAATGCAAGATAAGTCCGTATTTCACACGTCACAATGTATATCTACTTGTTAATTAATCAAACACATCTTATATGATATATTCACTTTAATAATAATGATTATGATAATGATAATGATAATGATAATAATAATGAAAACAAAAATAATAATAATAATAAAAGTAATAATGATAACAATAATAATTATAATAAAAGTAATAATGATAACAATAATAATAATAATTATAAAAGTAATAATGATAACAATTATAATAATAATAATAATAATAATAATAATAATAATAATAATGATAACAATAATAACAATAATAATAATAATTAAATCGTTATTTTCTAAGGATAACATAATAAGCTATAAAGTCAGTCTGACAAATGGTTCTCCAAAACCTTCTTATTATTTACAATAAATTTAAACACTAAATTATTATATCACATACAGAAATGTTCTTTTTGGTCTTGAATCTTAATAATTGCACATGTGATCAAACTTTCGCGTGTAAGATCGATAAAAACGTAATTTTAAAAAAACAAACTATGTAATAAATATTTCAATGTATTCAAGACCGGAAAGTGTCTTGCTCAAGCACACCACACATAGTTATGGCGGAGGATCGAACCCACAACCCTCCGATCATTGGTTCGGTGCTCTACCACTGGACCACGCGCTCCATCAATATGTAAACTTGTTAAAATATCTTAGTTTAAGAAATGGAGATTAGGCGTGTCTTATGACTGAATATTATCTTAACATCTGACAGCTGTTTTCAGTTAAATAAATTAACTTCTAACATAAGGAAGAATATATGTGTAGTAATGACATATACTTATAGTGCCCTTGGTGTACTTAATTTATTATTAAGGGTTTTAATAACTGGATTTCGATTCGGTTTCACTTCCTTAATCTTAATCTACCACTAAATTGAGATCGTGAAACACGACTTGAGGAAATCTCAAACTGCTTTTGAAAAATCTTAAATTTGAGTCAGCGCAAGAAGTTGCGGAAGTAAAGTGAAATCCGGGTGGGGTAATTATCTTAATTTTATTTCTATCATGCGGGACGAATACAGCTCCCGTCTAGTTATGATATCAAAACGTATCTATAAAGATTACAAAAATCAGTATGTGTACCCTTTGATATAAGGAAGAAAAACGAATATACTCGATTAATCTAAAAGGTCAATAAATGGTTACCTGGTATACAGATGTCGAATATCAAAACGTTTCTTTTGAGGACAAATCCAGCTATTTTAATTATTATTATTCCAATTACAGGTATATTATGTCACCATATCATGAACCGAACTATCCAACCATATAATCCGTCTTTAAACTTTGAATATTATACGCAATTATGTATTTAAGCGTCACTGCGCAAACCTTTAATATAAGTATGTAACGTTTATTTTAGCATAAATGCGTAAAACTATCTTAAAACTACGTAAAATGGAGAAAATATTAGTCACCAGCCCACAAGCTTATGAAGAAAATTGTTCACGTCAAATTTATAATGAATAGTAGTCTGTGCTTAGTCCGCATAATATGTTTAGTTACTGGATCGATCCAGAGACTTACAGCGTGATCTGTCACCGAGTTGTGAGAACTTGTTTCACAATCGATGGAAAATAAATAAATTAAAAAAAAAAGAATATGATTAGCCTATTAGTACATAATACAGGGTAGCTGACGACTGTTGCCGTGCCCGCAGTTTTTCCACCCGACCACACGGGGGCCCTGGTTCGAATTGCCAGTCCCCGGTGACCGAAGCTTCTGCCTTTCCGTCATACTTATTTCAATATGACTTCTCTCATTAATTTCTTGATTTACTGCAGTGACTAATTATTACATATTTTCTAACATGTCTCTGGTAGCTGTAGTAATTTTCATAATAAGAACTAATATTATTAAGAGCCTTTCATTATTCATTAATGTTGTTTTCAATTTAAAAAATGCCGATTGATCTAACAAAAGTGAAGCCGTTTCAAGATGTTACGAAATCTAGCCTGATTAAATAAGGCGTGAATGGACAGATTTTTTATTATTTGGATATCTGATCTGCTGTCCATAACGCAAAATAAAAATCTTTAAAAGGCTCCATAGAGACGAGCAATAATATGTTGCACTATTACGAAATCATGTTCATATTCTACGCAGTCCTGCTATTTAGTCACGTTTAGGTTTGCGTGGCCTGATATATGACAAATATGACTACAGTATCCTCTGAACAAATGAATATTTTGTACACAGTAGTTTTGTGTTACTATTGCAAGATTAATACGCAATTATTAACTGACACAGTTAACTGCAAACCGAGACAAACAGAACCATACACGTCGGTAATCGTCACAAGACAATTTCAATGCATACATGTATAGTATACATGTCTGCTCATGTGCATGTTGACCTAGATATGGCATGCATGTCACACAACACTGTATGAGGCAGAAAAATGAACGCACCTGGTAAAATTCCTTATCCCGCCCACATTGAATCGTCGCAATATTAATTTTTTTCAAGACACCGAATCCCGGACAACCTTTGTCGATATGGAACAAGCTACGAGTGACCTATGGAAAATCCACTGTGAAATCCACGGTGAAAATCTATACTGGTTTCCGCATTCATCAAAATCACCTTGTAACTCTCGTTGATAGGCCCGGTAAACATTAGATGCTATATTTAGTAACAAGGAAAATCCATGTGAACTTCCAAGGCGAAATTATAAATTGCTGCGGTTATCGTCCTAGGCAGACGAATATTTTGTTTATCCTACAGTTAAGTTTATAATGTCTTGACTTTAATCCTAATAATAAAAATTATAACAGTAATAATAATAATGGTAATAATGGTAAAAATAATAATGATAATCATAATAATAATACTAATAATAATAATAATGAAAATGGTTATAATAATAATAATAATAATAATAATAATAATAATAATAATAATAATTATAATGGAAATGGTATTAATGGTAATAATAATAATAATACAATGGTAATAATAATAATATAATAATAATAATAATAATAATAATGGTAGTAGTAGTAGTAGTAGTAGTAGTAGTAGTAATAGTAGTAGTAGTAGTGGTCGTAGTCGTAGTTGTAGTCGTAGTCGTAGTAGGAGTCTTAGTCGTCGTCGTAGTCGTAGTAGAAGTCGTAGTCGTAGTCATAGTAGTATTAGTAGTAGTAGACGTAGTAGTAGCCGTAGTAGTAGTCGTAGTTGTAGTCGTAGTCGTAGTAGTAGACGTAGTAGTAGCCGTAGTAGTAGTAGTAGTCGTAGTCGTAGTAGTAGTCGTAGTAGTAGTCGTAGTAGTAGTAGTAGTCGTAGTCGTAGCCGTAGTCGTAGTCGTAGTCGTAGTCGTCGTCGTAATCATAGTAGTAGTAGTCGCCGTCGTAGTAGTAATCGTAGTTGTAATAATAGCCGTAGTCGTAGTCGTTGTAGTAGTAGTAGTAGTAATTATAAGAAGCAGAAGAAGAATGATAACAATAGATCTAGTAATAGTAGCGATAATCATGAATTATAATAAAAATAATAATAAAAATAGTAGTAATAAAACATGTAATAACAATAATAAAATAGTAATAATAAAACATGTAATAATAATAATAGTAATATTATAGTAATCATAATAATGATATTAGGCATAGAGACCGATAAGTATTGGTTATAAATGTTACGCTCTAGATCAAATGCTTAAAATACTATGATTTAAAATTCTGTTCACCAAGTTAATTAAATTGAATCAATATTGATATTTTGAAAATATATCATAGAAATATACAGAAGTATAAATCAATTTGATAATTTAAACTTGAGTATTTTCAAAGATATTCTGCAATTGAATGATTGGTTAAAATAGTGTATGACAAGTATCTATTTTTATGTTGTTCCAGTCATAAGGTGTGCCTTTGAAGGTAATACTTTAAAATAACTCTGTGGGAATGAATAGTGTAAAGTTCAGCACACTATTCTACAATAATATGGCGTGAGACTTATAAAAACTGCAGCAACTGATAAAATAATACGAGAAACTTGATGATGATGGTGGTAGGGATGACAATGATGGTGATGGGGGTGATGGTGGTGGTGATGATGATGATGATGATTATGATGATGATGGTGGTGGTGGTGGTGGTGGTGTTGGTGATGATTATGATGATTATGATGATGATGATGATGATGATGGCGGTGGTGGTGGAGGTGACGACGTTCAATAAGGGATGGCTACATAATACCATAAGATGTCGGGTGACATATGGGAATATGTGATTAATATACCATTGGTAGACAATTTTAAGTTTTGTTCCATGTTTCGATAACAAAGTGTTTATAAAGTGTAGTAGTAGTAGTAGTAGTAGTAGTAGTAGTAGTAGTAGTAGTAGTAGTAGTTAGTAGTAGTAGTAGTAGTAGTAGTAGTAGTAGTAGTAGCAGAAGCAGTAGCAGTAGCAGCAGCAGCAGCAGCAGCAGTACGGCAGTAGTAGTAATACACAATTGCAGATATTAAGAAACAGTGCTAGAGTATTCTTTCGAATTTCAAATACTTCTTTTATAAATATAGATATATTTATCAATGTTTTTTTTTTCATTTTTTGGACGACATAAGCGTACTAAATTTATGAACTGAGGGCCATGAAATTCTACTCAAATACTTCTTGCGGATATCTGAATACCTGGTATAGCATAACATAAAACGATATTCTGACTCAACTAAATGTTTATTACATAGCTTACATAGGCGGTTTACTCTGTCAATGCTTATTGTATCTTCCAAATTATACTTCCAAGTTTCTTACGCAGAATATCACTGGACACACATATATTTATATCCTGTGATTGTCTCTTGTAATTCATTTATATGAATGGTTATGCGCACGTATTTTATGATATTGATGTGATTGTTATCGTGTTGGACACTGATGAAACTTTGATAAAGATTATAACATGATATGTATTGAGCTCACCAACTGAGGAAAACGCACGTGGTCATTATATTTTGTATTGTTTTACACCATATGATATTGTTATAATATGTGACAATATCACAAAGACAAAATACTACTCCAAGTATACCGCCCACAGCGGTGGTCTAGTAGTAGAGCGTCCGCCTCGCATACGGAATGTCGTGGGTTCGAACCCCAGACGGGTCATACAAAATAGTTGGAAATGGTATTAGAAGATTCCTCGTGTGGCGCTCAGCATGTGGGTTCGATCCCTGGTCGTGTGATATCAAATACTTGAAATTGTACTAGGCGCTCTCTCGCTTGGTCCACAGCATGTGGGTTCGATCCCCGACAGGGTCATACCAAATACCTGAAAATGGTACTAGAAGATTCCTCGTGTGGCGCTCAGCATGTGGGTTCGATCCCTGGTCGGGTCATATCAAATACTTGAAAATGGTACTAGGCGCTCTCTCGCTTGGCGCACAGCATGTGGGTTCGATCACCGGCAGGGTCATACCAAATACTTGAAAATGGTACTAGGTGCTTTCTCGCTTAGCGTACAGCATGTGGGTTTGATCCCCGGTCGGGGCATATCATATACTTGAAAATGGTACTAGGCGCTTTCTCGCTTGGCGCACAGCATGTAGGTTTATTCCCCAGCGGGGCCATACCAAATACTTGAAAATGGTACTAGAAGATTCCTCGCGTGGCGCTCAGCATTTAGAGGATAGTTCTAGGTCCGTTCGGCCCGTTGTCAGTATAATGTGATTGGGTAGGGTATCATACCATGTATCTGCGGCATGATACTTCAGTGTGGCAGAACTTGGAATACTGTCTCAAGCAGGCACCGCCGAGATATGACTGACACATTGTTGAAAGCGAGGCTAAACACTATACATCAGCAACTACTCCAAGTATGCGAAAAAGAAATTGAACAAATCGGGTAGGGGGAGGGGGGGGGGGAGTGTTTCCGCAGTGTAAGAGCATCAGGCTCAAGACCGGTGGGTCTTGGTTTGATCCTCATCAGGACAATGACTGGTGTCTTTGATGACTGGTGTCTTTGGGCAAGTCATTTCATCCACATATGCTAAAGTACTTGTTCTCCCCAGAAATACTTCGAGAGCGATTTGTCTAAATATTAAGAGCTTGTTCCGCAATCGATGTAAAATAAAAAAGTTTTAAAACATTGAACGTTTGACTCAACACTAAAGCATATACTAGTGTGCACCTACTCTTTATACGTTTCTTGATTCTGTGCGCTTTTCAGGTTTAAATTGGTAAAAAAAAATTAAATGTCGAAAACCTTACGCGTAGATCTGTTTATTATTTTCGTTTTGCATCTACAAATTATTTTGAAAAATATATTTTTTTATAAAAACTGGCGGAATTAATGTATATATTGAATCACTGGTACACAAATAAACGCTTTTCATATAAAATGTCTTATAAAGTATGCCAAACAAATACAGCTTTGAATTTTGTTGAATCAGTACATAGTTTTATTAAAACAACAAAAATATTTAACGACTAATAAGGATTAAGTTCTACATATTTGTTTTTGGTATGTTTGCCAAAAAATAGAACCTGTCAATGCAGGTTGACTGCTGCTTCTGTTGAAATTACTTATCACGAGCCACCGGGTGTTAGTGGGAGGTGCCACTGAACAGATGAGAAGTGAACTATCAAAATAACTGTATATAAACTTTGTTATGCAGCACTTCATTTGCTCTATATTTTTCTTCTCCTTCTTCACTTTCTGTCTTCCTTTCTTATAAAACTCGACTAAATCTTTTTTTCTCTCTTTTCCATGATATTTGTCAATGATTTTGATTTTATAATGTAGTTTGTGCCATTGTTAAACAAACGATTATGTAATCTGTAGAAGAAGTTGGCAGAGCTTATGAACCAATCCCATTTCATATAATTTTTTTAAATAAAATATGTTTAAACTAGCGTTGAATGCTAGCATATAAGCTTAAAGGAGGTTGGCAAGGAAGTTTTCAGATGTTTCGTGATTTTCATATCTTAAACCGAAATTGTATCTCTTTTAAGAAACCATTCTCTGTGTTGCAGTCCAAAGGATATGCGGGACACGTTGAACAATTTAAACCAAAAACATGCACATTTTTAGCATTTTTTTGATAGTTTGTATTTAAACTTTTTGGCATCATTTTATTATTAAGAAAAATAGGAGGGTCAGGGTAAATTTAAGCGGAATAAATAGTTTTTCAAAAGCGATAATCTTGTTTTGTCTTTTAGAAAAATTGTACAAGTATGCATTAGATTATCTTTAAACGAAAACATAACATTATTTATTTTAATATGTTATCAAATATAAACATTTTTAAAATAACACCAAAATATGCACTACTGTATATTAGGAAATTTTGGTAAGTTTTACTTTAAAATTCACGGAAGCTTATACTTTTCTATACACATACTGAAAATGCTTACATTGGGTCAAAGGAAACTAAAATATATAAAAAATAAGTGTTAGATATGTTCTCCTAACTTATATTTTTTATATGATTTTGTTAAAAAATATATTAAAAATGGGTGGGGTATAGCCGATGACATTTTTTTCTAAAGCAAAAATACAGTTTTCAGTATCATAGTATTTCTTCAAAGATTTCAATATATCTACTTGTTACTCATTTTAATTATGGTGTTCATTTTAAGTTCATGCGAATGATATCTTAATTATCTCATTTTTTCAAAATTAACCAAATATTATAATAATCATCCCTAAAAATACTAAATAACACAAAAACACGAGCATGCAAACATACCTTTCCAATGATCACTTTCATATTACATAATAATAAATATGATTTTAACTGAGTCTAAGTATTTTCATTTTATGAGCCAACTTCCTTAAATGAACATTCCATACCTTTATACAATACCAAAGTGTCTGGTGATGTAAAATCTAGATCTTCGTGTAACTTACACATATTTCTATTATCCGTAATATAAACTTTAATATAACAAAAAAATCAGTTTCATAAAAGCCGGCAGTTTTAAATGTAGTGCAAATAACGATTTGTCTTCTGCAGATCAAATCTTTTTTTGACTTCCCTCCATAAATTGTTCTGATTTCTATTAAACGGTTAATTTTTTTAAACACTAAATTGACCATTGCTCGTTACATTATGAATGCAGTAATTTATTAAATAACGCTGGTATCACAATATTTGGAAAATGTTTTGCTTTAAAAGAACATTGTGCATTTATTCCTATGGATATAGTGTTTAGTGATTTTCCAAAATCCCCACATGAAGAGATATATGTGCGTTTTTATTGATATCTTAATGTACACTATATTATGTAAACGTTGCAAAATAGAGCAAAGTGATCATAAAAAAGCAGACATACATTATTTTTCCGGCTATAACTGTAAAAATGACTTTTTACATATTATTGAAGCATGTGAGATTTTAAAATATTTCATTTTTTTTTAAATATTTTTTAATTGCTATTCTAACGGTTCCTATAATGAAAACATCAAGAATGAAAAAAAAATAACGTTTACGGTAATCATTTTACCTTTGCGGTTAAAATCTTATTTTCAGATTTTATCACATTGATAAATTCAATTGTTTCTGAAGCATTAAAATCAATAGAATTGTATTCCAGATTTATTTATTTATTTATTTATTTATTTATTTATTTATTTATTTATTTATTTATTTATTTATTTATTTATTTATTTATTATGTTAAACTGTATGCTAAAGAAGAAGTAACTAATTTTCAATAAAAACTACACATTCGTTGTGTGTGGTTTTTTTTTTAATATCGTAATCAAAGATAAAAAAGAGAGTACATATTCCATTCACAATTAAAAAGATCCTTTCAACCGGCATAATTACTCGTGTTACACTTACACAATTCATAGATTTAAAAAAATCCATCTCACTTGAACACTCTAAGAATTAGCAACAACGCAAAGCTTTAATATGGTAGTTATATAGACGACAGCACAGACATGTGATTGGAAATTTACAAGCATGCGTACAAACCCACGGAAAACCCCAACGTTGTAATGAATGCAATATTATATTAAAGGGACACGTGCCAATTTCGAATTTATGAACATATCAATTATTTAAAGGCACCGATGAATGTATGACTATATACAAGTATTAAGTTCTGAAACCTCATTTATAAGAAATTTAGTTTCAGTTTATATGTGGTGTCATGCTAATTTTAAAAATATATGGGTAAAAAGTCTTTAAAAATAGAAAATGATATTATTTATTATACCGATAATTACCTAAGTAACTAAAGCATAAAATTGCAAATTTTGCCTTTTGTTAGAGAGTATCCCCACCCCCCTCCTCCACGAAGTATTTTAATTTCATATTTGTATCATTTTCAAAAATAGTGTTGAGTAAACATTTGTCAAAAATATCGTATGTTCCTTTAAAATATAATACTAAGAATAGATCGGTACAGAGTATTTAAATGGAAACTACTATAATATAAATTATGTATTTCCCCGACTGTTTTTCTAGTAAACTTATTTAATGTAAAGTTCTTCGTTTGCGTAAATATATACATGGAATACCATTTTCGAATTAAGGTAGATGGAGGAAAGACGGTTTCGCTTAGTATTTCTGTATTTACTAGTATTTCATGTATTTACTAGTATTTCATGTATTTACTAGTATTTCATGTATTTACTAGTATTTCAGTATGAATAACCCGTATTTTGAGTGGTACAATGGCTGCATTTTGTTTGTTTGGCATCCGCAACCATTGTGCTACGGTTAGCATTCCTAAAGTTGGCATTCTCAGAAATTGTATTGATTGTTTGATTGACATAGCCATTTTATGGTTGTCAATAACATTTTTATGACTGGTATCGCCGATCGCCGATCAAATTTAACAGCGTTATTTATGAAATTCCCAACCATTTTATTGTTGGTGTCTCCTATAATATCCAATCATAACATAGGTGACATCCCAATAGAACAATCGTACCGTTATTCCAACAGTTGTATGGGTGGCATTCTAACAATTGTAATATTGCTTGCATGACACACTAACCATTGTATGGTTGGTATCGCCAATATATGTAGTTGGTATCGCCAATATCGCAAATATCTGTGGTTGGTATAGTTAATATATGTGTTTAGTATCGCCAATATGGCCAATATCTGTGGTTGGTATTGCCAATATATGTGGTTGTTGTTGCAAATATCTGTGGTTGGTATAGCTAATATATGTGGTTGGTATCGCCAATATCGCAAATATCTGTGGTTGGTATAATCAATATATGTAGTTGGTATCGTCAATATCTGTGGTTGGTATCGCCAATATATGTGGTTGGTATCGCCAATATCGCCATTATCTGTGGTTGGTATCGCCAATATCTGTGGTTGGTATTGCCAACATCGTCAATATCTGTGGTTGGTATAGTCAATATATGTGGTTGGTATCGTTAATATCTGTGGTTGGTATCGCCAATATATGGGGTTGGTATCGCCAATATCTGTAGTTGGTATCGCCATGTGGTTGGTATCGCCAATATCTGTAGTTGGTATTGCCAGTATCTGTTGTTGGTATCGCCAATATAATTATGTAGTTTGTATCGTAAATATCTGTAGTTGGTATCTCTTATATCTGTAATTGGTATAGCCAATACCTGTGGTTGGTATCGTCACTATATGTGGTTGGTATCGCCAATAAATGGAGTTGGTATCGCTTATATCTGTGGTTGTAATCGCAAATATCTTTGGTTTATATCGCCAAAATCTATGGTTGATATCGCAAATATATACGGTTGATATCGCTAATATTTGTGGTTTATATCGCCAAAATATGTGTTGTTGATATCGCTTATATATGTGGTTTATATCGCCAATATATGTGATTGATATCGCCAAAAAGTATGGTTGATATCGCCAAAATCTATGGTTGGTATCGCCAAAAATACCCAACCGCTTTAAAAGTCATCTTGAGATTTTTTTAAATCTTTGTCGCTCTGGCTTAATATCTGAACAAAAGTAACACGGCTCAGACGATAAACACGTATTGAAATATGCCTTATCAGGTTTTACCCTTTATCGTCTGCAACTATCGCCAACCATGAAGAGACAAAATGTACTATACATATATTGTTTTCTCGTTTGGCTGCCTACATGTATCATGAATTGATAAATATGCTAAAACAATTACTGTTTTTCAACAATATAAAACATAACAATGCGTTTTGTTCGTTGGTTGTGGAGAACATTATCAAAGGTATTTCCTTTAAGAAAAAAAAACTTTACCATTTGGATTTATATATATATATATATATATATATATATATATATATAGGATAATCATTTATGTGCTTTTGAGTTTGAGGTCGAGTTTTGTGACACGTTAGTAGGTGACGGATTACATTAATTTTCTGATGTTAATCTCAATGCACACACCGTGTTACTGATCTGAACACATAGATACAAATTCTTTATCAAGGAGGTCATCGGCTTGTAAGTTACTTCCTATAACACGAATTCAATCTCATTTCCACTTAAATCTCGAAATAACCGGGGCGTTATTTGACGCTATATAGCCTGTATCTTCCACCGGGAATTCTAATGTAGGCGGAATTATGCCGATTATATTGTTCTATATATGTAAACAGTATACACGTCACAATATGCATATACAATTTAATTATCATATGGTATGCAGCCGGGTCTGGTTAGCTCAGTCGGTAACGCATCGGGCTATCACTACATTGATCGTGAGTTCGAATTCCCGCTCGGCCACCGTCACCGTGACAATTAATGTAAACTATTGCATCTAATTGTTCTTAGTCTCTCACCACTGATTGAAGTTTTAAAGCTATCAGTAACTTAGAAGACGGGTGTTCTTGAGTACTGGTTTACCTTCCTTAAAGGGATTAGATTAACTGATCGTCTGTTAGCCCTCGATGGCAGAAGAGTGACGCTTAACATTCAAATTCTTATGGTATAATAATCAAATTGCTGTTTAAAATATTTCATATATTAAAAAATTGAAGCTACCCGAGTTGAAGTTACCCGAAAATGAATGCAGGTAAATAACGCTGTGCACACTGCATATCCTGAATGGGGATACGAAAGGTCGATGTCAAAGTAGCCGATACACGTATGGTATGGGTTATTTTGCTGGATGTGTCCGCTGAGTAACTTGAACAACTTAAAGAGGTCTCACCTGTATCACCGATATTTTTCGATCTTAGCAGTAAAACTGCACATTTATATCAAACATCATATATTATGGATATTCTGTTCAATAACTTATATTTTATTTTGTCTCTGAAGTGTAACATTCTTTCATTTTGTTGACCAAATACTAAATCGCGGTCCGCGATAAAGTCTCTCATTGGCCAGTATCCGGTTATGCTAAAACGTTGACGAATAAAACATAAAATGCCGACCTATTTATAAACTTCTTTCTCATAAATAAGATAAACTACAAGGATGGAATTACAATTATATTCGAATGGGAGCTTCCTTTTTGTGGTTCAACAAACGTTCCATTATTTACTGAATAGAAAGTTAGAGGTGATGCAACTTTAAATATTTAGGCACATTCATAAATGCCCTAGTTAGATTGAGACACCCTAAACCCTATCTTAAAGGTGATGTTATCTGCAGATTTCAGAACCCAATCTTAATTATCTTTATCTATATAGTATACATAATATAAACCGATATCACAGACGAAGTGCAGTGGCACAGACGTATTTTACCACGGAAATTCCGTTGGTATTTTCTTCTTTCTCTTTCCTATATGTTTACATGCAGACGAATAAAGGATCTCCCAATATACTGATTACAGCATAAGGTTAATATGTAGTGGTGATATTTCGAATTTTCATATTCTCTTTAAAGGGAGTATATCATGCAGAAACGATTTCGATGTCTTAAAAATAAACTTATTTTTAAAATGGATAAAAAAAAATCTCATTATCAATAATACATATATACGAATGGCTTAGTATGTCAATTCCTACAAAATGTGACAAAATCGATATTTAAATCGGAGTGGTACACTTGAAACAGAATCCCCAGTAGTAGTGGTATATACCCTTTATTTCCACTAGTTCGTGTTCGTGTTTCTATGCCCATGTCCTATATTCTGAACCTCATTCAGGGTATAGGCCATGGTGTACGTGTCATTTAAAACCGCAGGAATGTGCCGAGACAGTAAATATAGCTATTAATCATAAGTATATGTAAACCCGCCATCTTGTTTGGAGGCGGGAATTTTTTTGAGAGTATAGATGCGTGACGCATTGATCCATTTGATAACAGGTCATAGTTATGTTATACGGTTACCTCAGACGAATTACGTAGGTTCGATGTACTATCTGAGACGTTTGTATACAACAGCAGACTATGTTCGGCAGATTTACTAATTGAATTTTATCCCAACTGTTACAGTGTATCACTTAAACGTCTGGGTTTATTTATCACAATAAGTTTTTATATAGGTATGCTTTTCGTTACGGTTTAAATCTGACAATATGATCCGTTATGTGGTGTTATTCAATGGCTTCAACACTCTTCTATACATATATAGAGTATTATGATGATAATACATTCGTCAATAACATCTCCTCAATTTACTAAAAGATGCACAAGAAAATGCATTATACTCATTGTATGATCATTTGTAGCAAGTATTTATAAAATCCATGTATGCATGACAAAGTTACAGGCCGGACACGAAATCTCACACAAACTCGAAGTGTTGTCAAACAAACTCAAATAGTGACCTTGACCTTTGAGGTATGGGTGTGGGTCTTATTCGCGACACGTCGTCATGTTATGTTGATCATTTGTAGCAAGTATCATTAAAATCCATCTATGCATGACAAAGTTACAGGCCGGACACAAAACCTCAAACAGACTCAAAGTGTAATCAAACAAACTCAAATTGATACCTTGATCTTTGAGGTACGGGTGTGGGTCTTTCTCGCGACACGTCATGTTATGTTGATCATTTGTAGCAAGTATTTATAAAATCTATCTATGCATGACAAAGTTACAGGCCGGACACGAAATCTCACACAAACTCGAAGTGTTGTCAAACAAACTCAAATAGTGACCTTGACCTTTGAGGTACGGGTGTGGGTCTTACTCGCGACACGTCGTCATGTTATGTTGATCATTTGTAGCAAGTATCATTAAAATCCATCTGTGCATGACAAAGTTACAGACCGGATTCAAAATCTCACACAGACTCAAAGTGTATTCAAACAAACTCAAATAAAATCCATCAATGCATGACGAAGATTTAGGCCGGACACGAAATACCGGACGGACGGAAGGACGGACGGACGGACGGACGGACGGACGTTCTCACAAACGGGTATTTAAGTGGCTTCCCTCCGTCAATCGTATTACTTGTATGGCTAAATTTTAGCCACGTAAGAGAAAAAAAGCCACCTAGTAGCTGTTTTTTAAGTGTCTAGAACAGCCACGTAATGTTTTTTCAACAGCTTTTCAACTGTCCATAAAAATTACTAACCCTAAACCCTAGACACTTAAATACCCATTTGTCTGCCCGGACGGACGGACGGAAGGACGGACGGACGGACGCTGTAGTAGCAGCGCAGTAGTAGTGGTGGTGGTGGAGGTGGTGGTAGCGGCAGCGTAGTGGTAGTGGTGGTGGCGGCGGCGGCGTAGTAGTTGTGGTGGTGGTGGTGGCCGCGGCGTAGTAGTAGTGGTAGTGGTGGTTGTGGTGGCGGCGGCAGCAGCAGCAGCAGTAGTAGTAGTAGAAATAGAAGTAGTGGCAGTAGTGGTAGTATTAGTATAAGTATTATTATTATTAGTAGTAGTAGCAGTAGTAGTAATAGTAGTAGTTGTAGTAGTAGTAATAGTAGTACATGTAGTAGTAGTAGTGGTGATTGTCCCCACCGTACTAGTAGTTATAGTAGCAGTGGAAGTAGTAGTAGTAGTAGTGGTGGTAGTAGTAGCAGCAGCAGTGGAAATAGCAGCAGCAGTAGCAGTAGTAGAAGTGGAGCGCGTGGTCCAGTGGTAGAGCACCGAACCCATGATCTGAGGGTCGTGGGTTCGATCCTCCGCCACTGCTATGTGTGGTGTCCTTGAGCAAGACATTTTTCCGCATATGCTTAGTGCTGGTTCTAACCAGGAAGGCTTCAGACATGATTTGCCTAAGTTGTAAGAACTTGTTTCACAATCGAAGAAAATTAAATAAGATTACACTAAACTAGTAGTAGTACTAGTAGTAGTAGAAGTAGCAGTGGGAGTACTAGTAGTAGTAGCAATGGAAGTAATAGTAGTAGCAGCAGTAGTAAAAGTAGCAGTAGTAGCCGCAGTGGAAGTAGTAGTAGCAATGTGAGCAGTAGTAGTAGCAGTGGAAGTAGTGCATGTAAATGTACATGGTACATAAAGAGTTGTAGGCATGGATTAGTTCACAGTTTCTCTTCATCTGCACATAACAGGGAGTACGATGGGTGCCCAATAACAACAAGACTGAAAACAGTTAGTTTTAAATCATATTTTATCGGTAATAATAAGACCGAGTTTCAGCAGTATCAACTTTATATCTAGGTAAATACTTAAAACATTTTTAAAAACTTAACTAAGTTTTTTGACAGGTTACTTATCTATATAATGTAATCAATGTCAATGAAACACTATACAGTTTTACTGGAACCAGTCTAAAATCACTATCACCAGCCTGTTCTTTTTACATTTAAGTTTTTAAATATATAAGTCTATGTTGGTTAATCAGGAGCTAGATTTAAGTAAAACAAACTTAAATGCTACATTAACATTTACAATTTTAAAGGCAGTACATCAGTTTGTTTGAACATTTTAGATTTAGCCAAAAAACATCTTTTTCCAATATATGGTATTTATATATACTCAATAAACCCTTTTTACAATAAGAATATCTATTGAAACATACCAAAACAATGTATTCAAAATGGGTTTCTTAACTTACAACATATCAAATGAGTTACATGACTTCAACTTGATTTCAATTTGAAATGTCATATTGGTTACATTGATGAATTTGGTTCATCTTAGTCATAATGGTGGGACGTAAAGGTCGTCAAACAGTGCATGCAAGATACATGTATTTATTTTTAGAATTGGGGATTCCATTTTAATTTCAATGCTCTGATTGAAATATTGCTTTTTTTCACGTTTAGAAGGATTTAAAATTTAAAAACATTAGTATGCCAATTATAAGTGATAATCAGATGCTTTACATTTATTATAAACTTCATTTTATATTTTTAAACATTTATAGTGATACACTGCCTTTAAATTAGTAACTGTAAATGTTTTGAAACTCGACCCAGATTTTATAACATAGATTACAATTTGTTATTTAAGAAAAACAGTATGTACAATTTTCAATGAATTAAGATCATTTATTCATTTAATAGCTCAATCATCGTATTTGTATGCTACAATGTCCTATTTTGAAAAGTGGCAGGACCATCAAATAGCCAGGGACACTGGTTTAGAATTAATAATAATAAATATTACAATTACAAGAGATCAATGAGGACATGATATTGCTCTACTGGAAATCATAATCTCATTTACGCCAGCGTCAGTTGTAAAATTTTAGAAGATCAGAAATGCAACATGCATTTCATTTAGAGCTTATAGATTATTTTAAATGATTCAATCTTTCTCTGTTTGACTTTGAGTAATGTTTGAAGTTAAGTAAAAATGAGTGATCCCAAAGATTGATTGATTGATTGATTGATTGATTGTTTGAATATTTAACATATTTTTATGCCATCAGGAGCTAATTGACAATCAGGTAACTAAACCACTTTTTCCTGGGATCCTGGAAGGTTAACCTGTTCTAAAGCACACACATCTCTCATCAAGTAACCGATAACTTTCCCACTTGAAATAGCTGTGGGAGATGACTGACTGTGGCCAAGCCAGGATTTAAAAAAAAACAGATTGATAGTCAGACGAAATACATACTGAGCTAACCAGACCTCGCCTTTCCCAAAGAGAGGTGCAATTATTGCTAAATGTTAACTTTAAAGCTATGTATCTCTTGGTATCTAAGAAGGACAATCTATAGGATTATTAATAAGTGAACATTTTTAAAAACTAAACCATATTTCTTTAGGTTTTTTTTAAGTTTTCAAGAACTAACAAACACTCTGACAATGGTAAATAGCACTCATAACGTCTGACAATAGTAAATAACAATAACAAAAATGCCTGACAATGAATACTTGCACTAACAAACACTGCCTGACAATGGTAAATAGCACGTACAAACACTGTTTGTCAATGGTAAATAGCACTGACAAATACTGTCTTACATTGGTAAATTGCACTAACAAACACATCTGACAATGGTAAATTACACTGAAACTGTCTGACAATGGTAACTAGCACTAATGAACACTGTCTGGCAATGATATATAGCACTGACAAACACTGTCTGACAATTGTAAATAGCACTGACGCTGTCTGACAATGGTAAATAGCTCTGACAAACATTGTCTGACAATGGTAAATAGCACAAATAAACACTGTCTGACAATGGAAACTACCACTAGCAAACACTGTCTGACAATGATAAGAAGCACTAACAAACACAGTTTGACAATGGTAAATAGCAATAACAAACACTGTCTGACAATGGTAAATAGCACTGACAAACACTGTCTGACAATGGTAAATAGCACTTACAAACACTGCCCGACAATGGTAAATAGCACTGACAAATACTGTCTTACATTGGTAAAAAGCACCAACAAACACTTCTGACAATGGTAAAATACACTGAAACTGTCTGACAATGGTAACTAGCACTAATGAACACTGTCTGACAATGGTAAAAACCACTGACAAACACTGTCTGACAATGGTAAATAGCACTGACAAACACTGTCTGACAATAGTAACTAGCACTGACAAACACTGTCTGACAATGGTAAATAGCACTGACAAACACTGTCTGACAATTGTAAACAGCACTGACAAACACTGCCAGACAATGGTTAATAGCACTGACAAAGTTTGACAATGTCAAATAGCACTGACAAACAGTCTGACAATTGTAACTAGCACTAACAAACACTGTCTGACAATTGTAAACAGCACTGACAAACACTGCCTTGCAATTGTAAATAGCACTGATTAACAAAGTTTGACAATGGTAAATAGCACTGACAAACAGTCTGACAATGGTAACTTGCACTAATTAACACTGACAATGGTAAATAGCACTAATTTACACTGTTAGTCAATGGTAAATAGCACTGACAAAGTTTGACAATGGTAAATAGCACTGACAAACACTGTCTGACAATAGTAACTACCACTATCAAACAACTGTCTGACAATGGATGAAGAATTCTTGCTTTCATAGCACCTTGTCAAAGTAAGGTACCGCAAGTGCATTTAAATAACCCAGGGAATTGGACAGGGGGCGTCCTGGTCATGGAGCAAGCATTGTCAACCACCAGACCACTGCAACACCAAAATTGTAAGTACAAAAAAAACAACTTTATTCTTAGAAAAACTCAATGTATTAACAAATAATACACAGTGCAATTGCATTTCACATCAATGGAAATAAATTTTGAAGTAATTTGATCAGCAATTTTGAGCATTTAAGAAATGTTAAAGGAAGTGTTGGCTTTTCAAAAATTAAAAAATATTTTTGTTTAACATAAAATGCCAATATTACCATAAGGATTTTCTGTTTAAATATGCCAATATATATATATATAAACAAATTAAATGGTATATAGTATGATGAACAAACGGTTAATGAAATGATGGTTATTTATAAAATTCATCAGCAAAGGATTTCTTACTTAAAAGCCATGGATTTGCAAATACTTAAAACATTTTTAAAAGCGTAAATAAGTTTTTTGACAGGTAACTTATCTATATAATGTAATCAATGTCAATGAAACACTATACAGTTTTACTGGAACCAGTCTAAAATCACTATCACCAGCCTGTTCTTTTTACATTTAAGATTTTAAATATATAAGTCTATGTTGGTTAATCAGGAGCCAGATTTAAGTAAAACAAACTTAAATGCTACATTAACATTTACAATTTTAAAGGCAGTACATCAGTTTGTTTGAACATTTTAGATTTAGCCAAAAAACATCTTTTTCCAATATATGGTATTTATATATACTCAATAAACCTTTTTTACAATAAGAATATCTACTGAAACATACCAAAACAATGTATTTAAAATGGGTTTCTTAACTTACAACGTATCAAATGAGTTACATGACTTCAACTTGATTACAATTTGAAATGTTATATTGGTTACATTGATGAATTTGGTTCATCTTAGTCATAGTGGTGAGACGTAAAGGTCGTCAAACAGTACATGCAAGATACATGTATTTATTTCTAGAATTGGGGATTCCATTTTAATTTCAATGCTCTGATTGAAATATTGATTTTTTCACGTTTAGAAGGATTTAAAATTTAAAAACATTAGTATGCCAATTATAAGTGATAATCAGATGCTTTACATTTATTATAAACTTCATTTTATATTTTTAAACATTTATAGCGATACACTGCCTTTAAATTAGTAACTGTAAATGTTTTGAAACTCGACTCAGATTTTATAACATCAAATTACAATTTGTTATTTAAGAATAACAGTATGTCCAATTTTCAATGAATTAAAATCATTTATTCATTTAATAGCTCAATCATCGTATTTGTATGCTACAATGTACTATTTTGAAAAGTGGCAGGACCATCAAAGAGCCAGGGACACTGGTTTAGAATTAATAATAATAAATATTACAATTACAAGAGATCAATGAGGACATGATATTGCTCTACTGGTAATTATCATCTCATTTACGCCAGCGTCAGTTGTAAAATTTTAGAAGATCAGAAATGCAACATGCATTTCATTTAGAACTAATAGATTATTTTAAATGATTCAATCTTTCTCTGTTTGACTTTGAGTAATGTTTGAATTTAAGTAAAAATGAGTGATCCCAAAGATTGATTGATTGATTGTTTGAATATTTAACATATTTTTATGCCAACAGGAGCTAATGGACAATCAGGTAACTAAACCACTTTTTCCTCGGATCCTGGAAGGTTAACCTGTTCTAAAGCACACACATCTCTCATCAAGTAACTGATAACTTTCCCACTTGAAATAGCTGTGGGAGACGACTGACTGTGGCCAAGCCAGGATTAAAAAAAAAACAGATTGATAGTCAGACGAAATACATACTGAGCTAACATGGCCTCGCCTTTCCCAAAGAGAGGTGCAATTATTGCTAAATGTTAACTTTAAAGCTATGTTTCACTTGGTATCTAAGACGGACAATCTATAGGATTATAAATAAGTGAAAAATTTTAAAAACTAAACCATATTTCTTTAGTTTTTGTTTTAAGTTTTCAAGAACTAATAAACACTCTGACAATGGTAAATAGCACTCATAACGTCTGACAATAGTAAATAATAACAAAAAATGCCTGACAATGAATACTTGCACTAACAAACACTGCCTGACAATGGTAAATAGCACGTACAAACACTGTTTGTCAATGTTAAATAGCACTGACAAATACTGTCTTACATTGGTAAATTGCACTAACAAACACATCTGACAATGGTAACTAGCACTAATGAACACTGTCTGACAATGATAAATAGCACTGACAAACACTGTCTGACAATGGTAAATAGCACTAATAAACACTGCCTGAAAATGGAAACTACCACTAGCAAACACTGTCTGACAATGATAAGAAGCACTAACAAACACAGTTTGACAATGGTAAATAGCACTGACAAACACTATCTGACAATGGTAAATAGCACTAACAAACACTGTCTGACAATGGTAAAAAGCACAACAAACACTGTCTGACAATAGTAAATAGCACTGACAAATACTATCTTACACTGGTAAAAAGCACCAACAAACATTTCTGACAATGGTAAATTACACTGAAACTGTCTGACAATGGTAACTAACACTAATGAACACTGTCTGACAATGATAAATAGCACTAACAAACACAGTCTGACAATGGTAAATAGCACTAAAAAAACACTGTCTGACAATGGTAAAAACCACTGACAAACACTGTCTGACAATGGTAAATAGCACTGACAAACACTGTCTGACAATGATAACTAGCACTGACAAACACTGTCTGACAATAGTAACTAGCACTGACAAACACTGTCTGACAATGGTAAATAGCACTGACAAACACTGTCTGACAATGGTAAATAGCACTGACAAACACTGTCTGACAATTGTAAACAGCACTGACAAACACTGGTAGGCAATGGTAAATAGCACTGACAAAGTTTGACAATGGCAAATAGCACTGACAAACAGTCTGACAATGGTAACTAGCACTAATTAGTACTAACTGACAATGGTAAATAGCACTAACAAACACTGTCAATGGTAAATAGCACTGACAAAGTTTGTCAATGGTAAATAATGCTAACAAACACTGTCTGACAATAGTAACTACCACTATCAAACACTGTCTGACAATGGATGAAGAATTCATACTTTCATAGCACCTTGTCAAAGTAAGGTACCGCAAGTGCATTTAAATAACCCAGGGAATTGGACAGGGGGCGTCCTGATCATGGAGCAAGCATTGTCAACCACCAGACCACTGCAACACCAAAATTGTAAGTACAAAAAACCAACTTTATTCTTAGAAAAACTCAATGTATTAACAAATAATATACAGTGCAAATGCATTTTACATCAATGGAAATAAATTATGAAGTAATTTGATCAGCAATTATGAGCATTTAAGAAATGTTAAAGGAAGTATTGGCTTGTCAAAAATTAAAAAATATTTTTGTTTAACATAAAATGCCAATATTACCATAAGGATTTTCTGTTTAAATATGCCAAAAAATATATATATATGAAAACGGATTTCCTAACTTTGCCCAGGCACCCTGGTAAGACTAAAATAGATTTCCTACTTTAAAATTCAATGTACTGTTAGATGTATCAAATGAGTCATGTGAATTAAAATCTTTATTAATATTGGTCACATTAATGTTAAATTTGATTTATCTGAGAAAGAGATGGCAAATCAAGGTGAAGATTGTCAAACAATGCAGGAATGATGTATTTCTAGAATGGGGATTCCACACTTGGATTTCACACTTGGATGATAGTATCAATTTGTGTTATATTTGGGCAGATTTGTAATTCCAAATCAATCGTAGTTTAGTTGTGAATGGTAATAAGATGCTTTATATTCATTTTTTTTTTTATCATTTTTTAGGCCTTAACAGCTATTCCCCCCCCCCCCCTATACTTACACCCACCCCTGATATACTTACTTTAAAAAAAGGCAGATTTTAAATGGCCGATATTGTTCTTTGGTCCCGATTCTCTTAATTTGTTTAAAAAAATATAAGAAACAAATTAAATGGTATATAATATGATGAGCAAAAGGTCAATTAGATGATGGTTATGTGTAAAATTCATCAGCAAAGGATTTCTTGCTTAAAAGCCATGGATTTGCAAGTTTTTTACCTGGTAAAATGTCATGTAAATGCATGTTGTACGGTGTTTAGGATCACTTTCGACAATTTTTCAATCACATTGCAACAGAGTTTACTCGAGACAGTATTCCGAGTGTTATCACACCAATGGAGTATCTTGCCGCAAACACATGGTATGATACACCTTTCAGTCACATTACAATGACACCGGGCTGACATGACCTACAATTATTCTCTAAATGCTGAGAAAGCTTCTAGAACCATTTTTCAAGTCTTTCGTATGGTCTAGCTGGGGATCGAACCCACTACCTTCTGCATGCAAGGCAGATGCTCTACCACTAGACCACGGCTGCAGTTATCTTACCAGGTACAGAAATTTCACTCTGCAGTCCTTCCACGTGACTCTTCACATACCAACTCCGATTTCAACATACTTTAATCAGTTACAGGTTTTTCATTCTACACCCGATTCTCGTGCGATGACATTGGAACCAGTTATGACATGACATATAAAAATATATGAAGTAAATTATATAATTTAACAATCTCAAAATGACTGTGTTAAAATATAATGATGAATCAAATTTAAAAATTATTATTCAATGAACTTAGAATGCAAAAATCTCATTCTATGCCACAGACAATCAGTTAACCTAACCACTCATTCCTGATATCCTGGAAGGTTTACCAGTACACCCATCTCTACAAGTAACTGATAACTTTCCCACTTGAATCAGCAGTGAGAGCTGAAGGACAATAAGAGGCAATGTCGTATATCAATCGTCACGGAGACCGTGTCTGGGCGAGGATTTGATCTCACAACCCCTTGATTGATAGCCAGACATATTACGGACTAAGCTAACTGGACCCAGCTACAGAGAGACAAACAACAGACAGACAATTCAACAAAGAAATACATAATAGATATCATAAGTTTGTTGACTGTGAACTTTCAACGATCAAGTGAAGTCAGCTTACAATCATTGTCAAATATTAAAATTTTATAATCATACAATTTTTTTTATTATTTTTTTATATGAACTTGAAAATATACAAAACATTTTTGAAATAAGAATTTATAATAATAAATTTATCACAGTTCATCTTTACTGTCACCAGACCCTGTCACTAACAACAAATAATTGCAGGTACTAAAAAATACATGTACCTGTCTTTGATAATTATAAATCAATATCAGAAATAGGTAATCTTTTATTGCAACTATTCTGAATGGGTGGCCACATAATATAATGTTAATAGATAAAAAATACATGGCTGTTCTATACAAAATTTGTTTGTAGGAGAAAAAACATGCATTTTTTTATTCATTAAATAGTTTGTGTATTTAAATCATTGAACTCCATATAATTTCCACTTTGTCCATAAAATTAGCCAATTTAACCATTATCTTGCAATACACGTACATGTATTTACAATTTTATGGACTCGATTCCTTGAATTTAGATAAATCCATTATGATTTGTGCAATGTAATATGCAAAGATATTGACTGAGTAGTGAACAGAAATATATTTGGTCCAATAATTTGCCTAAACACTATGGTAATCAAGGTTATTGGTGTAAATCTTACATTTACCGGTAACCTTCAAAATCTCATTTTTTTTAAAATCCAAATATAATCCACTTTACGAGAAAGTGTGCAAAGTCTCAACAACTCTAAATCAATGCTATAAATTATTTTAAAATTTTTTTATTTAAAAATCACCTTGCATGATTAACATGAACAAATGAATGACTGAATGGGGTTTTACGGCATACCAACACATTCAATGGCAACAGGAAGGAAGAGTTCACTCTACACGTACAAAAACAATAAGTTAACATACAGATTAAAAAAATCACATCAACAAATGAATATGCAGAAAGAAACTAGATCTTTGATACCTGCAGAACTGCAGAGTTTCAGGAAATTCTATGGTATTACTCAAATTGTCACTTCTTACAACATACATGTGCCACAGTGATCCTATTCTTGCCATCACTCATATGGCTCCCTGGAACCACACAGGGGTTGGTAATTCATAATAATGAGTATGACAAAAAATGATAAAATGAATATGACAATCATAAATGTGCAGTATTACTGCTAAGATCAACAAAACTGTCGGCGTTATAGGTGAGGATTCCTCAAGTGAAACCTTGTATGTTCGATATCTTTAAAAAGTTTTTTATATCAAGTACATTAGATTGTAGAAGTTGAATGACATTTTGTTACAACTGCCAGTATGAATGTATTAAATCTTAAAATATCACAATTCAAAAATTCTGCTTAAAGTGGCATTAAGCTAACACTGTTTTGAACAACTGGTCCCAAGGTATGTTAAATTTATCAAAAAATAGAAAAAGGAATGGTCAATGACATTGTTGATGTGTCTACAGGCACCATTATTGTGCATTCTCTGAGGTAAGTAAATTTCAAGGATCTGTTTGAGGTTCAGCCTCCCCTGCAAACACCAGGCTTCTGTCAGGAATGTCGTCGAAGTTCATCTCATCAAAGGCTTCCATTAAACTCATCTTCTCATCTGTGTTAAAAATACTTTTATATCATTTAGATGGAAATCAGAAGGAATTTCTTGGAATAAATGATTAAAAACATCTTTCTTTAACTCAAGGCGAGCCCACTAAGCTCAGTAGTAGGTAGTACGTCTGACTATCAATCCAGAGGTCGTGAGTTCGAATCCCCACCTGGCCAAAATCTCTGTGATGATGGATATATGACATTGCTTCTCATTATCATTCCTCTCTCACCGCTGATTCAAGTGGGAAAGTCAAAAGTTATTTGAGGAGATGGGTGTGCTTGGGTACTGATTAACCTTGCAGGATCCCAGGAAAGAGAGGTTAGGTTTACTGATCATCTGTTAGCTCTCGAAGACATAAAAATGATGTTAAATATTGAATCAATCAATCAATCTTGATCAGAAACTTCATTTTGAGACACATTCACCAGAACCCACAGTTAATTATATAACATTATTCTCCAATCAATACCTTGGAATGAATGGAGTGTTAACTTAACACTGAAACGTGAGTTCCATCAGGGAAACAGGGCCTTAGACAACTACAGGCAGGGTATAGATAAATATCCCATTTATCTTGATGCGGGTCCTTAGTCCAATCTGCCATTTACATTGATGGGCATTAGACAAATTGACTTTGTATCCTGAGACAGGGCACCAGTCCATTCTGCCATTAATGTTGAACCAGGGCATTAGACAAATTGACTATGTATCTTGAAACAGGGCATCAGTCCATTCTGCCATTAATGTTGAACCAGGGCATTAGACAAATTGACTATGTATCTTGAGACAGGGCACCAGTCCATTATGCCATTAATGTTGAAACAGGGCATTAGACAAAATGACTATGTATCCTGAGACAGGGCACCAGTCCATTCTGCCATTAATGTTGAACCAGGGCATTAGACATCTTGAGACAGGGCACCAGTCCATTCTGCCATTAATGTTGAAACAGGGCATTAGACAAATCGACTATGTATCTTGAGACAGGGCACCAGTCCATTCTGCCATTAATGTTGAACCAGGGCATCAATCGTACATATTCGGCAAATTCCGTCATCTTCGGTATTAGACCTCGTAAATAATTGTAGGAATACACCAATTGGTAATTTGCCCCGGCAAGTTACTTCCCGTTATTATCGTATACAAAAATGGCTGACTTTTTGACGTGCATTCAGTATTCTTTGGACATAATGGAAATTAAACATTCTTTGAAACAAGAGCAGCTTGAAGCGTTGCAGAATATCTTCAGTTTAATTGATACGTTATGTATATTACCAGAAAGGCCGGGTCACAGCAATTTGGCGGCCCCCGTATTATTTCCGAGGTTATTACGTAGTAATAACCAAGGTGTTCCGAGTGCCAGGGCATTAGACAAATTGACTAGGTATCTTGAGACAGGGTACCAGTCCATTTTGCCATTAATGTTGAACCAGGGCATTAGACAAATTGACTGTATCTTGAGACAGGGCACCAGTCCATTTTGCCATTAATGTTGAACCAGGGCATTAGACAAATTGACTGTATCTTGAGACAGGGCACCAGTCCATTCTGCCATTAATGTTGAAACAGGGCATTAGACAAATTGACTATGTATCTTGAGACAGGGCACCAGTCCATTCTGCCATTAATGTTGAAACAGGGCATTAGACATATTGACTATGTATCTTGAAACAGGGCACCAGTCCAATCTGCCATTAATGTTGAAACAGGGCATTAGACAAATCTGCCACATATCCTGAGGCAGTGCCTCACCCAGATATGTAATTTATCTTGTGGCAGGACATTAAACAAATTGGCTATTTATCTTGAGATAGGGTCTTAATTCAATTGGCCAGTTAACTTGAAACAAATCCTTAGACCAATTAGCCATTTATCTTGAAGCAGAACTTTAGACCAATTTATCTGGAAGAACAGCCTTAGAGTAATTGGCCATTGACCTTGAGAAAGAGTCCTAGACCAGCTGACCTCAATAAATCTTCAACATAAATCGTATCAAATAAGATTGAATAAATACCGTCATAGTTGATAATTTCCAGAAGGCCACTTATGTCGTGGAGCTTATCTTTCACAGCTTTCCGACCAACGATACTTGTCAGTTTGCTGATGAATGAGGCCGACTGTTTGTACATGTCTTCCAGCTGGAGACCAGCAAACGGATAGCTTGTGGCCATCTCATGTAGGCAGTTCACAGGGGTGCAATACTCAGTTATGAAGCACGTTGCCTGGAAGTGAAACACGTTAATGGTATACAGTCAAACCTGTATAAGTGGTCACCTCTATTAAGCAGCCACTTGTCTTAAGCAGCCACATTCGCTATTTCCCATTTCTATGTTTTCAGAGCAAATTTAAGCATTAAGCAACAACCTGTCTTAAAAGGCCACTTTTGCTCCTTCCCTTGACTGGCTGCTTAAGACAGGTTTGACTGTATGTCATATACATACATGGACATACTGTATTCATAGCGTGGTAATTCCGTTATAAACAAGATATATATCTCTAAAAGTGATAAATACCTCTCTAACACTGCCTTGACATTAACTGATGTGATTTTGCGAGCGAAGGTGGGTGATTATTTTCGGGTGAATTAATATTTGTGACACTTGATGTTGATAAGGTATACAAAGTTTCAAATAAATCGCCTGAAAACTGTTGAAGTAGTTCACTCCATAAGATTTGCAATATGTTAAGTTACAGAAATGGCTACTGGTGCAAGGGCAATAACTCTGCATAGAATTAAGTCAGCATCTCAAAATATACCTCTCTCACATCTACACTTGATGTTGATCATGTGTGTTCAGTATCCAGTCAATATGGCAAGAAAAGTTATTGATGGACGAAGACCTCAAAACAAATCAAGGAAATAAGTTCATGACAAGATATTACAAAATGCTGCTGTTTTTTTTGTTCCAGGAAATAAATTTATGCAGAGATATTATAAAGTTCTGTTGCTTTATTAATCAAGGAAATAAGTTAATGACAAGATATTACAAATTGCTGTTGTTTTTTATTCAAGGAAATAAGTTAATGCCAAGATATTATAAATTTCTGTTGTTGTCCTATTCAAGGAAATAAGTTAATGACAAGATATTGCATACCACTGCTGTCTTTTTATTCAATGAAATAAGTTAATGCTGAGATATCATAAACTTTAGGGCCCAGTTGTTCAAAGCTTGGTTAGCTTAACCTTGGGTTAAGTGAAATTTTGTATCTTCACTATTTTCTATACTTAATGATTTTATGGCAGTTTAAATGCATTTTTAGAAACATAATGGCATATTTTCGTAATGTTTGATAAAATTATAACCTAAAAAGTTGAAAAATCTAAAAATATTGTGATTTTAACATTTATCTTAACCCAGGGTTAATCTAACCAAGCTTTGAACAACTGGGCACTGTTGTTTTATTTTTTAAAGAAATAAGTTAATGCCAAGATATAACATACTACTGTTGTTTTTTATTCATATGAGTTAATGCTGAGATTTTACAAGTTGCTGTTGTTGTTTGTCAAGTACTGACTGAAATCTATACACACATAAAACTGTATAAAGATTAATAGTTGACAAAAATGTAATACTTTGCCTGAAGTTGAACTTGTGTACTGGTACATGTGGAGAAAATATGTGCGACCCATCTGTCCACCGGTATTCTTTTTCACCGGGTCTAGTCTACCCATATACTTCAAAGGTATCTTGTCTTTGGGTAGCCTAAAAAATAATTGATAAATTTTGTCAAAATATATTTGACTCGACTTTCAAATATATTGGACCACACTAGTTATTTTGTGAAAAGAGCTAATTACAGGTTGTATTCTGTATGCACTTATACCTGTCTTTAGGAGCCACTCAAAGGAAAGAGAACAAATGACCCCTTAATGCAGGTGATGCTTTCATGTAAAACAGGCAGATTAAAACTGAAATAATAATCAACAACCTGAACAGCTCGATGGAATGCTCACTTGTTCACAGTTTTGCCCATCATGCCATCTTTTTTAATTTCTTGTCAGAATATGATATACAATTAGCTCATTTACTACTGGCATCATTATATAGTTTTCAACAGTGACTCCGTGTTTAGAAACAATCAATTTGTTGTGCCTAGCAAAATGTAGAATTCACACTTGCGACTCCATTTTGAAAATAACATTGACTGGTCTTACAATGTTTCACAAATTTTAAGGGTAAGAAAAAGCAAAAATACAATAAACCTTCGGTAGTATATAACACTTACAACCATTTTCCCCTAATTACTATGCATTAAATCAGTAAAATGTCAGTGTCCTCCCCGTTAATAACATAAAACTGCTTACAACTGGAATTCTGTTACAGATTATTGGAAGTAACTCTTTCAGATATTTTCAGATGATTATTGTTTTATTTGGGCCTACTTTTTCATCATCTTAAAATTCAAAATGATTTTTTTTTCAATTACAGTTAATGAAATTTGAAATTGCATTTACTGATTCAATGTTAACACCCTATTTTGGTTACAGATTTTTTTTATTGAATGATTATCAAAAAAAGATAACCAGATCTAAAGACAGATAGAAAGAAATTTTATAATCATGAAGATTTTTTTTTTTAACTCAAATATGGATATTTTTTTAGTTGGTGATGACATAACTGTATACAGTTTTAATTCTTTTTTATTATACAAATGCCTTTTTGATATCATAAACCAACTTATTCATGACCTGTCAAACACATGAGCAAAGTTGTTATGTTAGATGTAACAAAAGTCTTTCATATAATGTAGATACGACCATAAAATTATATAAAACAAAATATTTGAAAAACAGATGCAATTTATTTCATAATAAACCAAACAACCTATGGTTGATAGATACAAAGAAAGAAATGAACAAACAACATAGTATAGCACAGGTTGCTTCCTTTCTATATAATGTGTTTCTGACCAAATCACATGAACTTCAACTTTCACCACCACAAAAAAATCGAACAAGTGATGGTAACCCTTTACTTCATATAGACACCTTTGGACATCTCTAATAAAGACGCCTTTGGACATCTCTAATAAAGACGCCTTTGGACACCTCTAATATAGACACCTTTGGATGTTTCTAATAAAGACGCCTTTGGACATCTCTAATAAAGACGTCTTTGGACATCTCTAATATAGCCGCCTTTGGACACCTCTAATATAGACACCTTTGGACGTCTCTAATATAGATGCCTTTGGACACCTCTAATATAGATGCCTTTGGACACCTCTAATATAGAGGCCTTTGTACATCTCTAATAAAGACGCCTTAGGACATCTCTAATATAGAAGCCTTTGGACATCTCTAATATAGAGGCCTTTGTACATCTCTAATAATGACGCCTTTGGACACCTCTAATATAGACGCCTTTGGACACCTCTAATATAGACACCTTTGGACATCTCTAATATAAACGCCTTTGTACATCTCTAATATAGATGCCTTTGGACACCTCTAATATAGACGCCTTTGGACATCTCTAATATAGAGGCCTTTGTACATCTCTAATAAAGACGCCTTTGGACATCTCTAATATAGACGCCTTTGGATACCTCTTATATAGATGCCTTCGGACACCTAATATAGAAGGCTTTTGAACTATTGGTTGAATTATGTTTATATTAACTGACAGAGTGGAAAACAGTGTAGGAAGTGTTCAGATTGCTTGTTACAACCAATCTGAACTGTTACTCCACTGTTTTCAAAGGCCTTCAGTGATTGGTGCTGGAAAACACGTATCTATGGAGTAAAGGGTTAAATATTATAATATTTGGTATGTTTTATTTTCCTCAAATAATACCTTAAATGTTGCAAGCAAAGTAGAAATTCTGATTTCATAGCATGTATATAAAAAAGAAAAAAACAACTGATATTCACCAACGACGAAAAAGGTGAGCACAAACAGTGATCTTTGCACAGGTTCAAATTAATATTTTGAATTTATAAACAAAGCAAGTATTCCAGCCTTTCTTTTATTAATATACCGGTAAATAATTCCTAATTGAACCCCAATCTGAAATTTTTTTGTGGTATTGAGACCATTCACATCTAGATACTTCTGCATCAAAGAATTCAGTTCCAAAAGGGCAATAACTCAGGCAAAAATTGACCGATCAATATTTAAATCCTGTTAAACCTGAAGGAGAAGTGGTACTGCAGGGGTATAGCTTGGTCAATTTAAAAGTGCAGGCTCTGTGGGTACTCCCCAAGATTTTTTTAAAAATTCAAATGGCCAATGGTGCATTCTCGCGTGTTTTGTGTGTATTTTCTTTTTAATACCAATTATTTTTCTTTCTTTTTTTTTCTGAGAAAAAATGCAGGCCCCAGAAAATAATGCAGTCCCATGCCTGCAGAGCCTTCAAGAAGCTCCGCTGGTGTACTTACCATGGGCCCATTTCATTGGTCTTTGTAAGTCTAATAAAATACAATGAAATAGTCACATCTACAGACATCTTATTAATGCAAAGTTTTCATGAATATTTAAAATTGAAATTATTTAAAAGGTGTGAAATACTTAATAAACTTGAATAACTTTTATTATTAAGTTTTAGCTACACAACATATTTTAGCCACATAAAAGCATTTATAAGCAGCCACATTTTTTTCAACTGTTTTTCAACCATCCAAAAAACTACTAACTCTAAACCTCAGATGCTTAAATACCTATTCATGTGTGTGGACAGACAGACAGACAGACCTGGGTAACACTTGGAATGATGGGGGCATAACAACACTATTGCCCACCCTCTGTCCCAAACTAATAGTTTATCTATATTTACTTCTCGTTGGCTTCGTCTTGCACGTTGGGGAACACTCTACATGTTTTGGGTACAATGACGTACAGTTTCTCCACACAACCACAGGTGATACTATTCTCTCGCAGAAACTTCTCGATCCTTTCTCTAAAGTCTATAATATACAAAAAAAAAATGATCTATAAATCTTGATAATTATTAAAGTTAAATGGATGGTGCTGGCCACTCACGCCAGAGAATGCATGTTTGATACCACACTCGACATGATAGCCTCTAAAAAAAACACTAAAAGAGCTTGGATATACATCTACTGTGTAAGATTACTAAAGATCCAGTAAACATATAGGTGCTTGAGAACATGTAAGGTCAAATAGTTCAATACATGACAATACAGGGGCCATAACTCAAACGTAAATTATCAGTTTTGGCCAATTCAAGAACTGGAAAATGTAATTACTGTGAAAAAATATTAAGGGTCCAGTAAAAAATAGGTGTATTGAGAACATGCAAGGTCGAATAATTCAATACATGACAATACAAGGGCTATGTAACTACTGTTTAAAATTAAAATCCAGTGAAACCGTCACTTAATGCAACATTTGCCAATACAATGGGCCATAACCTAACTGGCTTTAATTGGTGAATTTAGAATTACTGTCAACTACTGTACTGTATGTTCTTACCCAAATCAAAAAGTGTAACATCCAGATAATTGATGACATAGGCCCAAGCAAGACCTGTAGCAACATCCCCTGCAGGTAACCGGTGCTCCATTCTGATGGGTTCACCTAAAAAATCAAAACAACAGATTATGGAAATTCCATGAAGACAAAGTTAAAATTGAAAGCTTGAAGAGTCTGCATGTTATCTCAGAAAAGAAGATATGGCCATAGTACACCAAGCAATGACTGCTACTTTAGCAATGACCTTGTCGAAATTACTCCCAAAGCTTTCCCATACTTAAAACTAACCACTGCCAAATCTAACCTACAAATGTTATCAGAATAAAAATTATGCTAAAGTGAACTCTTGTTATTGAGATCTTAAAAACAATGGCTTTTGACTTATGGTCAGTACAAAACAAAAAAAAATACATTGATAGTAGTCTCACTATCATTCTAGGGGTCATGAGTTTGAATTCCTGCCATGCCAGTCTTTGCGATGATTGATATACAATATAGTGTCTCATTGATATTTGCCTCTCACTGCTGGTTCAAGTGTGAAAGTTATAAGTTACTTGCAAAGTTGCGTGTGCTTCAGTACTGGTTAATCTTCAAGGATAACAGAAACAAAGGTTAGATTAACTGATCATCTGTTAGTCCTTGATGGCATAAAAATTGATGCTTAATATTCAAACAATCAAACTGATCCTATTCTTATTGTTTCAAAAATATGCTGTTGTAGTGTAAAGATTAGATATAAAATATGTTTAAACTAAACAAACAAACAATACTTAAACAAATATGTTTAAACTAAACAAACAAACAATACTTAAATAAATTGTGTAAGACATGAATATTGGTGTCCAGATCTTTTTATGCTTTTTTTTTATTTTGAATGGGGTTAAGACACCATTTTCAACACATTTCAGGTAACATATGACATCCAGTTTTATTGGTGGTGGATGGCCTCAGAAAGTGTCGGAGTAGAACCACTGTCCTTTCCGCAAGTAACTGGTAAACTTTGTCACATAAAGTTCCTGGATTGAGCGTGACCTACGACCTTAGCGGTGAGAGGTAAGTGATCTCGGGACTGCGCTTAACACCACTCAGCATCGAGGACCCCTTTACTATTTATGCTACTTAATGGGATCTTTTATTTACCATTCATAATTTGCAGAATTTTCAAGCAGTAATTAGGCTCTGTATCACTGAGCAAGGTCACCCACTTGATTGTCTGCGGAGCCTCCTCCGGCGTGATACCCCTGAGTACAGGGAGCACTCGTAACAGGTTCTCCTGGAAGCTGCTTGCCAAAACACAACTGCATTGCCGCATGATAAGGTTGTTTTGAAGAGATTCCTTGGACAATATGAAAATTATCCACCTGGCTTCCTCCAGGTGTCTAAGAAATGCTTTTCCATACATTGAAGCAACAGTTTTCTGATTTGCTGTCATGACAGTGCTTATTTTGTGTGCTATTTCGTTATCTTTATCATTTTCATCGTGAACGATAATTGCGTCATATTTCATCTTAAAAAGGTCAGCCTGAGACATAAGTCTCTGTGGAGTCCGGCCAACCTGTTAATAAAACAGAAAGATCTTCATTTACATAAAACTTAGTACTAGTTTAACTTTTGTGAATCAAAGCAAGTACCAGCCCATTTATCCTAGGAACAATTAAACTTGGGTACCAGCCCATTTATCCTGGGAACAATTGAACTAAGGTAGCAGCCATTTTATCCTGAGAACCATTGAACTCAGGTACCAGCCCATTTATCATGGGAATCTTTTAACTCAGGTACCAGCCCATTTATCCTGGGAATCATTGAATTCAGGTACCAGCCCATTTATACTGGGAACCTTTTAACTCAGGTACCAGCCCATTTATCCTGGGAACCATTTAATTCAGGTACCAGCCCATTTATCCTGGGAACCTTTTAACTCAGGTTCCAGCCCATTTATTCTGGGATCCTTTTAACTCAAGTTCCAGCCCATTGATCATGGGAACCACTGAACTCAGGTACCAGCCCAATTATCCTGGGAACCTTTTAATTCAGGTACCAGCCCATAAATCTTCGGAACCACTGAACTCAGGTACGAGCCAATTTATCCTGGGAACCTTTTAACTCAGATACCAGCTCATTTATCCTGGAAACCATTTAACTCAGGTACCAGTCAGTTTGTCCTGGAAACCATTTAACTCAGGTTCCAGTTCATTTATCCTGGGAATCATTTAACTCAGGTACCAGTCCATTTATCCTGGGAACCATTTAACTCAGGTACCAGTCCATTTATCCTGGGAACCATTTAACTCAGGTACCAGTTCATTTATCCTGGGAAACATTTAACTCATTACTGACTTGTCAAACTGAAACTGAGGATTACATATGAACTTTCATTTGTACCAAATCAATTATATTTCTCAATTATAAATTAAATCTAAACAATATAATTTATTTATTTAGATATTGTCCTATTTTCTCAGCCAATAAAACTACTCAATTTTCTCAAAATAGAACACTGACATTTACATAGAATGACTTATTTCCTCATCCAATGAAATTACTCCAGAAACGAGAAAGTATATCAACATCTTATCCAAATTTCACATTTATATATGAAGAAATCAACACTTTAAAGTACATACTAAAAGTATGTACCAGAAACTAAACGTGATATCTCTCTGCATGTTGTTTGTTTAAACAATTCACTTCAAATATAATTTTTACTTTGACCCTGTTCTCGTAGGTAAGCAAGGCATCATCAATATATATATGTTGACGTCATTATTCTAGCATAATGTCTATTTCTTTTTTTACAGTTTCCTATAACATAATCAAGATTTAAAATATTTTCATAGATATGAAAATACACATGATAACAATTTGTGGATAAGGAAATTGATTACCAAAAATGATTGAGTTTCAGATTTTTGTCACGTCATGTCATGTGACGGTGGAAGATAGAGTTTTCCCTCCATGGGGAGAACACGTATTTTCTATGAGCATAAATGTGAGAAAGAAAATATCTCACCACAGTAAAATGCTCTTATAAACTTATACAGTAGGCAAGGTAAGAAATAATTAATGTCGAAGCATACCATATCAAATACACAAATTATACACAAATCATATATAAATTATACACAAATTATACATAATATTATTATATTATACACAAATTATACACAAATTATATACAAATTATACACGTGTACTTGTGGTTCATTAAATTCTTACAGTCATATTGTCATGTGCCTCTCCTTTAATGACGTCTTTCTTAGCAGCACAGAATAAAACATCAGCCAGAGATTCAGCAGATTCTGAAAAAAATATAAACTTAAAATTAATCAGTAGGAAAAAGAATGAATATCAACAGAAAAGGATTGAATATTAACAGAATAAAAGACTGAATATCAACAGAAAAGGGTTGAATATTTACAGAATAAAAGACTGAATATCAACAGAAAAGGGTTGAATATTAACAGAATAAAAGACTGAATATCAACAGAAAAGGGTTGAATATTTACAGAATAAAAGACTGAATATCAACAGAAAAGGGTTGAATATTAACAGAATAAAAGACTGAATATCAACAGAAAAGGGTTGAATATTTACAGAATAAAAGACTGAATATCAACAGAAAAGGGTTGAATATTAACAGAATAAAAGACTGAATATCAACAGAAAAGGGTTGAATATTAACAGAATAAAAGACTGAATATCTACAGAATGAATAAATGAATGAATGAATGGGGTTTTACGGCATACCAACACGTTGTAGGTTATTCGACGCCCATGTGATCCTTAGATTCCCAGTTCAAACAACAAAATTTAACATACAGAGGGCCTGAATCGCTCTACTGGCAACAAATGGACAGAGGACATTTCATTTCAGACGATTTATTTGTAAGTTCCTCTAAAATTGTGGGGTTGCTACTGTGCCTACACAAAAAAGTTATGTTTTATTTATGTTTAACACACGTAAAAGTGACCCCTGTGATGACCTGGGACCTAGCTTGAACAAACTTTTTAAATTTCCCTTAAAATATGCTTATAAGCCCTGACTGGTGGGTTCATTTGTAGCTGATTTAAACTTATTTTATTGCTTAATTCACATAATAATTAAAGGGGTTGGGCCACAAGTTCTAGCAACATTAGTTACGGCCCTCCCCTTTCAATATACAAATAACATTAGAATCAAGATGGCAATTTTAACAATCAATAGGATGTAAACCAACATTCAAAGATATGGAGAGACCAATAAAAGAGAATATATAATAAATGTAGGAAATAAGAAAAAAGAGAGAATAAAACATTATGCCCCATAGGTGCAAAAATGTACCAAGTCCCTTCTTATTTCAGATACAATGTACCGGTACACTTGGTACCTTATTGCTCTAATGGGACAATAATATAAAAATTATTTTTATTTTTAAGTGCTGTCATAATATCGTTTCGGTGCAATGACATTATTTTAGGTCAATCAAGATGAAAAGCAAATGTTACTTTATATCATCATGAATGCTTCAATCTGATTGGTTGAAACCCGAACTAAACAGGTCCAATAAAATGAACTATTGACCACTTATTCCTTAAACAAGAGTTGTCAGAAGACAACAAAGCTTGTCTCTGGGTTTCTAAGTCCAAAAAGGGCCATAACTGTGCCAAAATGCAATCCAGAGTTATGGTGCTTGTCTGTGTGTGTTCCATTGATGATGGTGAACACACATATTTTCATTCACATCCAATGAGTGGTTGCATAGATATCTTAAACTTAAACGCAAAAGTTCAACCTGGTTGCCTTCAGACGACGACGTTGATGATGACGGCGATGCTGCGGGGTCATGGCAATAGCTCTTCTTGGACTTCGTCCTGGCAAGCTAAAAATTAACTATTGACCACTTATTCTGTTGAAACCGGTTTCGTCCGGTTACCGAGTCAATAGTTAAAACCAAACGTTCTTCCGTTCTCATGCTGATAGTCCATTCAAATTCCATTTGCTCTACTCCATAAAACAATAATTAAACTGAACTGTTTATTCTATTTCGTAAATTAAAACTGACACTGAAGTACCACTTTTTTAACACGTAAATACAATTAAACCATTTTCCACAACTAATATGTTTATATGATGACTTCAGGTTGTATACGTATTGGCTTTGATGACGTTATTTTGATCAAGAGTGGATCCAGCATGTAGCTAAATACTGGTGACATTGTACTTTGAATCATTGAAAATAGTCAGAGAATATAATTATGAAGGTTAGGAATGTAATACTAATAGTATACAACTGTCTACCTTTTTAGCGGTCAATGGTTAAAACTATTTATCCAAGGAAAATGAGGACTGACCCAAAGCAGGAAACTATTGACCGAGATGCAGAATAAGTGGTCAATAAAATCATTTTTGAAGGAAAAAGTGGTCAAAAGTTCATTTCATTTGACTTGTTTAATTCAGGATTCAACAGATCAGATTGAAGCATTCATAATGATATATAATAATTGAATTTGTAAGTGGAGAACAGACATACAAAGGCTACGAAAAAAAAATGCTTTTCACACCTCTGTTTAAAAATACAGTGAAAGTTTGAATGAAGTGAGGTAAAAACTTTTACTTCTTGACTTACCTTTTTTTATTGCTACTCAATATAATAAAACAACTACCTGCCATTATAGGTGTCAATGGTTAAAATTATTTATCCTCAGAAAATGGCTATTGAGGTAGATAGTTGTATACTATACCATTCTTGAGTTATCGCATGAAAACTTGGCATATTGAAACTGGAAGACAGGGTCAAACAACTGATTTGTTTTAGCTTGATTGTGAAGAAAGGTCAGAGTTTATTTGAATCACTCTATAGAGTTTGTTTCCTGGGTAAAACCAGGAGTGAGTGTTGTCTTTTGAGAGGCATCAGGTTAAGCTGGGGATCAAACCCGCAACCTCTGGCATGAGTTAGATAAACTTACCATTCTTTCCTGGGATCCTGGAAGATTAACCAGTACTCGAGAACACGCATTTTCGCAGGTAATTGATAACTTTTCCACTTGAATCGGTGGTGAGTGATGAATGACAATGAGATGAGATGCAACGTCATATATCAATCATCATGAAGATTGTGACTGGGCTGGGATTTGAACTCACAACCCTGGGATTGGCAGTAAGACGCACTAAAGGCTGAGCTAACTGGACCCGGTGTCATATTATATTTTCAACCTCCTAAAAATTCACCCACGGCACATTCATTCTCAGATCTTTTTCCTCCAATAGGACTGGATGTCACTTGTAAAGTGTTACTAATGATAATGCCCATAATAACTATTGATTAAAAGTTTACCATTGTACGGCAGTATCCGGACAGTATCGTTGCACGCTTCATTCTTGGTGTGATTGATCACCTCATTCATCGTGTAGAAAAACCTGGCTATCTGGTGACGTATGTCCACCTCTGCAAGCCCCAGGCTTTGCATTTTATGTATCGCGTTTAAAACTGTTGGAAAGTCTGCCACAAAGTAGTATGCCTAAAATGAGACGGGGTGGGGGAGGGGGGGTTAATATTTACATATACATGTACTGAACGGAAAAGCTAAACCACCCTTCACACATTTTATGTATCTGATTTTATTTTCTCAAAAAGTATCAAATCAATTTCCTTGAAATTTAGACTTAAAAAAAAAATATTTATATTGTAAAATCAATACATACATGTAATTGTTAATGTTGTATACATGTAATTGTTAATGTCGTATACATGTTATTGTTAATGTCGTATACAAATTTTAATAACGCTACTCTATATTTTGACGAAGATACTGGGGATACAAAAGTTAGCTGTTCAGTTCAGTATATACATGTGTGTATAACATCACAAATATTTTCAGAATAAGAGACTCAAATGATAAAGAAAACTGTTCTATGATCTATCATTTTTCATTTATTTTGTTGTTATTTTTTTTTAAGTAACTGGCATTCTTTCTCAAATATACTTTCTCAAGTTTTTTGCACAGAACTACCAGTAGTCCCAAAGACACAACTACAGCATTGAGAGTATGAGGTAAATTAACCCTTTGCTCCATAGATACGCGTTTTCCCGCATCGATCACAGAAGGCCTTTGAAAACAGTGCAGGAAGAGTTCAGATTGCTTGTAACGAGCAATCTAAACACTTCCTGCACTGTTTTCCACTCTGTCAGTTAATATAAACATAATTCACCCATTGCTGATACGTGGTGAATTAATATGCTTTCAATTTGGAAGAGTCCAAGAAAATGCTTATGGAGCAAAGGGTTAAACAAAGCATTATTTCATAACTTGGACAAGGACACATTTCTATCTATGAAATGACCTAGATATCTTGAATAAAGAATTCACTGATTTTTAAGAAGTATTTTCGACTTTCTGGAGTTCAGTTTCACCGGTATTTAATTACTTTACGGGTCCGTGCCTGAATATATCAACATCATTCATTAACATCATTATGTGTATAGACTGACAAAATTATATAACATGTATGTATTGTGGAGAATTGACCTGACGCAAGAGCGACTATCGCTCCGCCCACTGGCCACATTGTGTTTTTTATCCGAGTAAATAGTTACAATGTAATACAATGTAGCGTTTACTTAATGTAGACTTTAAGTCTGTCTAAAGAAAATGGCGAATCTGAAGACAATATCAATCGCTGATTGGATTATTGATTAGTTTGATTGACAGCCAATGTCAGGTCAGTTGGATTAAGTCTATGCATTTGAGCATTGGAAAATGGTAAATCAACAAAAAAGAGGAAAAACACAACAGTTTCCGACAAACAGAAACCCTCATCCATGGGAATAATTTGAGCTGAACAAAGCATAGTGGGTCTCGGGTTGGATCAAAGGCTCAATTTAATGATGTTTCAAATGTTATAATTAGGTTCTTGTTCAAGTCAAGGTCAAATATACAGTACATTTTTCATCTATCCTCTCCAGAATGTAGAATTAATTCCCCCGAATCTACTAATTTACACCATTCAAGGGAAAGAGCCAAAATGATTACTTAATTCAGGTGGCTGCTTAATACAGGTTGATTAAAACCTAAATTATAACAAGAGCAGAGCTAGTGGGTGCAGATGTTCATCTTTTTTTAATGTCCATTAAGTAGGTCAAGGTTAGTGATGTAAACTATTTCAATATGATGGTGATCAGTTTACAGAATCAATACCTATTACTAAAAAACAAAAAAAAGATTTAAAACCCAAAAAAAAAATTAAATAAAAATATAAAAAAAATAAAAAAATAAAAAATGAACTAACATGTAAACTTTAACCTAAGGCTATGAAGCCAAAAGTATGGAAATTTAGATATTTACATTGTTTAACATGATATGGATGTGTTTAAGATGTTCAGTCACTATTATGACATGAGAATTTGTTCTGAAATAGAGAAAAAGCTGAGCTAAACGTAAAATAATTCTAACCAGATGACGACAACAACAACAAAAATGACGGCACCAGTGTCATGACAATATAGCTTTTGGGTGTTTTTGTCTTTAAAAGACGAGCAAATAATGGTAAGTAGAAAAATGTAGCTCTTTAAGATAAGTGGTTGCTTAATAGAGGTGACCACTTACAGTGTATAATAAGTATAGGTAGTTACCTCGGAACCACGCTGCACACGGTACATCGTCAATCGTATTTGCCTTGGTTTTCCAGCATGTTGTACTGTAGAACACAATGTGTGATGTTTCTCTATGACAATGTTTTTGTCAGGATCAGTACACTCAAGTGTAGGCAGAACCTCAGATGATGCTGGTAGCAGGATGTAGTACTTGGTAGATACTTGGTCCGGATTGTCTTTGTATGTGATAGTATTCTTTATTTCTGTTTCTAGCGCTAGAATTTTTTTTAAAGAAAACATTCATGATTTTTAGCTGAGCTTTATGACAAAGGCGCAGCCCTGCTTATGTTGTCATGATCCAGCTTTGCAGTGTTGATCACCGCAAAAATGATCATACCCAACAGGGACTACTTTTTATTCTACAAATTTCATTTTTTCATTTACCTAATATAAGCAAGCAGAAAAAAAATTAAAACAAGAAATGTCACTGGTAAGTGTTTCATGCCCCCCAAATGGTCAGTGAAAAATAACAAATTATGTTATAATAGGTAGCGAATATCAAGAGTAATGGACTAATGTTTCAGACTAAACACGCAATTTCATGGGGTTTTTTTACATTAAAGCAAGACCTTGACCTTTGTGTAACCTTGACCTTGACATCTGATGTAATGGTCTGGGTATTTCAACAGTTAAATGCAGGTGAAACATCATCATGACATGCTGATCACTTGTGTCAAGCTATTTTAAAATCACTATGTAAGACAAAGTTACAGATCAATTGTTGATCAATTGATAAAATGAGCCAAGTGTTTTTGAAATCCATCCATGTATGAAAATGTTTAAGGACTGACTTGAAATCTCAAACAGATATGTGCTGCCCACTTAAATTAGATCTGATGGAAGCATATGTGCTGCCCACTAATAAATGGGAGCTGACAGAAGCATGAGGCTGCCCACTTAAATGGGAGCTGACAGAAGCATGTGTGCTGCTCATTTAAATGAGAGTTGACGGAAGCATGTGTGCTGCCCACTTAAATGGGAGCTGATGGAAGCATGTGTGCTGCCCACTTAAATGGGAGCTGATGTTAGCATGTGTGCTGCTCACTTAAATGAGAGTTGACGGAAGCATGTGTGCTGCCCACTTAAATGGGTGCTGACAGAAGCATGTGTGCTGCCCACTTAAATGGGAGCTGACAGAAGCATGTATGCTGCCCACTTAAATGTGAGCTGTTGGAAGCATGTGTGCTGCCCACTTAAATGGGAGCTGATGGAAGCATGTGTGCTGTCCATTTAAATGAGAGCTGATGGAAGCATGTGTGCTGCCCACTTAAATGGAAACTGATGGAAGCATATGTGTTTCCCACTTAAATGGGAGCTGATGGAAGCATGTGTGCTGCCCACTTAAATGAGAGCTGATGGAAGCATGTGTGCTGCCCACTTAAATGGGAGCTGACAGAAGCATGTGTGCTGCCCACTTAAATGGGAGCTGATGGAAGCATGTGTGCTGCCCACTTAAATTAGAGCTGATGGAAGCATGTGTGCTGCCCACTTAAATGGGAGCTGATGGAAGCATGTGTGCTGCCCACTTAAATGAGAGCTGATGGAAGCATGTGTGCTGCCCACTTAAATGGGAGCTTACAGAAGCATGTGTGCTGCCTGCTTAAATGGGAGCTGATGGAAGCATGTGTGCTGCCAACTTAAATGGGTGCTGATGAAAGCATGCCGGTCAATACATCTAATCAATGTTTCTGGGATCTTAACTGTTACTAGACATACCTTATCTTTGCAAGTCAATGACTACTTTCCCACATATTTAGAGGTGGGAGACTCATTACCATAAAACAAAGGTCATGACCACAGTCCATAGGCCAGATGACTTTATTTCATGGAAAGACATAATAGTATTTTAATTTCACAATTTTAACAATTAGTTTGATTTGTTTGAATATTTTATGTCTTTTTATGCAATTGACGGTTAACAGACGATCAGTTAACCTAGCCACTGTTTCCTAGGAACTTGCAAGGATAATCAGTACCTGAGTACAGCCATCTCCACTAGTAACTGATAACTTTCCCACTTGAATCAGCAATGAGAGACGATTGATAATGAGACACAATGTTGTATATCAATCATCATGGAGACTGTGACTGAGCATAGATTCGAACTCACGATGCCTGGAGTGATAGTCAGAAACACTACCAACCAATGGGTGGATGGACAAACAGGAGAGACCTCGATGCTGAAAACAATAAGTTTTCCCCAAAAGGGAGGGCATGACATTAATAAGTCCATAATAGATTAATTGCTAGATTATCATCCCTGCCCACTCCTTAATTTTCATGCCAACATAACCCTTTTTATTACCATAAAAAAAAATCTCTGACATAATAATCCGATTTAGCCAGTTCAAGAACTTGTCCAAGATATTATGGTTGACATCATGTTTGTTAATGAATAGCCAACTGAAACTCAGGGCTATTATTCAAAACATGTCAATTATAGTAATTTACTGTTCTGGATCCCTTCACATAAAATTACTAGTCCCCACAGACCAAAAAACTACGATTCCACCACGGTTATATCTGGTCACAGTCCTTGAGCAAGACACTATATCCACATATGCTTTGTACTGCGGTAGTTCTACCCAGGAAGACTTCGATCGTGGTTTGTCTAAGTTGTAATAATTTGTTTCACAATCTATGTAAAATGCATAAACAAAAAAATCTATATATTTTCAAGTTTGTTTACTTTGACACCTGCCTTGTGAAAGTTGCTATACTAACCTGGCAAGACATATGACAGGAGTCCGACAAAATGTGAGAACACTTGGCCATGTGCAAGACACCCAACTGGCAATATATCTGGCAGGCTCACATCCTCTGTAACGAAATAAAATATGTTATAGATACATTACTGATACTCGTGTTTATTTGTGTAATGTAAATTATATCATCCATAGTTTGGTGACCTCTGTATAACAGCATGAGACACAAAGAGAAATGTCACTAACCTGTGATATAAGACTGTCATTTAAAACAAAACTTTTACTGCGCTCCTACCTACTCACTCAAAACTGCAGCTAACCAAACTTTTTTAATTACCTTTCAAAGCGTTTGATTTTTATTGTCATGATTTCTGACAATTTTTGTTTAAAATGACTACATGTATATGCAAATGTATATGGCGGGAAATATCAGCTACCTACCTACTCACATAAAAAATATTGGGCTGGAGCACAAAAAACAAACATTTTTAAAAGGATAACCTAATGTTACTTAATATACAAGAATATCAACGATGTCCCTGTTTTAACCTATTACTCTTTAGTATATAATTATATGTATAAAAAATCAGTTCCTTGTTTTTTTGTATGTTTTGCCAGTATTTTCATGTTTTTCTTGAATTCATATTTCCCAAATCGGTAAAGCAACGTAACATAATTATTCTCCCTATTCATTTTGAATGGGAAAAAGTGCATCATCTAATCATATGAGTTTCACCACAATATGTAAAAAATTAAACAGGGCTGAGTATTTTAACATATAAACAAATGGGTGGGTGGGGGTTAATTACTAAGGGTGAGTGGACACTAGGGAAGTAACACAGTTGAAATTGGGCAGAGTATTTCATAGTCAATAACAAAAGAAAATTAAAACAAGATCCATGTTGGACATGGCCAGTCCCCACCAGCTGAAGCAAATTCTTGTACTGTCTGCTTCCTGTCAATGCTCTCTATTATTGTATGCAATTTCAAAGTATTCACTTCAAAACTTTTCAAGGTATGCTCAAAACAAGAGAAAATAACAAAGGGAAATAATTCTGTGAAGACACAAGAAAGAGTTATGTTTCCTGCACACTGCACTTCCTGGCATTGTTTGAAATATCAACTAAATCCCTTGAACACTTTTTGAGTTATGTTCCAGACTAGCATAATAAATTATGATAACAGAGGGAATAATTATGTAAAGACAGAGGAAAGAGTTATGGTTCCTACAAAATGCACTTCCTCTCAATGTCCTCTGTAATTGTGTGAAATATCAACTAAATCCCTTGAACACTTGTTAAGTTATGGTCCGGACAAGCAAAATAAAATATAATAAAGTGAGATAATTAAAAAATGGGCATAGTAGAATTATAGTTCTTGGACAATGCACTTACTCTCAATGTTCTCTATTATTAGGTGAAATATGAACCAAATCTCTTGAATATTTCTTGAGTAATCTTTATGACAAGTATACTAAAAGTGATAAATAGAGATAATTGAAAAATGAGGAAAAGTAGAGTTATGGTTCTTAGACAATGCACTTCCCCTTTATGTCCTCTGTCTTTGTATGCTGCATATATAATGCAGTTTGAATTAATTCCCTTCAGCACTTTTAGAGTTATCTCCAGGACAAGTAAATTTAATAAAGGGAGATAATTAAAAAAGTAATCCAGGTAGAGTTATGGTTCTTGTACACTAAACTTCCTCTCAATGTCCTCAGTCATTGTGTGAAGAGCCAACAAAATCCCTTGAAAGTTTTGGAGTTATGCTCCGGACAAGTAAATTTAATAAAGGGAGATAATTTAAACAGTAAGCAAGATAGAGTTGTGGTTCTTGTACACTGCACTTCTTCTCAGTGCCCTCTGTCATTGTGTGAAGATTCAACAAAATCCCTTGAATAGTTTTGAGTTATGCTCCAGACAAAAGTGTTACAGACAGACACACGCACAGATGGATGGACAGAGACCATTACCATATCCCCCTTCACCATCAAGAAGAAGGGAAACAAATATTGCAGTTAAATTGTTATTTCAGCTAAAATTAAATATTTACATCCTGGAATGGATAAAAGTTAATCAATTTGATAATTGAATACATAAAAATGCAATAAATTGAAATAATAAAATGGGGAACATACTTACCCATTAATCTGTCAATGACATGATCCTCCCAACTGTTGCCATCAAAGGTCATCTCAATATATGCATGCGGAATGTTTTCTAGAATCCCTTTTTTGAGAAATTCCAAATCTTTGTGTTGAGTTTGCAGGTCACACAAAAGTATTCTTAAAATCAAGCTATTCATTTCATTTGATTTTTCTATGGCTAACATTGTTTCTAGAGTAACCCAGCCACGATAACCTGTCTCGTCCTGGGTAGGTGGAGCAATGGAGTTTTTCGTAAGAATTAAAAGAGTTCTTTTTGACCTGTCCATGCAGCTTTTGATATTGTCAAACACGGGTTTCCCAGGGGTAAAGGCTCCATCTTTCCAGCATGCTAAACATCTGACAGGTCTGGTGGCGTGGTTTTCTAGTCCATCACATACGTCTTGTGCCACAGCTTTATCTTCCTCGCAGAATACAATGAAGACATCATACTTATCATCCTTGGCTATGGTGTACTCCTCCTCTTCCATGGCTTCTTGATGGTCCGACATCGCTGAAAATAAAATATCAACTCGAGATGTATTGACTGATTGAATATTTAGCCTCAGTTTCATGCGATCGAGCCAGGCCCAATTGGCGCAGTCGGTTACGCGTCTGACTATCAATCCAAGGGTCGTGAGTTTGAATCCCCACTCGGCAACAGTCTCTGTGATGACTGATATACGACATTGTCTCTCATTATCATTCCTCTCACTGCTGATTCAAGTGGGAAAGTATCAGTTACTTACGGAGATGGGATGTGCTCGCAGTGTTTTTTTTCTACCATTTTTATAGCCGTTATTGGGTAATATTCCCAATGGCAAATAGTATCTTTTTTTCCGAATTGAGTGGTAAAATTCCCAATTGAAAGCTTCAATAATTGTTAAATGAAGCTTCCATAATTCCTTGATAAAATTGACAAAGTTTTCCCCATTCTGAATTGAGTAATACATTGATTCTTTAATTAAATAGCCAGAGAAGCAAGTGAACACATTTTTATGAAGTTGAACAAATATATCTAATGCATAAGTTTTCCCAATGTTAATGAAAACTAAAATTCCCAATTCCAAGGGTATGGGTCATTATTCCCAAAGTGGTGAAAAAAAAACACTGGCTCGAGTACTGGTTAACCTTTCAGGATCCCAGGAAACAGTGGATAGTTTAACTGATCGTCTGCTAGCCCTCAATGGCATAAAAATGACACTAAATATTCAATCAATCATGTCATCGAGGGCCAACAGACGATCAGGTAACCTAACCACCCTTTCTCAGTATCCTGAAATGCTAACCAATACTCGTGAAGTGGTGACGAATGACAAAAAGATGCAGTGTCAGATATCAATCATTACAAAGACTGTGGCTGGCTGGAGATTTGAACACAAAACCCCTGAATTGATAGTCAGATGTGCTACCAGCTCAGTCAACTAACTAGATCTTTACTAAAGATAAAAAAACATATATATATACTCTCTTATCCTGAAGTATATATAGGACACAATTTGTAAAAACGAAGCAGTTCTGCAGATAAATCTAGGTTCTAGTTTACATATTCATTAGTTGATGTGCTCTTTCATCAATCTCTATGTTAATTTGTTGTTTTCGTACATGGTGAATGAGCCTGGAACCTACCTTCCTGTCAAGATCATATACATTCTGTGTTTGTACCCTGTATGACCCATTTTATTTATCAAGTCATTAGGCCATAATAAATTAATTACTAGATTATCATTCCTGCCTACCCCCTAATTTTCATGCCGCCCCGACCCTTTTTATTTTCATAAAAAAAAAAATAAATAAAAAAATAATAAGAAAATAAAAAAAACATCAAAAATTTTAAAAAACAAAAATGAAAAATAAATTTTTTAAGAAAAATTTGGATAATAATCTAGCAATTAATTTATAATGGCCTTATTGTTGCATAGTGATAAGAATATCTGCCTTTCATCAGTGTCGGACATTTAGAAATATCTCACCTAAGGGTTGCTCTAACATAATCCACTTGTTTATGAAATGTAATGATGTCACACTATTCTCAGAAGGCAATTTAGATTAAACTGCACCAGTGGTCTATTGCTAGAGCGTCCCCCTCATATGCCAAAGGTCATGGGTTTGATCCCCAGCCGGGTCGCACCAAAGACTTGAAGAATGGTACTAGAAACTTCCTTGTTTGGCGTTCAGCATTTAGAGGATAATTCTAGGTCTGGTTGGCCCAGTGTCAGTATTATGTGACTGAGTAGGGTATCATACGATGTATCTGTGGCATAATATTTCAGTGTGACAGCATATAAGATAGTGTCTCAAGAAGACACCATCACAATATGACTGAAAAATTGTTAAGATTAACCCTTTGCTCCATAAGCGTTTTCTTGGACTCTTCCAAATTGAAAGCATAAATTAACCATGTATCAGCAATGGGTAAATTATGTTTATATTAACTGACAGAGTGGAAAATAGTGCAGGATGTGTTTAGATTTCTCGTTACAAGCAATCTGAACTCTTCCTGCATTGTTTTCAAAGGCCTTCTGTGATTGGTGCGGGGAAACGCGTATCTATGGAGTTAAGGGTTAAATGAGACTTCAACTCTCGATAAAATACCTTTGCAGAGCCTTTGTTCCATTACAACACATTACGAAGTTGGTGAGAGTTTCATGATTTTACTATATGAATCAAAAGATGACATGGTCAATGCCATTTCAGTCTTCAATCATTAACTTGACCTAGTACATGACAGGTACCAAGCCAATGTGTAGGTTTATTTTCGGAAGTCATAAATTGTACCCAGTCATGTTTTGTGTGTTGCAAAGTTATTTTTTATTGATTAAGAAGGACATGTTACAAACATTTTCATGTAAACAAAATGAGTCTCCGGTATTTAAATACAGATAACTGACAGATGTATCAGGGCGAGTGGGCGTTACAAAAATCTCAGGATGTGATGATGTGAGCAGATCAATAAAAAGTCACTGGATGATTTCATCTCAGTGCGGTATATTGCACATCTCTAAGGAGCCTTTAAAAGTTTGTTTTTATTTTGCATCTCCTGAGTTATGGACAACAGATCGGATATCCAAATATTAAATAAAAAAAGTCATCCATTCTGACATTCTGAATGCCTTATTTAACCAGGCTAGAAATCTGACAACTCTTATCATTTTCGCAACACGTTGTAAAAGCAATAAAATCAAGGGATGGAATCTGATATCATCTAAGTGCTTCCACTAAGTGGATACCAGGTAGTTAAAAAAAACTTATTTATTTTAATTTGACAAATCACGCTCAAAGTCATCCTGGGTAGAACCAGCACTAAGCATATGAGGAAAAAAATGTCTTGCTTAAGAATACCTGACATAGCCGTGGCAGAGGATCAAACCCACGACCTTCCAATCATGGGTTCATTGCTCTACCACTAGACCACTCGCTCCACGCATACCAGGGAGCCCCTGGACACCTGAAGAAGTATAATAATGGTGAGCACACATGTGAAGTTTCATTCATATCCAATGAGTGGTTGCATAGATATCTTAAATTTAAACACAAAAGTTTAACCTGGGTGTCTACAGACGACGCCGCTGATGCCGGGGTCATGGCAATAGCTCTCCTTGGACATTCGTCCTTGCAATATAAAAATTAAAAACTCAAAATATTTCAATGTACTGGTAAATGTGAATGGCCTGCTCTTAAAGCTGAAAAGATGCTTTTTTAAATATATCAAGCAGGTACAAGACAATCCATCCTTGATATCACAATTTCTGACAACTCACATGGAAAACCACATCACTAACATAACAAAGATGCCAACTCAATACTTGGGTTCCTCAGGTGGAATCTTAGGCACCGTTGTCGAGCATCTTGCAAGAAAATCGTGTATTTAGCGCTCATACAGTCTGGAATACGCTTGGACATTTTTTTTTTTACATATAAGTACTTGAATTTCATAAAAAACATTTAAAAAAAAAAAAATATATATATATATATTATTTAAAAAATAATCCCCTCTATCATAGCATGTGACGGATCCCTGTGGCTTGAGCATGTACAGAGATCGCCCACTTGATTCATAACAAATAATTACTGGTACAGATCGACAGAGGACGGATGTTTAAAAAAAAATTATAAGTTTGACATGTTGCATATATGTCTCTAAAAAGTCTTTTGACAATTTTTTTAATTTTGTTCTTCAGCCAGTGACTTATTTATACGTCTCTACTACAGCTATATCTAAACATTATTGATTTTTTTTATTTGTTAATTTCTAGAAAATAAATGATAAATTATGAAATAAATCCTACTTTCACTTTAGATTTGATGAAATATTTTAATTTATCTATGTTCCAAATGTAACAGTTTAACGATAAGTTTACCACATTTTATCTTAATATTTTAAAGCAGTATGATAATTGCATATTTTCCCGAAACGTTAGACAAAAACGGATCCGACAAAAACAAATAGAATAGACCAAACACACCGTAAAACGATTACCCCTCCCATCACATAAATATTGACCTATATAAACAATACATTATGCATATATATAAGGGATATATCGGACATATTTGGACGGTCAATTTGAAAATTTCGCATGGTCATTTATACAGTTAAAAAAGAATAAATAGTTATAGCACACGTACCTGTAGGCTGTAAGTACCAATGAGAATCTATATGTAATGGCCAGTGTAGTGCATATCAAAGCACGTCTTCGAACGATTTTTATATTTTTTTATTTGATCGTCCTCTACGTACGTAAAGGGGCTAGTCTCACCCCTAGTACGGCGATTAAATGAGACTAACGGCCAGAGGTACATTCGCGTTACGTGTTCTTTGGAATTCCACTCCACTTGGGAAATTCCCCGAATATCTCTATTCTATTTTAAGAACATAGACAATGGTAGGTATAAAAAGCGGACTATCGCGTACGGATTAGCGGACTGCGGACCTGAAAATGTATAAAAAGCGGACCAGGTATTTTGCGGACCATTGTACATGATAGATATATAAATAACACATGAATTTTATTTCTGGTAATGTAACGGTGTAAATGATGTATAGGAATGTCCATCACCTGGTAGATGTGCCGGCCATATACCTCAACCCGATGACTACGGTTCGAGGTCATGATCAAAGATTCTTGGTGCCCTTCGCCCGGACTTAACTATACCAGAAGTCCTTTTTCCCAGATACCATCAGGTTATGGAACAGTCTTCTCAAGACATGTGTGAGCTGCCCTACTATAGACGGCTTCAGGATGGAAGTGCTGTCAACAGCCCTCACTGTATAAACTTTCCCGCACCACGCATACGCCAGTACGAATATATAGGTGTAACCCCACCATTGATTTTTGTTATTTATTCTATAGTAAATAATAAAAGTTTGAAGGCTTGTCATTCATAGAGAACCTCAAATGAAAGAAGTGAAACCTACATTTTACTGTTTGTCAACCTCTGCACTATCAAAATATGATGAGAAAAGTAGGTGTCATTTATCATATAAGAGATTATTTTTTTCTGCTCAGTGTGTACACTGGTAACAAAGTGAAAGTAGACTTCCGAAATCATGTATTCATACCCCAATTTCCAAGCATCATTTTTTTTCTAAATTCACAATTCAAACATGACAATGCTATCAAAATGTTCAAAATACATCAATAATGCCATTTAAATAAACAAAAAATGAGCATTAAAATAAGGAAAATACATTTTTAAAGAAGAAGAAATGAGGATTATTTATAACCGCCATTATGCACTACCCCACGGAAGCACTTCCTTTTTGCAATGGTGGTACTATGCCTATACCTGATGATGGAAGAAGAAGAAGAACGGCAATGTCATTTAATAGCTATAGTGCAAGAATAAATAATTACAAATTACAAACATGATTTGCAGGAAAGCAAGGAATTATATATACAACTACTTGAGGGAAGGGAAGAAACGGGATTTTCTTCATGAATATTTCAGTACAATAATCCAGTTGAAACTGTAATAAAGTTATTCATTACTTTATAAACACTAATACAATAGAAAAGCGCGGGGCCGTTATAAATTGTGTTTGGTTTTAAAGTAAAAGCTGTTACAACTATACTGTGACATTTGTATAAAAAAGGTCTGACAACGAAAAAGTATAAAATTAATCCAGTTGTAACCAATGACCTACAGAAGAAGTTTTTCTCTAATTAACTCTTTACTCCATATGCATTTTAACCGGACTCTTCCGAACTCAAAAGCCACACATAGTCACTTTTCATGAATAGATACATTTTACCTATTTATTCTGAGAGAGAAGAAAACAGTGCAGAATTAGTTCTATTCTACACTGTTTTCAAAAGCCTTCTATTTTAGAGGTGTTCGAATGTGTCCATATGAAGTATAGGGTTAATGGATTCCGTGTTATAACCAATGACGTATTAAGACTATTTAAGTCTTTGGTGAGAAATCCAAATACCGTATACTGTGTAAAACCAGGTGAAATTATCACCATCTTGTCAGATACAGTTGTAATTAATGGCGGACCGCGTAGCCAATAGCTAGTAGTAAATTATCGGACCCAGGATTGGAGGGTCGTGGGTTCGATCCTCCGTCACGGCTATGTGTGGTGTCCTTGAGCAAGACACTTTATTCACATATGCTTAGTACTGGTTATACCCTGGAAGACTTCGAGCGTGATTTGCCCAGGTTAAGAGAAAGTGTTTCACAATCGAAGTAAATTAAAAAAGTTTAAACTAATTAATGCCGACATAATATTATACTAAATGAAGGTTTGTTTGTTTAACATAAATGACATGTGAACCATTGGATGTTTATATTTAAAAAAAAAATAAATCAGTACATTTGAGAAGAGACGACATGCACCTTGTTAGATTAGCGATGGGAACTCTAAAGACGGAGAACAACATCATCATGAACCAGCAGCCTTCAACAAGCAACAACTACAAGAAATCTAGAATCTACATCTTATCTGACGCCAACAGGAAGGAAGAGTCCATGTTCACTATACATGTACAAAAACAACAAATTAACATACAGTTTTAAACAAATACATCAACTAATGAATATTCAGAATGAACATAGAACCTTGATACTTGCAGAACTGCAGCTTCAGCAAATTATGTCGTATTACTCAAATTGTCGTTTCCTACGACATGCACGAACCACAGTGATCCTATTTTTGCCATCTCTCATATGGCTCCCCGGAACCGCGCAGAGGTTGGTAATTTAACAATAGTAAATAAGGGCAATAAGGACGTCGATGAAATGCTACCGCTGAAAAAATAGTTCAACAATTGAGTCACTTGATACATTTAATACGTCACAAAATATGTTGCACTTTTAAGCGGGAAACAATATATTAGTTTGGCATGTTGTAATACATATCCTTTTGGCAATACGAGGTCAGTGAGTATATATAGGCATGACATCTTGAAAAAAATATATTTAGCAAATTTTAAAAGTTTGAAAATCCTGATATATTCCCTTTAAAAAAACATATGCAATATGTTTTAAATGGGCGTAACTACCACCCATAGCTACTAAAAATAGGAACAAAAATGACACTTTTTACCACTTTTTGCCCTCTGAAGTTGGCAACCTTCATTTTCAGCCCGAAGAAATCTAAATATCACCAATTTTACTTTTCATACAGTTTCCTTAATACAAAGAATTAACTATTAAAGTCAAAGAAGCATACGTTAGTTTTTGATTGACACAAAAATAAACAAGAAATGTCACTGTGAATTATCGCATATACCACAAATGGTCTGTGAAAACTAACAATATAGGATATAATAGGTAGCGATGTATCCATGAATATTAAGAGTAATGGACTGATGTTTCAGACTAGACATGCAATTTCTTTTTTTTTTACATTAAAGCATGACCTTGACCTTTGTATAACTTTGACATTTGATTTAATGGTCTGGGTATTTCAACAGTTTAATGCAGGTGAAACATTATCATGACATGCTGATCACTTGTGTCAAGCTATTTTAAAATCCATAAATGTAAGTTAAAGATCAAATGTTGATGAATTGATAAATTGAGCCGGTGTTTTTGAAATCCATCCATACACGCAATAACAAACACATTGAAAGTTTGACCTTGACCTTTGGGGAAAGATTCTGGGTCTTATATGCGACACTTAATTATGTCATGTTGATCAACTGAGCCAAGTGTTTTTAAAATTTATTTATAGATGACAAAGTTACAGACCGGCCAAGAAATCACACACAGACTGAAAGTGATGTCAAACTCAAAGTGTGACCTTGAATTTTGAGGTATGCATGTGGGTCTGTCACGTGACACGTTGTAATGTCATGCTGATGAATTGAGCCAAGTGTTTGTGAAATTTATCCATAGGTGACAAAGTTTCAGACCGGACATGAAATCTCAATCAGACTAGAAATGTCATTAGTTAAATTGTCACCTTGACCTTTGAAGTGGGATTCTAGATGTAATGCGCGACACATCGTCATGTTATGTTAATTTTTGTAGCTAGTTTTAACACAATCCATCTATGTATGACAAACTTACAGGCCTGACACGAAATCTCAAAAAGACTGAAAGTGTTGTCAAACAAACTCAAAGTGTGACCTTGACCTTTGAGGTATGGGTATTGGTCTCACTCGCGACACGTCGTCATGTTATGTTGATCATTTGTAGCAAGTATTTATAAAATCCATCTTTGCATGACAAAGTTACAGACCGGACAAGAAATCTCACACAGACTGAAAGTGTTGTCAAACTCAAAGTGTGACCTTTACCTTTGAGGTAAGGTGTTGGTCTTACACGTGACACGTTGTAATGTCATGCTGATGAATTGAGCCAAGTAGTTTTGAAATGTATCCATATGTGACAAAGTTTCAGACCGGACACGAAATCTCAATCAGACTGAAAGTGTCATCAAACAAAGTTTAATTGTGACCTTGACATTTGAAGTGGGATTCTGGGTGTAACGCGCGACACATCGTCATGTTATGTTGATTATTTGTAGCTAGTTTTAACAAAATCAATCAATGCATGACACAGTTACAGGCCAGACAAGAAATCTCAAACAGATTGAAAGTGTTGTCAAACAAACTCAAAGTGTGACCTTGCCTTTGAGGTATGGGTATGTGTATTACTTGCGACACGTCGTCATGTTATGGTGATCATTTGTAGCAAGTATTTATAAAATCCATCTTTGCATGATAAAGTTACAGGTCGGACAGTAAATCTCACACAGACTCAGTGTTGTCAAACAAAATCAAATTATGACCTTGACCTTTGAGGTTCGGGTGTTGGTCTTACTCGCGACACGTCGTCATGTTATGTTGATCATTTGTAACAAGTATCATTAAAATTCATCTATGCATGACAAAGTTACAGGCCGGACACGAAATCTCACACAAACTTAAAGTGTTGTCAAACAAACTCAAATTGTGACCTTGAACTTTGAGGTACTGGTGTGGGTCTTACTGCGACACGTCGTCATGTTATGATAATCATTTTTAGTAAGTATCATTAAAATTCATCTATGCATAACAAAGTTACAGGCTGGACACGAAATGTCACACAAACTTAAAGTGTTGTCAAACTCAAATTGTGACATTGACCTTTGAGATACGGGTGTGCGTCTTACCCGCGAAACGTCGTCATGATATGCTGATCATTTGTAGCAAGTATCAACAAAATCCATCGATGCATGACAAAGTTATAGGCCGGACACGAAATACCGAACGGAAGGACATATGGAAAAACGGAAGGACGGACGGACGGACGCTGCAGTTACTATATGCCACCGACAAAAATCGATTTTTTGGGGGTGGGGTATAAAAATACTATATACAAATGGGCAGAATTGTCAAAAATGAAGGGGTACCATCAAACCATCGAAATTGTGAAAAAGCAACCTTGTCAATCCCATGTTTTTTCCCCCTGCATATTTAGACCAACAGAGGACTATCTATGGAAAAAAGCACTTTAAGAACCATTGGTAATGTATCCAGTGTTCCAAAAGTGCATGTCTCTATATGTAGAACAACACAAAATTAATTGGTGTATGAGATGTTAAGTATCCAACCACATCAATATGCAGCTTGTTTTGCAAATGGGAATAAAAAGATACGCAAAACCATGTTATGCGAACATGTCATTTTATTGTACCATAAAATGACTATAATGTAATATATGATGGATTACTTTATATTATAATGTGCGTAGAATGTTTTATACATGACTATTTAACTAGCATTCTTACATAACCTGACTAGTTAGAAAAGTTCAAGAATACATTTCTGTAATTAAGTCAAACATTCCCACAGCAAAAGGTGGGCAACTATCCGCCACTCTATAGCCCACCCAAAGATGATGAAGTTGGATACCCAAATTTTAAAAAGCAATGTCGAACAACAACACAAATGCGCACCTGCATGATTAAAGGTAACACGACGTCCTACCTATTTTTTCATACAAAATTCAAACAAACAACAGACATTGATTTTGTGATTTGTGAAATGCATTTATAAAGTGGCATTGACAAGCCATAGATACAAACAGATGCATGAAACATAATAGACATAAATTTAAGGAACAGTATTTCAATATATTGTATATTTTCAAAACGTGGTCGATTCGCTCAGGAAAAACCAAAGACATAAAGCTCTGGAAACCTGTGCCCAATTATCAAATGTCTTTTACCACTAAATGTCGGGCTTCATTCTTAAAAATATTATATGAACAATATGCCTGCATATTCAGTATGATCAGAATAACTTATTGATACACAACATTTATCAGATTGATGTTTCGTATTTTTGTGTAAATGGAATACATGTAACAATTATTTTTCTCTGTAAGTTCGAGCACAAAGGTACTTCGTAATACGATGTAAAACGATACACTGTATATATTTAAGGGATATCCAATAAAATTCTGTTATCCGCGACCGAATGGTTCACGATGTTGTCTAAAGATCACTAACCTCTCACCGCTGAAGTCATAGGTTCGAGCCCAGATTGGTCCAATAAATCTATGTGAGGACGTTTACCAGTTACTTACGGAAGGACGGTGGCTTTAGTCACATTTAGTTCAAATCCTCACCAGGCCACAGTGTCCGTGATGATTGATATACGACATTGCGTCTCATTGTCATTCGTCTCTCACCGCTTTCAAGTAAAGAGTTATCAGTTACATGCGGAGATAGGTATTCTCGAAAACTGGTTTACCACCCAGAATCACAGGAAAGAGTGGTAAAGTCAACTGATCATCCGTCAACCCTCGATGGCATAAAAATGAAACCATAATTATTATATAGTTTACTCAGTCAATGCTGTTGGGCACCTGTTAATGATTCCTAAATAACATGGACGTTGATATTCTTATAATATACGTATATAAATTATTATTGTCCTATGTCATAATGTTGTTTTTTTCTTTTACATCGTCAGACTGTTTTGATACAAGTAAATTGCTTAAATGACAAATAAAAATGGTAAAAAAATAAATCTTTGTTTTTTCTTTACCTTGACTGCGGTTTGAACACACGACTTTCTGGACGACAAGTTAACGTCCTAGACCACTGAGCTATTACGGGTCCCAATTACGTACGGTCATTAAAACCCTTTTAAAGGTGTTAGTCTTGAAAGGGGCGTCATTCTAGTTGACCGGAAGTAGAATTAATTCATACGTTTAGTATACGTATACATATATGCAAATGTCTGTAACCACCTGAAAGTTTTTGCAGGTGTATATAACAGACGTTAAAAACCTTATATAGTGTCCCCTATATTTTGGCGGTTTGCTAGTATAGCGAAAAGCCCAATTTTAAAATCCTGATTTACGTGGGTGTCAACCCATCTCAAGCTGATGTGGTTGCCTTTTTCAATTGTTCAGTCACCGGTCATGGAGGACTGAACGCCTTTTTCTGTCGTCTTACTGTCTTCTCATATCAACTTGTGCTTCCATTTCAGTCATGTACTCGGAAGGAAGCATCTCTCTCTTCTAAACTTTCACTGTACAAATATCGCTGTGAGTCCATATTAATTGTGCATTTCACATTTCGATATTCGGTCGTGCCACCTTTAGCCTTATTAGTCCAGTCTCATTTCTAATAGGTTCAGCACTGTTTTCTTACTGTCGTCTATTTAGCTACATCACTTCTCATAATGCCTTTACCGGTACAGTATATTATATAACAAATTATATATAATCTCATTGCTTATTTCTCGTGTAGTTATATTTCTTATTTTCTTACACACTCTTGCTGCAAATATACTTAGAAAACAGCGAAAGAACTTTGTGAAAATACAATCATTCGCGCAGAGGACATGATCATTATTATTATTATTATTATTATTATTATTATTATGTATATAACTATAAACCGAATCAGCTATTTTGAAACTACGTCAATCTATTTTTAGATGGAATCTTCCGTATTAGGGTAGTTTGTAGTATTATAGCAGATTTATCTGTTACATAATAAGCTAAAAAACAAACAAGATGTCAATATAAAGTGTGTTGTACTACTGTCTATTCTGATAGCGTAGTAGTAACGGTTTGAACTGTCAACCCAAATGTCGCGAGTTCGAGCCGTTTCTATGTTGATTTTTTTGAAATTTAATTTGCCATACTAGTATCAGAGTGTCTTGATATATAATATGTGTTATAGTTTAAACATATTTTATTGCCGTATAAAAACATATTACAATATATATCATGCATATAAGTCAAATACAATTGAATGCAAAAGGGTCTGGCCACAAGTTCTCTCAACATTAGATAAGGCCATTCCCTTTCAACTATATTTTGCAATTTTAACGATGGTTTAGGTATATTTTATTCATGGCAGGTAAATATGAATGACATCAAGTGTAATAAATGCGTGCTCAAGCAGACACAAACAGATACACGCACGCACGCACACATACACACACATCCCCATGAACTTACGCACACACGCTCGCACACATATATATACACCTGCATTCACATGCATTTCATACATACATGCATGCATGCATGTAGGCAGACAGACAGACAGACAGACAGACAGACAGACAGACAGACAGACAGACAGACAGACAGACAGACAGACAGACAGAAAGACAGGCAGGCAGGCAGGCAGGCAGGCAGGCAGGCACGCACGCACGCACGCACGCACGCACACACACACACACACATACATACATACATACATATGTGAGGTATTGAAACTGAAAAGCGGAAATCATAATAATATTTTAATGATTCGATATCTTTTTTATTTTTTTTAAATGAAATTAAATATGAAGTTACTAAAAAATACACACATACACACAAACACACACACACGCGCACATACACACACACATAGAAACGCGCGCGCACACACACACACACACACACACACACACACAGACACACACACACACACACACATACACACGTGCGCGCGCACACGCACACGCACACACACACACACATATATATATACATATATATATAAAGCTGGTTGGTCACTGATATTCATGCGATCGGTCATGTCACAGTGTGGTAGACTGTGTTATACTATTGTCCGTTAAAACACCTACAAACTTAATAAAATGCAACGTTTTTCTTTTGAAAACTCAACGTTCGGGGAAGAAATTTACTTGCAATGTTTTATCTATATGCACACGTACATTTTTCGTCAGCTGTAGCAGCAAGTCGGCACCGGCATCGGAGGCTACCCGGAAGCCACAATCATACAGAATTGTTTTAGATGGCTTGGGTGTGGTGATACGCTGTATACTGGCAATGTATATAGAGAAGAGTTTGCTTCCAACACTTACAAAATTAAAAAAACAAATTAAAACAGTTCACTCTGATACTATTATGGCATATTAAATTGCAAAAACAAAAACAAAATAGAAACGGCTCAAACTCGCGACATTTGGGTTGACAGTTCAAACCGTTACCACTACGCTATCAGAATAGACAGTAGTACAACACACTTAATATTGATTATATTTGAGTATACATGTATATTCCATGACAATATCAATAGCTTTTAATATAAGTTTGCAGACAAGCCTTATTTACACGTTATAAACAAGAAAGGCAGAGAGTTCGTGTATCCAAAACTACTCAAAAACGAAAAAAAGTATATCCGAACGATTTCATGTGTCCGGGCTTACTGCTATATATACCATATATGTTAAACTCTATTTAGATGGTTCAAGAAAGATTAAATTTTTAATTGAATATTTAGCGTCATTTTTATACCATCGAGGGCTAACATATTATCAGTTAACCGAATCACTGTTTCCTGGGATGCTGAAAGGTTAACCAGTACTCGAGCACACCCATCTCCGCAAGTAATTGGTAACTTTCCCATTTGAATCAGTGGTGAGAGACGAATGATAGTTAGACATAATGTCGTGTATCAATCATCACGGAGTCTGTTGCCGGGCGGAGATTCTAACTCACGACCCCTAGATTGCTAATAAGATGCGTAACTGACTGAACTAATCGGGCCTTGTTGTTCAAGAAAGAACGTAATGCAAGGAATCTACATGTTTTATTTTTTAATTAAAAACATTTGAATGTATACAGAGATTGATTGATGTAAACGGTAAACTGTTAGAGCAATAAAATATGCTTTTTATGTATGGTATATATATATATATAAATCAGAGTGACACCACAGGCTTTATATTAATATTATTTCAATCATGGTTCGGTCCTGTTTTGCTGTATGAATGCGTTGTATTGAATTGTTTGTATAAATAACGATAAACTGTATTTGTACTTGCTTAATACAGCTTTCTTAATGTCTCACTGAAGACTTACCTCCCTTACATGGCGGTAGCAAGTTTATTACGCCAAAGAAATTAGTGCTGTGTAAAGCGGTTGTGCATTTTTTTTGTTAAAAATGCATAAAATGTCATATTTCTTTGTGCATATCGGAACATTGGAACATTTTAACGATATCTGCAAAGTTTTGGTGACATTGGGAACTGTTTGATGATGCTATAACAGGTTAAAGATGCGTAGTGATACACTGCAACAAATGGGCATAATTGTCAAAAATGAAGGGGTGCCATCAAACAATCGAAATTGTGAAAAAGCATCCTTGTCAATTACATTTCTGTAATTAAATCAATCATTCCTACAGCAAAAGGTGGGCAACTATCCGTCCACACCGTGTAGATAAAACAAATATTGTAAAGTCATACAAATAAGAATTAAAAACAAACAACTCGTATGGCATAAGAAATGTTCAGTAAGCAATCAGCTGTCCCTGCATTAATAATGTAAACTTATAGCCATAATCCTACCAAACTCAATATCTGAATGTATTTCATTACAAGTCAGGCGACGAAGTAAGGATGGTGGCAGGTTGATGAAAAATGCGACTGCTAAAATATGTTGATGTTTCTGTGTTGGAAATGGAAGGTAAGGGGTAACATATCTTCTTTGTGCGTGCTAAACGCAATGGCAACTAAATACCGGCAAGGATGGCTGATTAACCTCACAAACTCAATTATTTACAATCATTATAGTTTGTGCTTGCTTAATGCAGTTCTCTTAAGTATCCAACTACATCAATATGCAGCTTGTTTTGCAAATGGGAATAAAAAGATACACAAAAGCCATGTTATGCGAAAATGTCCTTTTATTGTACCATAAAATGACTATAATGTAATATATGATGGATTACTTTATATTATAATGTGCGTAGAATGTTATTGCATGACTATTTAACTAAAATTCTTACATAACCTGACTAGTAAGAAATTTCAAGAATACATTTCTGTAATTAAATCAAACATTCCCACAGCAAAATGTGGGCAACTATCCGCCACTCTATAGCCAACCCAAAGATGATGCAGATGGATACCCAAATTTTAAAAAGCAATGTCGAACAACAACACAAATGCGCACCTGCATGATTAAAGGTAACACGACGTCCTACCGATTTTTTCATACAAAAATTCAAACAAACAACAGACATTGATTTTGTGATTTGTGAAATGCATTTATAAAGTGGCATTGACAAGCCATATATACAAACAGATGCATGACACATAATAGGCATATATTAAAAGAACAGTATTTCAATATATTGTATATTTTCAAAACGTGGTCGATTCGCTCAGGAAAGACCAAAGACATAAAGCTCTGGAAACCTGTGCCCAATTATCAAATGTCTTTTACCACTAAATGTCGGGCTTCATTCTTAAAAATATTATTTGAACAATATGCCTGCATATTCAGTATGATCAGAATAACTTATTGATAAACAACATTTATCAGACTGATGTTTTGTATTTTTGTGTAAATGGAATACATGTAACAATTATTTTTCTCTGTAAGTTCGAGCACAAAGGTACTTCGTAATACGATGTAAAACGATAAACTGTATATATTTAAGGGATATTGAATAAAAAGTATGTTATCCGCGACCGAATGGTTCACGATGTTGTCTAAAGATCACTAACCTCTCACCGCTGAAGTCATAGGTTCGAGCCCAGATTGATCCAATAAATCTATGTGAGGACGTTTACCAGTTACTTACAGAAGGACGGTGACTTTAGTCACATTTACTCTTACATCTTCCTCCACCAATAAAATTTGATATGTCATATAGCCCTTAACTTGTAATATGCTGAACATGTCAAATTATGTCCCGTTCAGCTCTATGATAACTGATCATACTTCGTTAAATATGATGATAAGATATTATAACTTAGGTTAAGATTTCCATATGGTTAAACGTGTATGAGTGTTAAGGTCGGTTTGATACGTCAACTCGAAGTCAATATTAACATTTCCATACGGTAAAACGTGCATGAGTGTTAAGATCGGTTTGATACGTCAACTCGAAGTCAATATTAACATTTCCATATGGTAAAACGTGCATGAGTGTTAAGATCGGTTTGATACGTCAACACGAAGTCAATATTAACATTGCCGTATGCCCCCTTAAAAGTGTTCAGGACACGAGTTACAAACATCATACTAACACCAGGCCGTTTTATGACCCCCTGAGCAAACCTGTAGCCTTATCCCATTTGGCCGAGTTGTCTAATACGCTGTTGTCACATGGCCAATTACCTCTCGCCGCTGAGGTCGCCGGTGGGTTCAGGGACCTAGGCCCGGTTCTACTAAACATCTCAAGCTCAGAATGTTTTCAACTCAAAATTATCAATTTTTCTAAACCAAAAATCTGATCAATCTTGTCTCATTTGTAAAAGAAAACATGCAAAATGATCAATGTAAATAAGTATCAATGTAAATAGTATTAAAATATCTGAGTTGAGGAAAATCTTAGATTAAAATGTTTAGTGAAACCGGGGCCAGACCCTATTTAATCCCAAAACTTTATGCGAGACAGTTTGCAAGTTACTTGTGGATTACAGTGGTTACGTTCTATTCAGAGATAACTGATTTGTGTTAAAACAGGGCTGTTCCCTATCACCATTAACATTTAACATTTTACTGAGAACATGTCTAATATATGTTTATATTACACATATATTATAGTTAAATCATTTGAGGGAAAGTCAATAAGTTTTGAATACAATTCCGATCTTGTGTCATTGCTCAACATGATGCCCTTCAACAAACAAGTCAATAAACTTAGCCCACCGTTTCTCAAAGTCAGTTTTATAAAAGGCCACTTCTTGCTGCCCTTGAACAGTAGGGACAATGAGGAGTTGCTTTATTGGTTAGCAAGCTTGCTCCAAGACCCGGAAGTTCTGGATCGATTCCCAGAGGGTTTTCGTCCGGGGAATGAGGGAGGGGGTTTCAAACGCACTCCCACAGTGCCTTAGTCCGGCATGGTACTGTAAAAGGAGACTTAAAGCAGTCGATTACATGTACAAGGATAGTCATATCAAGTGCACGTAAAGTATCTCTCTGAACTTTTGCGACCACAATAAGAACTATCCTCTAAATAATGTGCGCCAAGTATATAAAGATGATGTGTGTACAATTTTAAAATGATGTTGTTGTATGATGTTTAGCGTCGCTTTCAACAATTTTTCAGTCATATCGCGACGGTGTCTACGTGAGACAGTATTCTAAGCGCTTAAGAATGAAAATGAACAATCGGGGAATGTTGTACAATATATTTATCAATACCCTGTTCATGCATACAAGTTCATTTCATTATTGTCATATTATTAGATATTTTCTATGACAAAGATCTTGTACAAGAAAACTGCCATGACTTCCGTCCGAATAAATATCTTTATTAACATATGCAGGGGGGTGTATGTTTCAGCCAATCAGATCACAACTTGTCAAAACATCGGTATTTTAGAGAAGCAAGCTCCGCATATGATCAAAACAAGATGGAAATAGAACCTTGTCCGGTATCAACAATGAGATCTCATATATCGAATGACATGTATTAATCCTTATAAAATGTGGTATTGGAGTTATCAAACACAAACAAGCTGGCTTCCACTGAAATATACTTTAATTTGTTGAATTATTATATCTTCCAATTTCAAATGTTCAATGTTATGATACATGCTCACATTTATGAACTACAACGTATAAATCTTATATGAGAAGACTCGATACACTAGTATATAACCAATGACTTTCATGCCGTAGTTAGTATACTGTCATCTAAGGAACTTGGATCTATTATTTATATTCATGATGTTAAATTGCAAGCATAATTTCATGTGAAATAATATAAATATTATTTATGTCGGCGACTTATAGGTCATTTGGGTGTTTTGTTTATAATGTTTTATATGTTTATCATTTAAAATGTACACATGTCACTATTATAAAATACTTATTTACTTACTTGTTTACACTCACTCACTCACTCACTCACTCACTCACTCACTCACTCACTCACTCACTCACTCACTCACTCACTCACTCACTCACTCACTCACTCACCATCCAACCAACCAACCCTTCACTAACTCACTTACTCACTCACATTTCCTCTCATCCACCCATCCAAACCAATTCATCTATTCACTCACTCACTCACTCACTCACTCACTCACTCACTCACTCACTCACTCACTCACTCACTCACCAACCAACCAACCAACCAACCAACAAACCCTTCACTAACTCATTTACTCACTCACATTTCCTCTCATCCGCCCATCCAAACCAATTCATCTAACTTATATTGTAAGTTTTTACACAAAACACTATCTACGTAATTGTGTAATCCAGTCAACATTCACTGTAAAAAATGGAGAATTCAAACTGCACATAAAATCTATTACTTGCACATGCGTCGAGCTAACTTCAGTGATTGTCGAACACAAACAGTAGTTAGTAGTTTGTACTTTTTATAATAAAACTCAATCAAATAAACTCGTCGTTTATAGTGATAGAAAGTTCCAAAACAAAGTGCAAAATAAGTTTTTATTTGTCCATGTATAGTATTTTTAGAAGTCAAAAACTGAATATTAACCTAATTAATAAATTATATCAAAATTATGAATTATTCGGACTTTAATTAAGTTCAAAACATAGAGTGCAGATTAGAAAGATTAATTACCAATCACCTATATGTATAGTTTCCAGAAGCTTCTTAGCTGTGCTCTGATTGGTCAATAATCACAACAAACAATGCAAAAGAATGCAAACTAATTATACAAAAAGAGAATATGACAAAAATCAAATAAGTATAATGAAAATAGTAAAAAAGTAACAACATTTCTAAATTTAGTGTTATATAACCCGTAGTTTTTGCATCACAAACAAAATAACCGTTGTTTTAAGGTAAGATCAGGGATCCCCTTTTTAAGCAAAACAATCTAACTAGGGTGTGACAAAATTGTAGGCTATATAAAAACAATACAGTAAGCATCAAATTTTTACATGAGAATAAACCATTTAAGGCTTAAAACTAAAACTAATAATTTGTATATTTTACTTTTTTTGGCAGAGATCCCATATCTTACAAACAGCAAATAAAATAGGTTTTCCAGCAATAACTCCAAAAATATTATATGTCATAATTTGTATCTTTGCCTGGTGTTGATTGCCTAATTGCGCTAATTACTCTTTATTTTTCATGATTAATTACATATTTTATGGAGGAAAATGTAGTTTATAGTATTTTTCAGCATCAGGCAAACATTAGTATTATTTGGCTCATTTAATTAAAGCTTTCTTGGTTAGTTAAAACATTATTAATAATTAATACAAACATGTACACGATAGTAAGAAATACACCTGAAGAGTGGGTTAGTTTGCTTTATCAGAACATTTTCACAGAAAGAGCATAAAACCGACCCTTATAAAGTTATTTTAAAAAGAACTGTTTTCACCATGAAAACTAAACCAAAATTCCAGGCTCTTCACACATAACGAAAGCTTGAATTAACAGATTAACATTTCCCATTTTTACCAATTTTATTCCTAATTGTTTTAGTAAAGCCATTATTTATACTTAAGATTACAAAACGTACATTACAGATGTAGCTGGCGCTCTGCAGTTAGAGGATAGTTCTAGGTCCTGTCGGCGACCTGTCAGTATAATGTTTCTGGATGGAGTAGCATACCATATGTCTACGACCGCATGATATTCCAGTGTGGACTATGTAACAACAAAATGTTTTAGTGTACATGTAAAATATGTTATTCAGCAGATTATTTAAAACCACCATTTTTATATAATTAAACAATTTTAATATGGTGTTGATTTTCATATTGTTATATAAAATAACCACAATCAAACATCATATATAACCGACTTCCTCTATTAAGCAGACACTTTTTGTTTTCAAGCAGCCACATTTGCTACATGTATTTCACATGCTTATGTTTTAAGAGCAAAGTAACTTTATTTATATAAAATAACAACGTCTCTTAAAATGCAAATTTTGTTCCTTCCCATGACTGGCTGTTTTTGACAGGTTTGATTAAAACAATATGATATCAGATGCATCTTTATATGGATGCAAAGCATTGTCCTGTTGTTTTTTTAATTCGTCAAATATAAAGACACAACCTGCTATTTAGTTGTTATGTAAAATCATTCATTGAAAACATGATTTATTGTTGAAGAAAAAAAAACAGTTGCATACTGAAAAAACAACAACCAGACCTCTTGCGAATATTTGCTTAATTTTGAATACCAAGTAGTTTGGTATTTGTGTTACGTATATGTTTATAATTGTATATGCTTTTGTTTTTTTTTAAAAAAAGCACCAAATTCGCTTTACTGAACAAACAAAACTTACACATTTGATCAGACAATGATCAGAATTAATATTATTATGTAGCACGAATCAAGGGATGGACTGGGGGAACTATATCGTGCGAACTTGCTATTTACAGAGCCGGAACGTTGTGACAAAAACCTTAAGTGATTTTTCGTTTCGGTTTTGGGTACATGTTTATGCGTCGATTTTATAGCTCCCAACGACCGCCTGTATGTAAGAAGAATCTGTTTAACAGATAAAAAAAATTCAGTGCGACATTACCTCAACACAGTTGACTTTTACAATTTTGGAATGAAGCGCAACAGCGTTCCGGCAGTGTATTAAGCCCATTTTCCATGACGCGTGTTTTTGCTGTGCTGTTTTTTTTCCCCTAAGCTACTTTTTCTTGCGCAGTATCATCAGACGCACAGACAATCAATTTCCATGATGCAGACTGTCTGGAGAGAGTTTATAGAGGCACGTGCGTGGAAATACACATGTATTTATTTTGTAGTGCCCATCCAAAGTGAATTTCCACGCATTGTACATGCAGACGAGCGTAGAAAAATCGCCTATACTGGCGACTTTTGTCCGTGCGGTTATTAGTCAGCGCAGTAATCTGCTCCGATTGAAACGAAAGTATGCTAGATAGTGTGAAGCGATTTTTACAAAATCAGCGCCTGTTCTACGCATACAAACCCCTACGATTTAGGCGCCGAAACCGTTAGAATAATACGCGCCATAGAAAAAGACCTTAAAGCAGTCGTGCAATATATTAAAAGTAAAAAAATAGGAAACCGAATGGGGAAATGAGCATTTTCCACAATTTTGACAGTATTTGGTGTCATTTTATGAAAGGAGAATATAAAATTTAGAAAAAAAAAACATAATTTAAAAGACAAATTATAATAAATTCTTTAATATAAATAAACCGAGCTTTGGTATAAAATAAGTATTTAAAAATTGATTTTTCATGGTCGATATTGGGGACTCGTGAACCTTGTCTACAATGACTCTTGGCTGGTTTTCGAGTCCATTCCAGACCTTATAATATTAAATAATATTCCAAGTTTTAATTTAATTCAAATAAAATATAAAATTTCTGATCAACAATAAAGACGAAATTTAAAATTACATATTGTTATTCTAGAGCACATACACCAGCTTACTTATCGTGGCACCCGGAACACCTTGGCTGTTACTACGTAATACGTTATTATCCGAGCATGCCGGAGATCGCCGAGTAGTTACGAACGTTATCGTGGTTGATATAGCAAAATCAAAATTTGAATTAAAGGATATATATGGGGATTTTTCAAACTTAAAAAAATAAAAACTTTTTATTCCAATATAACCTGCCTATGGATACTCACTGGCCCCGTATTGCCAAAAGGATATACACATAATCATTTGCATGTAGTAAAAGTTGTTTCATCTTATAAAGAGTCCAAATGATGACTTGAAGGTTGTCAAGTTGTATTTAAGAGCTGTCGAATTTTAGAATGGGAATTTCGTATAAAGTTTAACAATCCTATTCAAATATCAACTGTGTCGTGTTTTGGTCGATTTGACATACCAAACCATTTTGATTTTATTTATTTATGATATTGGGATACTTTTTATCCATTTTAATAATCATTTCATTTTTCATACATTTGACAGCTTTTTCCTGCTTAAAATCCAAAAAAATATGATAAATGTTATAATTCCAATGAATCAAGGGCTGATTTTCGTTGTCGGTTTTTTTTTTATTAATTAAGTACTCCTAAGTTTGATAAAATTGTAACCAAAAATTAAACATAGCAGAAAGCGGTACCTTAAAAAATAAAAAGAGCATTAGTGCCTTTTAAATTCGTTTTAAATTCGTTTAAGGAATTATAGTTATCTATATACATCATTTTAAAGTGTGATTACAATCCAATAAAATCAAACTTTAATTCATTGATTGAATATTCATTGATTGATAGAATATTTATGCCATCAAGTGCTAACAGTAGATCAGTTAACCTAACCACTTTTTCCTGGGATCCTGAAAGGTTAACCAGTACTCGAGCACATCCTATATCAAATAACTGGTACATTTCCCACTTGAATAAGCGGTGAGAATGGTAATGAGACACGATGTCGTATATCAATCATCACGGAGACTGTTGCCGGGCGGGGACTCGAACTCACGACCCCTGGATTGATAGTCAAACGCGTAACCAACTGAGTTAATCGGGCCCGGTTCGTGAGTAGATAAGGGGAAATACAATAATGTTATATAAAAATGAGAGACGAATTATAATGATAAACAATGTCGTATATCAATCATTACGGAGACTGTTGCCGGGCGTGGATTCGAACTCACGACACCTAGATTGATAGTCAGACGCGTAACCGACTGAGCTAATCGGGTCCGACTTCAATTCAATACACAATATGAAAAATAGTATTGTGACAAGGGCAGATAACTCCAACAAGGAAAATTAGAATAACTATGTCGATTTTAATCTCTTCCGAGGTCTTATGTTACATGAAAAGTATATACCTTTGAATAGAACAATCACACATGAAACCTCTAATGAATAAACATGGAAGAAAGGTAACATTTGTAAGCTGGAAGGCTCTTTGGCAGAAGAAACGGACTTTATTCCGATTTCTACCGGGACCTTATGGCGATAAACTTAATATCAAAGTTTTAAAAATACATGTATATTCCACTTACATGTACACTTCGGTTACAATCAAATTGAAAATAAACACATATATTGAATAAACCAAATGAAATATAGAATTTTTGATAGTTCCAATCGTTCCAAACGATTGTTTTTTACTGGTTATATAAATTATACATAACGCCGTTATAAACGAAAATTTATCAAATCTAGATATGATACGGTCAACCATGGCAAAACATTTTTTATCTTCTTTTTTTTCAATTTTTGTTTCAAAATGCATTACTTTAAAGATGCATCAACTATAACATTCTGTTCAGTAAATGATTGAAAATGTATTGAATCACAAAGAAGAAGGTTCCATTCGAAGATAATGGTTGATTCCGTCCTTGTAGTTAACTTATTTATTTATGAGAAATACCTTAAAACACAGATCGGCATTTCCCATTTTATTCGTCAATGTTTTAGCATAGCCCGATATTGACCAGAGTATCGTTATAGCAGGTCGCGATTAAGTATTTGATCAACAAAATTAAAGAATTTTACACTGCAGAGACAAAATACAATATAAGACATTGACCAAACGTTCCACGAGTATATATGATGTTCCACGAGTATATATGATGTTCCATGAGTATATATGATGTTCCATGAGTATATATGATGTTCCATGAGTATATATGATGTTCCATGAGTATATATGATGTTCCAAGAGTATATATGATGTTTGATATATGATTAAATGTGCAGATTTTCTGCTGAAATATCGGCGACATATATGAGGGCTCTTTATAACAAAATGTAGAAAATTAAGCTGTTGATATACAATAAACCGATAAACATGATATCAGATCTGGTATAGAAGTATATCGAATATTCAAAAAACTTGCGTTTTAAAGACGTTCAGTATGTCAATCTGGTTCATTCATTTAGTCTGGATTGTTTAGCTGCCGGATACTCCCCCAATCTTTCTCTTTTTCCGCTCACTGAATTCGATGGAATTTTGAGTGTTGTAACGTCCCTACGTGTACAGAGAGAATCGACGCTAAGAGATTTATCGGCACACTTGATCGACTTTGTGTTCAAGAACTGTGTCGGAGAAACCGTGTATATATTTGTCCATTTTCCCGTGTATGGTTCCCATTTTGCAGCACTAAGATCACGAGGATCTGTGGGTTTTCCTAATGTCTCTGATAAATCAAGTGCGGTCTTTGCGCAAAAACTAATAAGAAACCTTTGAAACTTAGCAGATGCTGTCGAACGATCTGAACATATACTGCAGTCGGTATGTATTTGAATCTCTAACCATTTATCAAAATACTTTTCCAGATCGTTACGGCACGCTTGAGACATTCGTCTGTTTGCAAATTTAGAATCCATAACGGCTTTGTACACCATCGCGTTGACAAAGTATGAGATAACCAGTTGGCTGTTGGATTTCGTTTCTTTATTGTCTACGCAACATCCAGACAAAGGGGAGTCAAGAAGACAAGAGAACATTAAATGTTGGAAAGTTTGCTGTTTGAACGATCTGACTTCCTTAATCGCTTCAACCTTGACATTATTAACAGTTTGGTATATATCCATGCCCGTTCTCAGAACCGTGATTGCTCTATCTTTGTTAGTTCTCATCGTATTTGAGCGACTGAACACATTGGTATAGCCTATCACGGTTATCTTACATTTTATATCACCTCTGTTGTTGTACTGTGCGACTTGGTCAGCGCAGGAGTAAGGACACCCAGGAATATCAGCACATGGTATGAAAAACGAATACAAATAAACTTGACAATTGTTATCGTTTCCATTGACTTTGTGGAAATTCTTTATCAGTCTTTCTATGATGCCTGTATTGACCAATCTATATTCCCCATGCCACGGGTGATTTTTATACTTATTTTCATTTTTCCATTCGCTTTGCCGCCATGTTTCTTCGTTTATCTTGTTTAAAATTACGGCACTTGTGCTGCACTCAGTTATTTTTTCCTCTGTGTTTGGTTTATTAGGACAACCTTGTAAAATCGTTTTAGATAATTCTTTCGGTTTGGAGAGAGCATTGTCCGATAACACCGCTGCAACAAGATACTGTCCTCTTCCACTTTCTTTCCCCGTTATAACTGTGTTTATCTTGCTACCCCAGTCCTGCATTTGACTTAGAATTGCTATATCATTGTCTTTAAGACAGTTACTGTCATTTATCAGTTGAAAGAAAAAAAGAAACCGAAAAAATAAAAAGAACATGTTGACTATAAGATCTCACTGTAAGTGATTTTTGCTATTTCTTATATATCCTCCGTGTAGTGTCTTTGCGGCAATGTTGCAATCTGAAATGTATAGAATATGCAAAGTACAAATGTAATGAAAAAATATCAATTACAACCATAATTTTCAAACAGGTCTAAACTGTGTATTTGACATCTGAGATGATAAAATAACCGTTGAGTATTGCCCAAGAGATCAAAAACTGATTCCAGTGAAAGATTACCAGAATGGTATATATTCAGCACATGTATTCTGTAAATGAAATATTTCAAGAAATAAAACGATTAGTTGAGGTAAGCAGTTTGAAAATTATTGATAAATGATCATAACAGCAGTCATTTTATACAGAAATAATTTGAAGTGTAGTACATATGTTATCGTTTTATATCGAATATTCAAGTTTGATTATAGTTATATACCGTATCTTTAAGTTTGAATATCTTTATATGCCCTATATACAAGTGTGATTATCGTTATATACCGTATCTTTAAGTTTGAATATCTTTATATGCCCTATATACAAGTGTGATTATCGTTATACAACTAACATCTAAGGATGATTGTCGTTATATCAAAGTTTGATAATATTATATACACTATATCTAAGTTTGAATACCGTTATAAACCCTATATCTAAGTTTGATTGTCGTTATACAAAATATATCCAAGTGTGGTTGCCGTCATATACGTTATATCAACGTATGATCATCGTTATAATATCATACATTATATCCCAGTTTGGGTATCTTTATATACCTCATATCTATGTTTGATATCGTTATATACCTTATATACATGTTTGCTTATGGTTATATACACTATATCCAAGTTTATTTGTTATTATATACCTTATATCCAAGTTTATTTGTTATTATATACCTTATATCCAAGTGTGATTGTTATTACATACCTTATATCCAAGTGTGATTGTCATTATATACCTTATATCCAAGTGTGATTGTCATTACATTCCTTATATCCAAGTGTGATTATCATTACATACCATATATCCAAGTTTATTTGTTATTATATACCTTATATTCAAGTGTGATTGTCATTATATACCTTATATCCAAGTGTGATTGTCATTACATACCTTATATCCAAGTGTGATTGTCATTACATTCCTTATATCCAAGTTTGATTGTCATTACATACCATATATCCAAGTGTGATTGTCATTATATACCTTATATCCAAGTGTGATTGTCATTATATACCTTATATCAAAGTTTGATTGTCATTACATACCTTATATCCAAGTTTGATTATCGTTATATACATGTACCTTATATCCAAGTGTGATTGTCATTACATACCTTATATCCAAGTGTGATTTTCATTATATACCTTATATCCAAGTGTGATTGTCATTACATACCTTCTATTCAAGTGTGATTGTCATAACATACCATATATCCAAGTCTGATACCTTATATCCAAGTATGAATGTCATAACATACCTTATATCCAAGTGTGATTGTCATAACATACCATATATCCAAGTCTGATACCTTATATCCAAGTGTGATTGTCATAACATACCATATATCCAAGTCTGATACCTTATATCCAAGTGTGATTGTCATTACATACCTTATATCCAAGTGTGATTGTCATAACATATCATATATCCAAGTCTGATACCTTATATCCAAGTGTGATTGTCATTACATACCTTATATCCAAGTGTGATTGTCATAACATACCATATATCCAAGTCTGATACCCTATATCCAATTGTGATTGCAATAACATACCTTATATCCAAGTGTAATTGTCATTACATACCATATATCCAAGTGTGATTGTCATTTTATACCATATATCCTAGTGTGAGTGTCATAACATACCTTATATCCAAGTGTGATTGTCATTACATACCATATATCCAAGTGTGATTGTCATTACATACCTTATATCCAAGTGTGATTGTCATTACATACTATATATCAAAGTGTGATTGTCATTACATACCTTATATCCAAGTGTGATTGTCATAACATACCTTATATCCAAGTGTGATTGTCATTACATACCTTATATCCAAGTGTGATTGTCATTACATACCTTATATCCAAGTGTGATTGTCATTACATACCTTATATCCAAGTGTGATTATCATAACATACCATATATCCAAGTCTGATACTTTATATCCAAGTGTGATTGTCATTATATACCTTATAGCAAAATGTGATTGTCATTACATACCTTATATCCAAGTGTGATTGTCATAACATACCTTATATCTAAGTGTGATACCTAATATCCAAATGTGATTGTCATTATATACATCATATACAAGTGTGATTGTCATTATATACCTTATATCCAAGTGTGATTGTCATTACATACCATATATTCAAGTGTGATTGTCATTACATACCTTATATCCAAGTGTGATTGTCATTATATACCTTATATCCAAGTGTGATTGTCATTATATACCTTATATCCAAGTGTGATTGTCATTACATACAATATATTCAAGTGTGATTGTCATAATATACCTTATATCCAAGTGTGATTGTCATAACATACCTTATATCAAAGTGTGATTGTCATTACATACCTTATATCCAAGTGTAATTGTCATTAAATACCATATATCCAAGTGTTATTGTCATTACATACCTTATATCCAAGTGTGATTGTCATTACATACCATATATCCAAGTGTGATTGTCATTACATACCTTATATCCAAGTGGGATTGTCATTACATACCTTATATCCAAGTGTAATTGTCATTACATACCATATATTCAAGTGTGATCGTCATTACATACCTTATATCCAAGTGTGTTACCTTATATCCAAATGTGATTTTCATTACATACCATATATTCAAGTGTGATTGTAATAATATACCTTATATCCAAGTGTGATTGTCATAACATACCTTATATCCAAGTGTAATTGTCATTACATACCTTATATCCATGTGTAATTGTCATTTTATACCTTATATCCTAGTGTGATTGTCATAACATATCTTATATCCAAGTGTGATTGTCATTACATACCATATATCCAAGTGTGATTGTCATAATATACCTTATATCCAAGTGTAATTGTCATTACATACCATATATCCAAGTGTGATTGTCATAATATACCATATATCCAAGTGTGATTGTCATTATATACCTTATAGCAAAATGTGATTGTCATTACATACCTTATATCGAAGTGTGATTGTCATAACATACCTTATATCCAAGTGTGATACCTTATATCCAAGTATGATTGTCATTACATACTATATATCCAAGTATGATTGTTTTAATATACCTTTTATCCAAGTGTGATTGTCATTACATACTTTATATTCAAGTGTGATTGTCATAACATACCTTATATCCAACTGTGATACCTTATATCCAAGTATGATTGCCATTACATACTATATATCCAAGTGTGATTGTTTTAATATACCTTTTATCCAAGTGTGATTGTCATTACATACCTTATATTCAAGTGTGATTGTCATTACATACCTTATATCCAAGTGTGATTGTCATTACATACCTTATATCCAAGTGTGATTGTCATTATATACCTTATATCCAAGTTTGATTGTCATTATATACCTTATATCCAAGTTTGATTATCGTTATATACCTTATGTCTAAGTGTGATCATCAATATATACCTTATATCCAAGTGTGATTGCCGTTATATATCTTACATCCACGTGTGATCATCGTAATATACTTTATATCTCAATGTGACTATCGTTATATACTTTATATCTTTTTTTTGATGATCGTTATAAACCCTATATCCAAGTGTGATTGTTCGTTATATACATTATATCCAAGTTTGATTGTCGTTACATACCTTATATCCAAGTGTGATTGAGGTAATATATCTTACATCCACATTAGATCATCGTTATATACCTTATATCCAAGTGTGTTTATCGTTATATATCTGTATATCCAAGTTTGATTATCGTTATAAACCTCATATCCAAGTTTGATTATCGTTATATTTCTTGAATCCACGTGTGTTCATCGTTATATACCTTATATCCAAGTGTGATTGCCGTTAAATACCTTACATCCACGTGTGATCATCGTTATATACATTATATCCAAGTGTGACCATCATTATATACCTTACTTCCAAGTGTGATTACAGTATATACCTTACATTCAAGTGTGAGTGTCGTTATATACCTTATATCCAAGTTTGATTGTCAGTTAATACCTAAGTTTTAAGTGTGATTGCCGTTATATATCTTACATCTACGTGTGATCATCGTTATATACCTTATATCCAAGTTTTTTTATCGTCATATACCTTATTGCAAAGTGTGATCATCGTTATATACATTTAACATCCAATTGTGCTCATTGTTATTTACCTTACATCCACGTGTGATCTTATATACCCTATATCTATGTTTGATTACAATAACGGTTATATACCCTATATCCAAGTGTGACCATCATTACATACCTTACTTCCAAGTGTGATTACAGTATATACCTTACATTCAAGTGTGATCATCGTTATATACCTTACATCCAAGTGTGATTGCAGTGATATATCCAAGTTTGATAACCATTATATACCCTATATCGAAGTTTGATTATCTTTTAAATGATATACCTCATATTTAAGTCTGATCATCGTTATATACCTTACATCCACATCTGATCATCGTTATATGCCCAATATCAAAGTGTGATTATCGTTATATGCCCTATATCTTTGTTTGATTACAGTAACTGTTGTATATCCTATATATAAATGTGGCCATCATTATGTTCCTTACATCCAAGTGTAATTACAGTATATAACTAACACCCAAGTGTGATAATCGTTATATACCTGACATTCAAGTTTGATTGCCGTTATATACCATACATCCGGGTGTGATAATCATAATATATATTTTTTTATCCAAGTTTGATTATCGTTATATATCTTACATCCACGTGTGATCATCGTTATATACCTTATATCCAAGTGTGAGTGTCGTTATATACCTTATATCTGGGTGTGATAATCGTAATATATAATATATAATTATTATTATATTATATTATGTATATCCAAGTTTGATAATCGTTATATACCTGACATTCAAGTTTGATTGCCGTTATATACCTTACATCCGGGTGTGATAATCATAATATATATTTTTTTATCCAAGTTTGATTATCGTTATATATCTTACATCCACGTGTGATCATCGTTATATACCTTATATCCAAGTGTGAGTGTCGTTATATACCTTATATCTAAGTGTGAGTGTCGTTATATACCTTATATCCAAGTTTGATTGTCATTATATACCTTATTTCCGGGTGTGATTTTCGTTATATATCCTAAATCCACGTGTGATCATCGTTATATACCTTATATCCAAGTGTGATTATCGTTATATATGTATATCCAATTTTGATTATCGTTATATATCTTACATCCACGTGTGACCATCGTTATATACCTTATATCCAAGTGTGAGTGTCTTATATACCTTATATCCAAGTTTGATTGTCATTATATACCTTATTTCCGGGTGTGATTGTCGTTATATATCTTACATCCACGTGTGACCATCGTAATATACCTTATATCCAAGTGTGAGTGTCGTTATATACCTTATATCCAAGTGTGATCATCGTTATATACCCTACATCCAAGTGTGATTATCGTTATATACACTATATCTATGTTTGATTACAGTAACGGTTATATACTCTATTTCCAAGTGTGACTATCGCTATATACTTTACATCCAAGTCTGATTACAGTATATACCTTAAATTCAAGTGTGATCATCGTGATATACCTTATTTCCAAGAGTGATCATCGTTATATACATCTTACATCCAAGTGTGATCATCGTTAAATACTTTACATCCACGTGTGATCATCGTTATATACCCTACATCCAAGTGTGATTATCGTTATATACACTATATCTATGTTTGATTACCCTAACGGTTATATACTCTATTTCCAAGTGTGACTATCGCTATATACCTTACATCCAAGTATGATTACAGTATATACCTTACATTCAAGTGTGATCATCGTGATAACCTTATTTCCAAGAGTGATCATCGTTATATACATCTTACATCCAAGTGTGATCATCGTTATATACTTTACATCCACGTGTGATCATCGTTATATACCCTACATCCAAGTGTGATTATCGTTATATACACTATATCTATGTTTGATTACAGTAACGGTTATATACTTTATTTCCAAGTGTGAACATCGCTGTATACCTTACATCCAAGTATGATTACAGTATATACCTTACATTCAAGTGTGATCATCGTGATATACATCTTACATCCAAGTGTGATTATGGTTATATACCTTACATTCAAGTGTGAGTATCGTTATATACCTTATATCCAAGTGTGATTATCGTTTTACATGTATATCCAAGTTCGATTACCATTATATACCCTATATCGAAGTTTGATCATCGTTATATATCTATATCCAAGTTTGAATATCGTTATTTACCTTATTATCGTTATATACCTAACATTCAAGTGTGATTATCGTTATATACCTTATATCTAAGATTAAATATAGTTATATACCTTCTATCCAAGTTTGATAACCGTATACTTGGTTAATGGTCTTGAGAAAATGTTTTGCGTTACCATGGCTAAGAGGATATAACGAAAGAATACAACAAAATATTATATTGTAAAGCCACTTTTTATGAAGTAAACTTTAATGCGAAAATGGATTTTAAATTCATTTTGGTATAAAACACCAACACTTTTGTTATCCAAGTACTGTTAGAGCAATACGCATACTAAATATATATTTATTGGAATTTTACAGCAACATAAAGTAATATGTATGGTACATAGTGTGTATGGTGAATATGATGAATGAAGCGGCCAAATTAGTAGTGTACGTCATCATATATCTAACAGCTACATAAGTAGTGTGCTTTACTGTGTAGTGTCCTTTACTGTGTATGGGACAGAAACATAAGAAGTGTGTATTCATGAATATGTCACAGCTATATAAGTAGTGTGCGACAATATGTATGGTATATTCTACATAAGTAGTGTTCGACAATATGTACGGTATATTCTACATAAGTAGTGTGCGACAATATGTATGGTATATTCTACATAAGAAGTGTGCGACAATATGTACGGTATATTCTACATAAGTAGTGTGCGACAATATGTACGGTATATTCTACATAAGAAGTGTGCGACAATATGTACGGTATATTCTACATAAGCAGTGTGCGACAATATGTAGGGTATATTCAACATAAGCAGTGTGCGACAATATGTAGGGTATATTCAACATAAGTAGTGTGCTATCATTGTGATACTGTGTATGGGGAGGACAGAACAATATTGTTAAGTAATGTGTATGGGTCAATCAAATAGGGAGTAAACCTTAACATATATGGGTCAGCCACATAAGGAGTGTGCCTTAATGTATATTGGTCAGACATATAAAGACTATGACTTAATGTATATGGGTCAGTCATATAAGGAGTATGCCTTAATGTATATGGGTCAGTCATATAAGGAATAAAACTTTATGTGTATGGGTCAGTCACATAAGGAGTTTGCCTTAATGTATATGGGTCAGTCATATAAGGAGTATAACTTTATGTGTATGGGTCAGTCACATAAGGAGTGTGCCTTAATGTATATTGGTCAGTCATATAAAGACTATGACTTAATGTATATGGGTCAGTCATATAAGGAGTATGCCTTAATGTATATGGGTCAGTCATAAAAGGAATAAAACTTTATGTGTATGGGTCAGTCACATAAGGAGTTTGCCTTAATATATATGGGTCAGTCATATAAGGAGTATAACTTTATGTGTATGGGTCAGTCACATAAGGAGTGTGCCTTAATGTATATTGGTCAGTCATATAAAGACAATGACTTAATGTATATGGGTCAGTCATATAAGGAGTATGCCTTAATGTATATGGGTCAGTCATATAAGGAATAAAACTTTATGTCTATGGGTCAGTCACATAAGGAGTTTGCCTTAATGTATATGGGTCAGTCATATAAGGAGTATAACTTTATGTGTATGGGTCAGTCACATAAGGAGTTTGCCTTAATGTATATTGGTCAGTCATATAAAGACTATGACTTAATGTAAATGGGTCAGTCATATAAGGAGTATGCCTTAATGTATATGGGTCAGTCATATAAGGAATATAACTTTATGTGTATGGGTCAGTCACATAAGGACTTTGCCTTAATGTATATGGGTCAGTCATACCAGGAGTATACCTTAATATATATGGGTCAGTCACATAAGGAGTAGGCCTTTATGCATATGGGTCAGTCAAAAAAGGAGTATACCTTATTGTATATGGGGCGGTCACATAAGAAGTATACCTTAATGTGTATGGGGCGGAGTATACCTTAAAGTGTAGGGGTTGTCACATAAGGAGTATACCTTAATGTGTATTGGTCAGTCAAATAAGGAGTATACTTTAAAATATATAGGTCAGTCACATAAGAAGTATGCCCAAATGTGTATGGGTCAGTCACATAAGGAGTATACCTTAATGTGTATGGGTCAGTCACATAAGGAGTATACCTTAATATATATGGGTCAGTCACATAAGGAGTATAACTTTATGGATAAGGGTCAGTCACATAAGGAGTATACCTTTATGTGTATGGGTCAGTCACATAAGGAGTATACCTTAATGTGTATGGGTCAGTCACATAAGAAGTATATCTTAATGGATATGGGTCAGTCACGTAAGGAGTATACCTTTATGTGTATGGATCAGTCACATAAAAAGTATACCTTAATGTGTATGGGTCAGTCACATAAGGAGTAAACCTTAATTTGTATGGGTCAGTCACATAAGGAGTATACATTAATGTGTATTGGTCAGTCACATAGGCAGTATACCTTAATGTGTATTAGTCAGTCACATAAGGAGTATGCCTTAATGTGTATGGGTCAGTTACATAAGGAGTATGCCTTAATGTGTATGGGTCAGTCATATAAGAAGTATACCTTCATGAATATGGGTCAGTCACAAAGGGAGTATACTTTTATGTGTATGGGTCAGTCACATAAGGATTATGCCTTAATGTATATGGGTCAGTCATATAAGGAGTATAACTTTATGTGTATGGGTCAGTCACATAAGGAGTGTGCCTTAATGTATATTGGTCAGTCATATAAAGACTATGACTTAATGTATATGGGTCAGTCATATAAGGAGTATGCCTTAATGTATATGGGTCAGTCATAAAAGGAATAAAACTTTATGTGTATGGGTCAGTCACATAAGGAGTTTGCCTTAATATATATGGGTCAGTCATATAAGGAGTATAACTTTATGTGTATGGGTCAGTCACATAAGGAGTGTGCCTTAATGTATATTGGTCAGTCATATAAAGACAATGACTTAATGTATATGGGTCAGTCATATAAGGAGTATGCCTTAATGTATATGGGTCAGTCATATAAGGAATAAAACTTTATGTCTATGGGTCAGTCACATAAGGAGTTTGCCTTAATGTATATGGGTCAGTCATATAAGGAGTATAACTTTATGTGTATGGGTCAGTCACATAAGGAGTTTGCCTTAATGTATATTGGTCAGTCATATAAAGACTATGACTTAATGTAAATGGGTCAGTCATATAAGGAGTATGCCTTAATGTATATGGGTCAGTCATATAAGGAATATAACTTTATGTGTATGGGTCAGTCACATAAGGACTTTGCCTTAATGTATATGGGTCAGTCATACCAGGAGTATACCTTAATATATATGGGTCAGTCACATAAGGAGTAGGCCTTTATGCATATGGGTCAGTCAAAAAAGGAGTATACCTTATTGTATATGGGGCGGTCACATAAGAAGTATACCTTAATGTGTATGGGGCGGAGTATACCTTAAAGTGTAGGGGTTGTCACATAAGGAGTATACCTTAATGTGTATTGGTCAGTCAAATAAGGAGTATACTTTAAAATATATAGGTCAGTCACATAAGAAGTATGCCCAAATGTGTATGGGTCAGTCACATAAGGAGTATACCTTAATGTGTATGGGTCAGTCACATAAGGAGTATACCTTAATATATATGGGTCAGTCACATAAGGAGTATAACTTTATGGATAAGGGTCAGTCACATAAGGAGTATACCTTTATGTGTATGGGTCAGTCACATAAGGAGTATACCTTAATGTGTATGGGTCAGTCACATAAGAAGTATATCTTAATGGATATGGGTCAGTCACGTAAGGAGTATACCTTTATGTGTATGGATCAGTCACATAAAAAGTATACCTTAATGTGTATGGGTCAGTCACATAAGGAGTAAACCTTAATTTGTATGGGTCAGTCACATAAGGAGTATACATTAATGTGTATTGGTCAGTCACATAGGCAGTATACCTTAATGTGTATTAGTCAGTCACATAAGGAGTATGCCTTAATGTGTATGGGTCAGTTACATAAGGAGTATGCCTTAATGTGTATGGGTCAGTCATATAAGAAGTATACCTTCATGAATATGGGTCAGTCACAAAGGGAGTATACTTTTATGTGTATGGGTCAGTCACATAAGGATTATGCCTTAATGTGTATTTGTCAGTCACATAAGGAGTGTGCCATAATGTGTATGGGTCAGTCACATAAGGAGTATGCTTAAATGTGTACGGGTCAGTCACATAGGGAGTATACCTTAATTCGTATGGGTCAGTCACATAAGAAGTATATCTTAATGTGTATGGGTCAGTCACATAAGGAGTTTATCTTAATGTGTATAGATCAGTCACATAGGGAATATACCTTTATGTGTATGGGTCAGTCACATAGTGAATATACCTTAATATGTATGGGTCAGTCACATAGTGAATAAACCTTAATATGTATGGGTCAGTCACATAACGAGTTTATCTTAATGTGTATAGGTCAGTCACATAGGGAATATACTTTATGTGTATGGGTCAGTCACATAGTGAATATACCTTAATATGAATGGGTCAGTCACATAAGAAGTATACCTTAATGTATATGGGTCAGTCACATAGGGAGTATGCCTAAATGTATATGGGTCAGTCACATAAGGAATTTACATTAATGTATATTGGTCAGTCACATAAAGAGTATACCAAAATGTGTATTGGTCAGTCACATAAGGAGTATACCTTAATGTGTATGTGTTGTCACATAAGGAGACTACCTTAATTTGTATAGGGTTGTCACATAAAGAGTATACCTTAATGTGTATGGGTCAGTCACATAGGGAGTATGCCTTCATGTGTATGGGTCAGTCACATAAGGAGTATACCTTTATGTGTATGGGTCAGTCACATAAGGAGTATATCTTAAAATATATGGGTCAGTCACATATGGAGTATGCCTAAATATGTATGGGTCAGTCACATAAGGAGTATGCCTTAATGTGTATGGGTCAGTCACATATGGAGTATGCCTAAATATGTATAGGTCAGTGAAATAAGGAGTATACCTTTATTTTTATGAGTCAGTCACATAAGGAGTATACCTTAATGTGTATGGGTCAGTCACATAAGAAGTATACCTTAATGTGTATGGGTCAGTTACATAAGAAGTATACCTTTATGTGTATGGGTCAGTCACATAAGAAGTATACCTTAAAGTATATGGGTCAGTCATGTAAGGAGTATACATTAATGTGTATGGATCAGTCACATAAGGAGTATACATTAATGTGTATGGGTCAGTCACATAGGGAGTATACCTTGTTTTGTATGGGTCAGTCACATAAGGAGTATGCCTTAATGTATATGGATCAGTCATATAAGGAGTATACCTTTATGTTTATGGGTCAGTCACATGAGGAGTATACCTTGATATATATGGGTCAGTCACATAAGGATTATGCCTTAATGTTTATGTGTCAGTCACAAAAGTATTATACCTTATTGTCTATGGGGCGGTCACATAAGAAGTATACCTTAATGTTTATGGGGTGGAGTATACCTTAATGTGTAGGGGTTGTGACATAAGGATCATACCTTAATGTGTATTGATCAGTCACATAAGGAGTATAACTTAAAATATATGGGTCAGTCACATAAGGAGTATGCCTAAATGTGTATGGGTCAGTCACATAAGGAGAATACATGAATGTGTATGGGTCAGTCACATAAGGAAAATACCTTTATGTGTAAAGGTCAGTCACATCAGAAGTATACCTTTATGTGTATGGGTCAGTCATATAAGATGTATACCTTAATGTGTATTGGTCAGTCACATAAGAAGTAAACCTTAATGTATATGGGTCAGTCACGTAAGGAGTATAACTTTATGTGTATGGATCAGTCACATAAGAAGTATACCTTAATGTGTATTCTTCAGTCACATAAGAAGCAAACCTTAATGTATATGGGTCAGTCACATAAGAAGTATACCTTAATATATATGGGTCAGTCACATAAGGAGTATACCTTTATTTGTAAAGGTCAGTCACATAAGGAGTATACCTTAATGTGTATGGGTCAGTCACATAAGAAGTAAACCTTAATGTGTATTTGTCAGCCACATAAGAAGTTAACCTTAATGTATATGAGTCAGTCGCATAAGAAGTATATCTTCATGTATATGGGTCAGTCACGTAAGGAGTATATCTTTATGTGTATGGATCAGTCACGTAAGAAGTAAACCTTAATGTGAATTGGTCAGTCACATAACAAGTTTACCTTAATGTATATGGGTCAGTCACTTAAGAAGTATATCTTCATGTATATGGGTTAGTCATGTAAGGAGTATACCTTTATGTGTATAGGTCAGTCGCATAAGGAGTATACCTTAATGTGTATTGGTCAGTCACATAAGGATTATACCTTTTTGTGTATGGGTAAGTCACATAAGGAGTAAACCTTAATGTGTATGGATCAGTGACATAAGAATTATACCTTAACGTGTTTTGGTCAGTCACATAAGAAGTATACCTTAATGTTTATTGGTCAGTCACATAAGAAGTATACCTTAATGTGTATGGGTCAGTCACATAAGAAGTATACCTTAATGTTTATGGGTCAGTCACGTAAGAAGTATACCTTAATGTATATGGGTCAAACACATAAGGAATATACCTTAATGTGTATGGGTCAGTCACATAAGCAGTATAACTTAATGTGTATTGGTCAGTCACATAAGGAGTATGCCATAATGTCTATGGGTCAGTCACATAAGGAGTATGCCTAAATGTGTATGGGTCAGTCACATAAGAAGTATACCTTAATATATATGGGTCAGTCACATAAGGAGTATACCTTAATGTATATGGGTCAGTCACTTAAGGAATATGCCTTATTGTGAATTTGTCAGTCACATAAGGAGAATGCCTTAATGTGTATTGGTCAGTCACATAAGGAGTATGCCTAAATGTATATGGGTCAGTGACATAGGGAGTATATCTTAATGTGTATGGGTCAGTCACATAAGAAGTATACCTTAATGTGTATTGGTCAGTCACATAAGGAGTTTATCTTAATGTGTTTAGGTCAGTCACATAGGGAGTATACCTTAATGTGTATGGGTATGTCACATAAAGAGTATACCTTAATGTGACTGGGTCAGTCATATAAGGGGTATACCTTAATGTGTATGGGTTAGTCACATAAGCAGTATACCTTAATGTGTATTGGTCAGTCACATAAGGAGTATGCCTTAATGTGTATGGGTCAGTCACATAGGGAGTGTACCGTAATATGTATGGCTTAGTCACATAATGAGTATATCTTAATACGTATGGGTCAGTCACATAAGAAAGATACCTTTATGTGTATGGGTCAGTCACATAAGGAGTATGCATAAATCTGTATGGGTCAGTCACATAGGGAGTATACCTTAATGTGTATGGGTCAGTTACATAGGGAGTATGCCTAAATGTGTATGGGTCAGTCACATAAGGAGTTTACCTTAATGTGTATTAGTCAGTCACAAAAGGAGTTTACGTTAATGTGTAATGGTCAGTCACATAGGGAGAATACCTTAATATGTATTGTTTGTCACATAAGTAGTATACCTTAATATATATGTGTTGTCACATAAGGAGTATACCTTAATTTGTATAGGGTTGTCATATAAAGAGTATATTTTAATGTGTATTGGTCAGTCACATAGGGAGTATACCTTAATGTGTATTGGTCAGTCACAGAAGGAGTATTCCTTTATGTGTATGAGTCAGTCACATAAGGAGTATGCCTAAATGTGTATGGGTCAGTCACATAGGGAGTATACTTTAATGTATATGAGTCAGTCACATAGGGAGTATGCCTAAATGTGTATGGGTCAGTCACATAGGGAGTTTGCCTAAATGTGTATGGGTCAGTCACATAGGGAGTTAACCTTAATGTATATGGGTCAGTCACATAGGGAGTATGCCTTAATGTGTATGGGTCAGTGACAAAAGGAATATGCTTTAATGTATATGGGTCAGTTATATAAGAACTATACCTTAATGTATATATGTCAGTCACATAAGAAGTATACTTTAATGTATATGGGTCAGTCTCATAAGGAGTATACTTTAATGTATATGGGTCAGTCACATAAGGAGTATACTTTTATGTAAATGGTCAGTCACATAAGGAGTATACCTTAGTGTATATGGATCAGTCACATAAGGAGTATACCGTAATGTATATTGGTCAGTCAGATAAGAAGTATACCTTAATATACATGTGGCAGTCACATTAATAGCATGCGTTAATATGTATGATGCTGCCACATAAGTAGTGTATGTAAATGGGTATGATGTGGCCACAACAGAAGTGAACTTTTATGTGTATGGAGCAGCTACATAAGTATTGTACGTTAATGTGTATAATGTAGTTACATAAGTATTGTATGTTATAGTGTATTTTGCAGCAACATAAATAGTGTATGTTAATATGTATCTTGCAGTCATATAAGAGGTGTACGTTAGTGTATGATGTACAGCCATATATGTGGTGTACGTTAACGTTCATGGTGCAGTCATATAAGACATGTACGGTAATGTGTATGATGCAGTTATATTAGAGGTGTACAAAAGTGTTTATGGTACAGTCATATAAGTAATGTACGTTAACCGGTTAGAGGCTGTCACATAAATAGTGTACGTCAATATCTACGGTGCAGCCATTTAAGTAATGTACGTCATTGAGTATTTTACTGTCATATAAATAGGGTTCGTCACATAAGTAGTGTATGTCATTGAATATTTTACAGTCATATAAATAGGGTTCGTCACATAAGTAGTGTATGTCACTGAATATTTTACAGTCATATAAATAGGGTTCGTCACATAAGTAGTGTGTGTCATTGAATATTTTACAGCCTGGCCCATATAAATAGTGAACATCAATATAAATATGTTGCATTCACATGAGCAGTGTACATTAACGTGTATCAAGCAGCGACCTAAGTAGTGTGTTTTAAAGAAAATGGTGAAGACACATAAGTAGTGTACGCCATTGTGTATATTGTAGTCAAATTACTAAAGATTGCCCAAATTGTGTATGGTGGAGCCACATAAATAGTGAACGCTAGTGTGTATGTTGCAGCCATACAAGTAGTGTACGTTAGTGTGTATTGTGTAGCCACAAATATAGTGTACGCAAGTGTGTATTGTGCAGCCACATATGTAGTGTACGCTAGTGTGTATGATGCAGCCACAGAAGTAATGTACGCTAGTGTGTAAGTGTGTATGGTGCAACCACAGAAGTAGTGTAAGATAGTGTGGATGGTGCAGCCAAATAAGAAGTGTATGCCAGTGTGTATGGTGCAGCAACATAAGTAGTGTACGTTAGTGTATGGTGCAGCCATAAACGTAGTGTACGTTAGTATTTATGTTGCAGCCATATACATGTAAGTACTGTACGTTAGAATGAATGTAACAGCCACATAAGTAGTGTACGCTAGTGTGTATGGTGGAGATACATAAGTACTGTATGCTTGATTGTATGGTGCAGCCACATAAGTAGTGTACGTTTGTATGAATGGTGCAGCCACATAAGTAGTGTTCGCTAGTGTGTATGTTGTGCCATATTAGTAGTGTAGATTAGTGTGAATGTTACAGCCACATAAGTATTCTACACTAGTGTATACAGTGCAACGACAGAAATAGTGTACGTTGATGTGAATGGTGCAGTCACATAAGTAGTGTACGCTAGTGTGTATGGTGCAGCCACATATAAAGTGTACGCTAGTCTGAATGGTAAAGGCATATAAGTAGTGTACGTTAGTGTGTACAGTGCAACCACAGAAATCGTTAACATTAATGTGAATGGTGCAGCCACATATGTAGTGTAAGCAAGTGTGTATGACGCAGCCACATATGTAAAGTACGCTAGTGATATGGTGAAGCCATAGAAGTAGTGTACGTTAGTGTGTATAGTGCAACAACAGAAGAAGTGTACGGTAGTGTGAATGATGCAGCCACATAAGTAGTGAACGTTAGAGTGTAAGTGTGTATAGTTCAATCACAGAAATAGTGTACGTAAGTGTGAATGGTGCAGCCAAATAAGTAGTGTACGCCAGTGTGTATGGTGCATCAACATAAGTAGTGTACGCTAGTGTATGGTGCAGCAATATAAGTAGTGTACGTTAGTGTGAATGGTGCAGCCACATAAGTAGTGTATGCTAGTGTGTGTGGTGCAGCCAAATAAGCAGTGTACGTTAGTGTGAATGGTGCAGCCATATAAGTAGTGTACGTTAGCGTGAATGATGCAGTCATATAAGTAGTGTATGCTAGTGTGTGTGGTGCAGCCAAATAAGCAGTGTACGCTAGTGTGAATGGTGCAGCCACATAAGTAGTGTATGCTAGTGTGTGCGGTGCAGCCAAATAAGCAGTGTACGTTAGTGTGAATGGTGCAGCGACATAAGTAGTGTACGTTAGCGTGAATGGTGCAGTCATATAAGTAGTGTATGCTAGTGTGTGCGGTGCAGCCAAATAAGCAGTGTACGCTAGTGTGAATGGTGCAGTCACATAAGTAGTGTATGCTAATGTGTGCGGTGCAGCCAAATAAGCAGTGTACATTAGTGTGAATGGTGCAGCGACATAAGTAGTGTACGTAAGTGTGAATGGTGCAGCCACATAAGTAGTGTACGCCAGTGTGTATGGTGCATCAACATAAGTAGTGTACGCTAGTGTATGGTGCAGCCACATAAGTAGTGTATGCTAGTGTGTGAGGTGCAGCCAAATAAGCAGTGTACGTTAGTGTGAATGGTGCAGCCACATAAGTAGTGTATGCTAGTGTGTGCGGTGCAGCCAAATAAGCAGTGTACGCTAGTGTGAATGGTTCAGCCACATAAGTAATGTACGTAAGTGTGAATGGTGCAGCCACATAAGTAGTGTACGCCAATGTGTATGGTGCATCAACATAAGTAGTGTACGCTAGTGTATGTTGCAGCCACATAAGTAGTGTATGCTAGTGTGTGCGGTGCAGCCAAATAAGCAGTGTACGCAAGTGTGAATGGTGCAGCCACATAAGTAGTGTACGCTAGTGTGAATGGTGCAGCCACATAAGTAGTGTACGTAAGTGTGAATGGTGCAGCCACATAAGTAGTGTACGTCAGTGTGCATGGTGCATCAACATAAGTAGTGTACGCTAGTGTATGGTGCAGCAATATAAGTATTGTACGTTAGTGTGAATGGTGCAGCCACATAAGTAGTGTATGCTAGTGTGTGCGGTGCAGCCAAATAAGCAGTGTACGCTAGTGTAAAGGGTTCAGCCATATAAGAAGTGTACATATGTGTGAATGGTGCACTCACATAAGTAATGTACGCTAGTGTTTATGTTGCGCCATATAAGTAGTGTACATCATTGTAAATGCTGCAGCCACATAAGTAAGGTACACTAGTGTGCATGGTGCAGCCACATATGTAGTGTATGTTAGTGTGTATGGTGCAGCCACATAAGTAGTGTACGCTAGTGTGCATGGTGCAGCCACATAAGTAGTGTATGTTAGTGTGTATGGTGCAGCAACATAAGTAGAGTACGTTAGTTGATGGTGCTGCCATAAACGTAGTGTACGTTGGTTTTTTTATGTTGCAGCCATATAAGTACTGTACGTTAGAGTGAATGGTACAACCATATAAATAGTGTACGCTAGTGTGTATGATGGAAAATCATAAGTACTGTACGCTAGTGTGTTTGTTGCAGCCATATAAGTAGTGTATGCCAGTGTGTATGGTGCAGCAACATAAGTAGTGTACGCTAGTCTATGGTTCAGCCATATAAGTAGTGTACGTTAGTGTGAATGGTGCAGCCACATGAGTAGTATACGTTAGTGTGTACAGTGCAACGACAGAAGTAGTGTACGTTGATGTGAATGGTGCAGTCACATAATTAGTGTACGCTAGTGTGTATGGTGCAGCCACATATAAAGTGTACGCTAGTCTGTATGGTAAAGGCATATAAGTAGTGTACGTTAGTGTGTGCAGTGCAACCACAGAAGTAGTTAACGTTAATGTGAATGGTGCAGCCACATAAGTAGTGTACGCTAGTGTGTTTTCCGCAACCACATAAGTAGTGAACGCTAGTGTGTATGGTGCAGCTACATAAGTAGTGTACGTTAGTGTGTACAGTGCAACCACAGAAGTAGTTTACGTTAGTGTAAATGGTGCAGCCACATAAGTAGTGTACGCTATTGTGTTTTCTGCAACCACATAAGTAGTGTACGCTATTGTAAATGGTGCAACCACATAAGTAGTGAACGTTAGTGTGTATGGTGTAGCCACATGAGTATTGTACGCTAAAATGTATGGTGCAACCACATAAGTAGTGTACGTTAGTGTGTATGGTACAACGTTATAAGCATTATACGCTAGTGTGTATGGTACAGCCATATAATCTCTGTACGCTAGTGTATATGTTGCATCCAAATAATGAGTGTACGGTAGTGTGTATGCTGCAGCCATATAAGTAGTTTACGTAAATTGGAATGATGCAGCAACATAAGCAGTGTGCACTAGTTTGTATGGGCAGCCACATAAGTAGTGTACGGTAGTGTGTATGGTGCAGTCATATAATTAGTGTACGTTAGTGTGAATGGTGCAGCCACATACGTTGTGTACGCCAGTTTGTATGGTGTATCCACATAAGTAGTGTTTGCCAGTGTGTATGAGGCAGTATATAAATAGTGTACGTTAAAATGTATGGTACAGCCACTTAAGTAGTGTACGTTAGTGTGTATGGTGCAGCAATATAAGCATTAGACGCTAGTATGTATGATGCAGCTACAGAAGTAGTGTACGCTTGTGTGTATGTTGCAGCCACATAAGTAGTGTACGTTAGTGTGTATGAGGCAGCCATATAAGTAGTGTACATTAAAATGTAAGGTACAGCCACATAAGTAGTGTACGTTATTGTTTGGTGCAGCCATATAAGCATTATACGCTAGTGTGTATGGAGCAACCTTATAAGCATTATACGCTAGTGTGTATGGTGCAGCCACATAATCTCTGTACGCTAGTGTATATGTTGCATCCACATAAGTAGTGTACGGTAGTGTGTATGCTGCAGCCATATAAGTAGTGTACGGTAGTGTGTATGGTTCAACCTTATAAACTTTATACGCTAATGTGTATGGTGCAACCTTATAAGCATTATACGCTAGTGTGTATGGTGCAGCCATATAATCTCTGTATGCTAGTGTATACGTTGCATCCACATAAGTAGTTTACGGTAGTGTATGGTGCAGCCATATAATCTCTGTATGCTAGTGTATACGTTGCATCCACATAAGTAGTGTACGGTAGTGTGTATGGTGCAGCCATATAAGCATTATACGCTAGTGTGTATGGTGCAGCCACATAATGTCTGTACGCTAGTGAATACGTTGCATCCACATAAGTAGTGTACGGTAGTGTGTATGGTGCAGCCTTATAAGCATTAAACACTAGTTTGTATGGTGCAGCCTTATAAGCATTATACGCTAGTGCATATGTAATGTACGCTAGTGTGTATGTTGCAGCCATATAAGTAGCGTATGTAAGAGTAAATGGTAGAGCCATATAAGTAGTGAACGTTTGTGTAAATGGTGCAGTCATATTAGTAGTGTACGCTAGTGTTTATGTTGCAGCCATATAAGTAGCGTATGTAAGTGTACATGATACAGCCATATAAGTAATGAACGTTTGTGTAAATGGTGTAGTCACATAAGTAGTGTACGCTAGTGTGTATGGTGCAGACACATAAGTAGTGTACGCTAGTGTGTAGGTTGCAGCCATATAAGTAGCGTACGTAAGTGTAAGTTGTGCAGCCATATAAGTAATGTACTTAAGTGTGAAAGGTGCAACCACATATGTAATGCAAATTAGTGTGTATGTTTCAGCCAAGTAGCGTACGTAAGTGTGTATGGTGCAGCCATATAAGTAGTTTACGTAAGTGTGAATGGTGCAGTTACATAAGTAGTGTACGCTAGTGTGTCTGTTGCAGCCATATAAGTAGCGTAAGTAAGTGTAAATGGTGCAGCCATATAAGTAGTGAACGTTTGTGTAAATGGTGCAGTCACATAAGTAGTGTACGCTAGTGTGTACGTTGCAGCCATATAAGTAGCGTACGTAGGTGTCAATGGTGCAGCCATATAAGTAGTGTACGCTAGTGTGTATGTTGCAGCCATATTAGTAGTGTACGTAAGTGTAAATGGTGTAGTCATATAAGTAATGTAATTAAGTGTGAAAGGTGCAGCCACATAAGTAATGCGCATTAGTGTGTATGTTGCAGCCATATAAGTAGCGTACGTAAATGTCAATGGTACAGCCACATAAGTAGTGTACACTAGTGTATATGTTGCAGCTATATTAGTAGCGTACGAAAATGTAAATGGTACAGCCATATAAGTATTGTACGCTAGTTTGTATGTTACAGCCATACAAGTAGCGTGCGTAAGGTTTAAATGGTACAGCCATATAAGTAGTGCCCGCTAGTATGTATGTTGAAGCCATATAAGTAATGTACTTAAGTGTGAAATGTGCAGCCACGTATGTAATGCGCATTAGTGTGTATGTTGAAGCCATATAAGTAGCGTACGTAACTGTAAATGATACAGGTATATAAGTAGTGAACGTTTGTGTAAATGGTGCAGTCACATAAGTAGTTTACGCGTATGTAAGTGTAAATGGTGCAGCCATATAAGTAGTTTACATAAGTGTAAATGGTACAGCCATATAAGTACCGAACGTAAGTGTAAATGGTGCAGCCATATAAGTAGTTTACGTAAGTGTAAATGGTACAGCCATATAAGTAGCGTACGTAAGTGTAAATGGATCAGTCATGTAAGTAGTGTACGCTAGTGTGTATGTTGCAGCCATATAAGTAGCGTACGTAAGTGTAAATGGTGCAGCCATATAAGTAGTTTACGTAAGTGTAAATGGTACAGCCATATAAGTAGCGTACGTAAGTGTAAATGGTGCAGTCATATAAGTAGTGTACGCTAGTGTGTATGTTGCAGCCATATAAGTAGCGTACGTAAGTGTAAATGGTGCAGCCATATAAGTAGTTTACGTAAGTGTAAATGGTACAGGCATATAAGTAGCGTACGTAAGTGTAAATGGTGCAGCCATATAAGTAGTTTACGTAAGTGTAAATGGTACAGCCATATAAGTAGCGTATGTAAGTGTAAATGGATCAGTCATGTAAGTAGTGTACGCTAGTGTGTAGGTTGCAGCCATATAAGTAGCGTACGTAATTGTAAATGGTGCAGACATATAAGTAGTTTACGTAAGTGTGAATGGTGCAGCCACATATGCAATGCACGTCAGAGTATATGATGCAGCCAAAAAGGTAGTGTACGTTAATGTGTATGGTAGATCCTTATAAGTATTGTATGCTAGTTTGTTTGTTGCAGCCATATAAGTAGTGTACGCTAGTGTGTATGGTGCAGACACATAAGTAGTGTACGCTAGTGTGTAGGTTGCAGCCATATAAGTAGCGTACGTAAGTGTAAGTTGTGCAGCCATATAAGTAATGTACTTAAGTGTGAAAGGTGCAACCACATATGTAATGCAAATAAGTGTGTATGTTTCAGCCAAGTAGCGTACGTAAGTGTGTATGGTGCAGCCATATAAGTAGTTTACGTAAGTGTGAATGGTGCAGTTACATAAGTAGTGTACGCTAGTGTGTCTGTTGCAGCCATATAAGTAGCGTAAGTAAGTGTAAATGGTGCAGCCATATAAGTAGTGAACGTTTGTGTAAATGGTGCAGTCACATAAGTAGTGTACGCTAGTGTGTACGTTGCAGCCATATAAGTAGCGTACGTAGGTGTCAATGGTGCAGCCATATAAGTAGTGTACGCTAGTGTGTATGTTGCAGCCATATTAGTAGTGTACGTAAGTGTAAATGGTGTAGTCATATAAGTAATGTAATTAAGTGTGAAAGGTGCAGCCACATAAGTAATGCGCATTAGTGTGTATGTTGCAGCCATATAAGTAGCGTACGTAAACGTCAATGGTACAGCCACATAAGTAGTGTACACTAGTGTATATGTTGCAGCTATATTAGTAGCGTACGAAAATGTAAATGGTACAGCCATATAAGTATTGTACGCTAGTTTGTATGTTACAGCCATACAAGTAGCGTGCGTAAGGGTTAAATGGTACAGCCATATAAGTAGTGCACGCTAGTATGTATGTTGAAGCCATATAAGTAATGTACTTAAGTGTGAAATGTGCAGCCACGTATGTAATGCGCATTAGTGTGTATGTTGAAGCCATATAAGTAGCGTACGTAACTGTAAATGATACAGGTATATAAGTAGTGAACGATTGTGTAAATGGTGCAGTCACATAAGTAGTTTACGCGTATGTAAGTGTAAATGGTGCAGCCATATAAGTAGTTTACGTAAGTGTAAATGGTACAGCCATATAAGTACCGAACGTAAGTGTAAATGGTGCAGCCATATAAGTAGTTTACGTAAGTGTAAATGGTACAGCCATATAAGTAGCGTACGTAAGTGTAAATGGATCAGTCATGTAAGTAGTGTACGCTAGTGTGTATGTTGCAGCCATATAAGTAGCGTACGTAAGTGTAAATGGTGCAGCCATATAAGTAGTTTACGTAAGTGTAAATGGTACAGCCATATAAGTAGCGTACGTAAGTGTAAATGGTGCAGTCATATAAGTAGTGTACGCTAGTGTGTATGTTGCAGCCGTATAATAGCGTACGTAAGTGTAAATGGTGCAGCCATATAAGTAGTGTACAATAGTGTCTATAGTGTACCCATATATGTAGTGTACATAAGTGTAAATGGTAGAACTACATATGTAACGCACGTTTGTGTGAATGGTGCAGCTATATAAGTTGTGTACAATTGTGTCTATAGTGCACCCATATATGTAGTGTACGTAAGTGTGAATGGTGCAGCCGAATATGTAACGTACGTTAGTGTGTATGGTGCAGCCACATAAGTAGTGTACGTTAGCGTGAATGGTGCAGTCATATAAGAAGAGTATGTTAGTTTGAATGGTGCAGCTACATAAGTAGTGTACGCTAATATGTATAGTGCAGCCATATAAGTAGTGTACGTAAGTGTGTATGGTGCAGCCATATAAGTAGTGTACGTAAGTGTTAATGGTGAAGTCACATAAGCAGTGTACGCTAGTGTGTATGGTGCAGCCACATAAGTAGTGTTCGTTAGTGGTATGGTGCAGCCATACAGGTAGTGTATGTTTATGTGAATGCAGCAGCCACATAAGTAATGTACGCTAGTGTATATGGTGCAGCAATACACGGTTTGACTTGGATTAAATGTGCGCTAAGATATACTCCATACTGACAAGGTATAACTTCGTACTGACTACCTACTGACTGGGGTACTGAAATGCGCTGACACAGGTATTACAAGTCCATCTTATAAGGCCGTCAAGGGTATTATAATACCCCCAAACACGGTCTTACTTCGTACTGACTACCTACTGACTGGGGTACTGAAATGCGCTGACACAGGTATTACAAGTCCATCTGATAAGACCGTCAAGAATATTATAATACCCCCAAACACGGTCTTACTTCGTACTGACTACACACTGACTGGGGTTCTGAAATGCGCTGACATAGGTATTACAAGTCCATCTTATAAGGCCGTCAAGGGTATTATAATATCCCCCAAACACGGTCATACTTCGTACTGACTACACACTGACTGGGGTTCTGAAATGCGCTGACACAGGTATTACAAGTCCATCTTATAAGACCGTCAAGGGTATTATAATATCCCCTAAACACGGTCTTACTTCGTACTGACTACCTACTGACTGGCGTACTGAAATGTGCTGACACAGGTATTACAAGTCCATCTTATAAGGCCGTCAAGGGTATTATAATATCCCCCAAACACGTTCTTACTTCGTACTGTATACACACTGACTTGGGTTCTGAAATGCGCTGACACAGGTATTACAAGTCCATCTTATAAGGCCGTCAAGGGTATTATAATACCCCCAAACACGGTCTTACTTCGTACTGACTACACACTGACTGGGGTTCTGAAATGCGCTGACACAGGTATTACAAGTCCATCTGATAAGACCGTCAAGGGTATTATTATACCCTTAAACACGGTCTTACTTCGTACTTACTACACACTGACTGGGGTTCTGAAATGCGCTGACATAGGTATTGCAAGTCCATCTGATAAAGCCGTCAAGGGTATTATTATACCCTTAAACACGGTCTCACTTCGTACTGACTACACACTGACTGGGGTTCTGAAATGCGCTGGCATAGGTATTACAAGTCCATCTGATAAGACCGTCAAGGGTATTATTATACCCTTAAACACGGTCTTACTTCGTACTGACTACACACTGACTTGGGTTCTGAAATGCTCTGACATAGGTATTACAAGTCCATCTGATAAGACCGTCAAGGGTATTATTATACCCTTAAACACGGTCTTACTTCGTACTGACTACACACTGACTTGGGTTCTGAAATGCTCTGACATAGGTATTACAAGTCCATCTGATAAGACCGTCAAGGGTATTATTATACCCTTAAACACGGTCTTACTTCGTACTGACTACACACTGACTGGGGTTCTGAAATGCGCTGACAAAGGTATTACTAGTCCATCTGATAAGGCCGTCAATGGTATTATAATACCCCCAAAATACGTTCTTACAAGTACTTTTACAGTAAAGTGATAAGCCTCTGTTCTACCTCCGAAACGAGTGGCTGCGGATTAACATTAAAGCAGTAACTTCCCGCAGGCTAATATCATCGGTTTGGCAACGCCAGCACCTTAACTACATTGGTGATAAAGTTGTCCGTCATTTTGCATTATCAGTTATCTCTTAATTGTGTTCTTAATTTAAACTATAATTGCTTATTACGTATTTGAAACTATAATAATTTTCAATTTTTCACGAACGAAAAAAGATTTGTTTAACAACAAGAGGGCAAAGATGGCCCTTTATCGCTCACCTGACTGACCTTGAGTCACCCAACTTAAGAAGATTATATAATATATGTACGCTCAAAATTCCAGAAAAACGAGATAGGCAAGAATCTTTTATTTGTTTTGAAAATGTAACGGATGCGTAGAAGAGTTCAAATTTAGTAGAGGTTCACCGATGATAAATGTCAAAGAAATTACATTGAAATCAGGTCAATAGATTCTGACAAGAAGGCTTTTTAAAAAAAAATTATACCTGCCTATATAGTTAACTAGCACTTCACTGTAGCGGTCATGTTTTTTAACAAATCACAACTGCTTGAACAAACTTGATAAAGGGTTACCCAAGGAACATTTCTGCGAAATTGTTTTAAAATTGATCCGGTGGTTTCCGACAAGAAGAATTTTTAAGTTTTTACTATAGCTTATATAGTAAACTAACCCCACCCCTGGCCGCCATGTTTTTTGACGAATCACTACGGTTTGAACAATCTTGGTGGGGGTTCCTCCAAGAAACATATTTGTGAAATTATTTTAAAATCGAGCCAGTAGTTTCTGAGAAGAAGATTTTTTAAGTTTTTACTATAGCTTATACAGTAAATTCACACCACCCTAAGGACGCCATGTTTTTTGACGAATCAAGATGACTTGAACAAACTTGGTAGAGGGTCACCCAAGGAATATTTCTTTGAAATTATTTTAAAATCGAGCCAGTAAATTCTGACAAGAAGTTTTTTTAAGTTTTTACTATAGCTTATATGGTAAACTAACCCCGACCCGTGGCTGCCATGCTTTTTTTGACGAATCAAGATGGCTTTAACAAACTTGGTAGAGGGTCACCCAAGGAACATTTCTTTGAAATTATTTTAAAATCGAGCCAGTTATTTCTGACAAGAAATGTTTTTAAGTTTTTACTTATTAAACTTGCCACGCCGTCTGGTGGCCATGTTTTTGACGAATCAAGATGACTTGAACAAACTTGGTAGAGGGTCACCCAAGGATAATTTCTTTGAAATTATTTTAAAATCGAGCCAGTAATTTTTGACAAGAAGTTTTTTTAAGTTTTTACTATAGCTTATATGGTAAACTAACCCCACCTCCTGGCTGCCATGTTTTTTGACGAATCAAGATGGCTTTAACAAACTTGGTAGAGGGTCACCCAAGGAAAATTTCTTTGAAATTATTTTAATACCGAGCCAGTAGTTTCTGACAAGAAATGTTTGTAAGTTTTTACTTATTAAACTTGCCACGACCCCTGGTGGCCATGTTTTTTTAAGAATCAAAAATGCATGAACAAACTTGGTAGAGGGTCACCCAAGGAACATTTCTGTAAAGTTATATCAAAATTGGCCCAGTGGTTTCAGAGGAGAAGTTGTTAGAAACTAAAAGATAACGGACGACAGACGACGGACGACGGACGACGGACGACAGACGACGTACATCAAGCGATCACAAAAGCTCACCTGTGAGCTAAAAATGTAGGCTCACAATTTCAAATTTTAAAATTATCAAGTTACGCCACTGATACATGTATGCATGCATAATACGTATATTATGTGCCAACCTGATGTTAGAAAAATCTAAGATCTACAAGTTTAATTTCAAACATTGAACCTGGGTATATGCATATATTTAATTCGGTATATGTGTCAAGTAGCGAAGCGTGTAACACACCCAAAAAGTATTGACGCAGTTCAATTTGTGTAGTGGATATCAAACATGATTTTAACAAATCACATATGTAGACATCGGTTGGAACATTCCATTATTAATAAGATGTTATTGTTGTAACTGGGACCGGTATGTTAACTAAAAGTCTACGGATTTTATTTATTTTTCAAGAAATATTCAGCTTATGGTATTTATAATTATTACACGGACTAATTTACAAGCTTTGAAACAAAGACAGACATACAAACCAAAGTATGATTTGAATAATTCACTACGATTCAAAATGGACTCTCATGACAGTTGTAGCGTAATGAGGGTTTAAACATAAGTTCACAATTTGAAATTATAAATGTTTATTACAAGTTCGTCTAAATCAAAGTTACCACAAGCACAATTCCTAAAGTTACTATAAGTTTAATTCCTAAAGTTATCACCATTACAATTTCTAAAGTTGTTTCAGTTCTATAAGTAATCACAAGTTCTTATTTCTTAACTTAAATGTTCACGGAGCGCAGTTTTAATTTAGTTCCGTCAAATTTTGACGTGGCCTAAAAGTATCTCGAAAACCGACTCCTCGTGTCAGTAAATTTGGTCGTTTATATACCGTTAGCCTCGCACGGCTGTCAAATTGTTTTCGCAATAAAACAACCCTTATTAATTGCTAATTGCTTGTTAATTGCTGGCCGTGCCTACATCCTACGTCTATTTTTTAGCTAAGTGTATCACGCGTCCGTATGTTTGAGTTAATTGCTATGGCGGAGCGATATATGCGAATACGCCTGTCCGTGACTAATAACTTGTTTGCTAAATAGAATAAGTGGGCGACGATACAAATTGCCATGTACTCTGCATTTTTTATGCAAGCTTTTTATTTTTAGTTTCTTCCTTATAAATCTGCATTGTTACAGAAATCCAAACTATTCTTGCTACCGAAATCCAAATGATTCTTATAAATCCATGTTGGATTCCTGACTTTGTTACACAGTAGTAAAATAGCACGCCTTTTCAGTCCGAAACGCGGTTGGGATATATATATTTTTATCCAACACCAATGCAATATTTATCATTATAACATCGGCTAGTGCTTGATTCTAAGATTTATATTGTATGATTGTATCTCGTATGTTATGGATAACAGAATTACCGCGTGCCTATTTAAACTATACTACTGCACATATTTATAGACGACGATGCCTTTCTAGGCCGAGGAAGGGCTCATTATCACATTAGAATTCCACTTATTATCAACTGATCAAATGAAGTCTAAGCTGTGAGGTGTAGTTCGCCTGCAGATTATACTGTCGTGGGAGTTGCAGAGACACGGATCGCTCTTGTTTACGCTATTCTTTATTATTTCTGCACGGTAATTCAAGTGGGTAAAGGCATATAATTTTCACAGCCTCTTCTAAGCTACCTAGTCTATTTGAATTCAATGTTTGGAAACTGTGAAAAAAAAGGAAACTAGTGTTGGAAATCTGCTACTTAATAATTAATACATTAATTTACAATAGTTTAGAAATAGTATATTTCATCAACGAAAATAAATCAATCGATGATTAGTTAAACCAGTGGCAGTATGTAACTCTGATCAGTGATCAATTAATCGGAAGCACGCTGGTAGTGACACGTGATACTTAAACAACACACACAATGGTTTCATCATAAATACCGGAAAAGTATTTAAACCCATTGCCACGATAGATCGAATTGGAACAGAAACAAAAACAAACGATGTTTACAAATGACAAAACAACAATGTTTCTTATTATGAAACTAAAATTTATTACTTCTGGTTATTGAATAGGCAAAACTTAAAATACTATTAATACATTCAAAAGAAATAAATGGTTAGATAACATTTGCCTTGAATTACCACGAATATAAAAAACTTTATTAATCATACACTCCGCAGCTTCGTTTAGTTCGCTTAAACGTTTAATGTGTGTGTAAACGTTTGACAATATCATGATTCAACTAAACGACATGTTCGCTTTAAACGTTTGCAAATACCTTTAAAAGTTGTTTGCTTGTATGTAATTACGTGAGTTAAAGGGTAATGCAGGAACAGCATCGATGTTGCTAGATCTCCGTTTCGTTGTGTTGGATTGGTCACAGTTTGCGTTTATTAACATGTTAACCGTGCTTAACGTTCCCCGCTTACTGTCATTCCCGTCTCACTCGGAGACACTGGTCGTACGTGTTATAATAAAACAAACATTTTTAGGCAATTAATTTATCGCATGTTAAATAGTTATTCCTTTCGTTGTTACATGTATATATAGAAGTGTGCAAATCTGTAGACCTCTCCATATTGTCCTCATGTCATGCACCTAGTATAAAAGAAGAAACCGAAAATAGGACCGCTGTACATAACAACTCCTTAAGGTCTCATACAACAATAACTGTTGTACTGGTCTTCATTTAGACACACTGAACACATTGCCAAAGGTTTAAAAGTGTCTTGTTTTTATAAAGTCCCCTGAAGGTTCAACTATGCAGTGAAAACATGGGGTTGCCAAGCCTACTTTTCACAGTTTCGAAGGTTTAATGACACCACTTCATTTTTGAAATTCTGTCCATTTGCTGCAGACTATCACTATGCATCTTTAAACAGTTATAGTTTCATCAAACATTATCCAGTGCCATTCAAACTTAGCAGAACTCATGTAAATATTCCAAAGTTCTCATATGTTTAATGAGAAAAGAAATATGATAACTTTATTCATTTCATCAAAAAAGAACTCAACCGAATTACACAGCTCCAATTTCTTGGGCTTATTAGGAGAACAATTCTTCAGTGAGACCTTAAAAAGCGGAACATTAAATACTTTGACCACACTTCAATTCACTAGTATTTCGTTACGTACGTAAGTAATCCTTGTATATCACAGTTATATACTGAACTATTATTTCAATACGAAAACTGTCAATAAACGTTAGTAATCCTTGTACACCACAGTAAGGTATAGACTGAACTATTCTTTCATTACGAATACTGTCAATATACGTTAGTAATCCTTGTAAACCACAGTAAGGTATAGACTTATTTGTTTATATTAACTATCGAATTGTTATACAAATCGGTACAAAGGGATAAAAACATTAAAGGTATTACTGTTTACAATAGAGAAATAAAAAACTCAGCATTTGCAGATGATGCAACATTTCTGATGGATGGATCAAAAAAAACTTTTTCAACCTTAATAAAGAAAATCGATAATTTTAGTAAAATATCCGGACTTAAGCTTAATTCGAAAAATCTATTATTTAACGATCAGGTTCCTAAAAAACTTCAAATGACACTCCTAGTACAGATAAAAAATTTATATGGACATCTGAGAGTGCAGCTACTCTCGGGGTTGTCTTTACAAATGATAAACAAATGTATCATGAATTAAATCTTCTCCCAAAAATTAAGGAATTTTGCCACTGTCTTGATAAATGGAGAAAACGTAAATTATCTATGATTGGTAAAATTGCAGTGATTAAAACCTTCGCATTACCAAAAACTTATATATTATTTAACTGTTTTAGAAAATCCATCAACAGAACATTTTAATATTATAAATAAAAGCATGTTTGACTTTCTATGGGATAATAAACCAGACAAAATAAGTAGAAAGACAATTATACACAATTACGAAAATGGGGGCTTAAAAATGATAGAATCTGAATATGTTTATTAAGTCAATTAAAGCAGGTTGGGTGAAAAGAATTATCAATCAGAGTAATACATGTGATTGGAAGCATATATACATGGGCCAACTAGCAAAAATAGGAGGACCATTTATATTTGAATGTAATATTAATAAAAATGACTTAAATAATGCAACTCAGATTAACTCAAACTTTTTATCAGAAATTGTACAATCATGGTCAAGTATTAGTTTTAAAGAAAATGTTGAATATATAAACAAACAAATACTATGGAATAATTCAAACATCAAAAATAATAATAAAACATTCTTCTATAAACTTTGGTTCAACAAAGGAATTAAATATGTTGAACAAATCTTTGACAATAGACAAAAAGTATTTTATACTTTTCAGCATATCAAAACCGTACACAATTTAAAAAATTCGGATTTTCTAAAATATTATACTCTTATTCAAAGTATATCAAATTCATGGAAGTCTAAACTTAAGAATGAAAGTATACCAAACAATAATATACAAAATAACTTAATGGAACAAGTTGTAAATGCGAAAAGTTCAAATAAATATTTATATAATAAACAGTTAAAATATATTGAAAGCGACCTAACTATTAAATCGCATATTAAATGGGAACAAGAAATAGCAATTCTAAATTGGAAAAGTATGCATAATCTACCTTTTCAATGTTTAATAAATACAAAATTAAGAGCATTCCAATACAAATACATAATGAGAATCTTACCTAATAATGAATTTCTGTACAAATGTAATATTTATAATACAAGTTTATGCGATTTTTGCAATAGGCATGTCGAAACAAACAAACATTTATTTTGGGAGTGTCACATTTCGAGGTTTTTTTGATAGAACTTGAAATGTATCTGAATGTAAAACTTATTGAAATAGATCTGGATTATTCAACGATTTCTCTTGGGAATCTTGACCAGAGCAGTTATTCAAGTTTATTAAACTGCATATTGGTTTATGGAAAATATTTTCTTTTCAAAAATAAGTATAAACAGACAATTCCAAAGTTCAACAATTTTATAAAATACTTAAAATATCATGAAAATTTAGAAAAAATGATAGCGAGTAAAAAAGATAAAGCGACGCAACATGAAAATAAATGGAATAAACTCCAATTATTCTAATAAAAATCTCACAACTGAAATTAAATTCAAATTGACAGTGTAAAGCAACTTAATCTCTTTTCATGTCTGCAACTGTCTCTTTTCCTTCTTCTATCTACTTCTTTTTTCCGTTTTCCTTTTATTTCCCCATCTCTTCTTAGTATAGCATTATTTCATAGAATACATTCATGTTTAACTGTATGTATTATATCAAATATATTTGTAAAATGTATATATTATGAAATAATAAAAAAATTAAAAACAGAAATACGGTCATTATACGTAAGTAATCCTTCAACATCACAGTAAGTTAGAGACTGAACTATTATTTCATTAGGAATACTAGCAATATACGTTAGTTATCCTTGTACACCAGAGTAAGGTATAGACTAAACTATTATTTCATTAGGAATACTGGCAATATACGTGAGTAATCCTTGTACAACACAGTTAGATATAAACTGAACTATAATTTCATTAGGAATACTGTCGCTATCCGTGAGTAATCCTTGTACACCACAGTAAGGTAAAGACTGGACTATTATTTCATTAGGAATACTAGCAATATACGTAAGTCATCCTTGTACACCACAGTAAGGTAAAGACTGAAATATTATTTGATTAGGAATACTGTCAATAGTCAATATACGTTAGTTAATCCTTGTACACCACTGTAAGTTAGAGACTTAACTATTATTTCATTAGGAATACTGTCATTATACGTGAGAAATCCTTGTACATCACAGTAAGTTAGAGACTGAACTATTATTTCATTAGGAATACTGCCATTATACGTGAGTAATCCTTGTACACCACAGTAAGATATAGACTGAACTATTTTTTCATAAGGAATACGGTCATTTTACGTAAGTAATCCTTGTACACCACAGTTAGATATAGACTGAATTATCATTTCATTAAGAATACTGTCGCTATCCTTGAGTAATCCTTGTACACCACAGTAAGGTATACACTGAACTATTATTTCATTAGGAATACTAGCAATATACGTAAGTCATCCTTGTACATCACAGTAAGGTATAGACCGAACTATTATTTCATTAGGAATATTGTCAATTCCTGTACACCACAGTAAGGTATAGTCTGATCTATTATTTCATTACGAATACTGACAATATACGTCAGTAATCTTTGTACACCACAGTTAGATATAAGCTGAACTATCATTTCATTACGAATACTGTCGCTATCTGTGAGTATTCCTTGTACACCACAGTCAGGTATAGACTGAACTATTATTTCATTAGGAATACTGTCAATATACGTGAGTAATCCTTGTACACCACAGTAAGGTATAGACTGAACTTTTATTTCATTAGGAATACTGTTGCTATCCGTGAGTAATCCTTGTACACCACAGTAAGGTAAATACTGAACTATTATTTCATTCCGAAAACTGTCAATATACGTGAGTAATCCTTGTATACCACAGTAAGGTATATACAGAACTATGATATCATTAGGAATACTGTCAATATACGTTAGTAATCCTTGTACACCACAGTAAGGTATAGACTGAACTATTATTTCATTAGGAATACTGTCGCTATCCGTGAGTAATCCTTGTACACCACAGTAAGGTAAATACTGAACTATTATTTCATTATGAAAACTGTCAATATACGTCAGTTATCCTTGTACACCACAGTAAGTTAGAGACTGAACTATAATACCATTAGGAATATTGTCGCTATCCGTGGGTAATCCTTGTACACCACAGTAAGGTATAAACTGAACTATTATTTCATTAGGAATACTAGCAATATACGTAAGTCATCCTTGTACACCACAGAAAGGTATAGACTGAACTATTATTTGATTAGGAATACTGTCAATATACGTTAGTAATCCTTGTACACCACAGTAAGTTAGAGACTTAACTATTATTTCATTAGGAATACTGTCATTATATGTGAGTAATCCTTGTACATCACAGTAAGTTAGAGACTGAACTATTATTTCATTAGGAATACTGTCATTATACGTGAGTAATTCTTGTACACCACAGTAACATATATACTGAACTATTTTTTCATAAGCAATACGGTCATTTTACGTAAGTAACCTTGTACACCACAGTTAGATATAGACTAAACTATCATTTCATTAGGAATACTGTCGCTATCATTGAATAATCCTTGTACACCACAGTAAGGTATAGACTGAACTATTATTTCATTAGGAATACCAGCAATATACGTAAGTCATCCTTGTACACCACAGTAAGGTATAAACCGAACTATCATTTCATTAGGAATACTGTCACTATATGTGAGTAATTCTTGTACACCACAGTAAAGTATAGACTGAACTGTTATTTCATTAGGAATACTGTCGCTATCCGTGAGTAATCCTTGTACACCACAGTAAGGTAAATACTGAACTATTATTTCATTACGAAAACTGTCAATATACGTAAATAATCCTTGTACACCACAGTAAGGTATATACAGAACTATAATATCATTAGGAATACTGTCAATATACGTTAGTAATCCTTGTACACCACAGTAAGGTATATACTGAACTATTATTTCATCAGGAATACTGTCGCTATCCGTGAGTAATCCTTGTACACCACTGTAAGGTAAATACTGAACTATCATTTCATTACGAAAACTGTCAATATACGTTAGTTATCCTTGTACACCACAGTAAGGTATATACAGAACTATAATATCATTAGGGATACTGTCAATATATGTTAGTTATCCTTGTACACCATAGTAAGGTATAAACTGAACTATTATTTCATTACGAAAACTGTCAATATATGTGAGTAATCCTTGTACACGACAGTAAGGTATATACTGAACTATTATTTCATTACGAATACTGTCAATATACGACGTTAGTAATCCTTGTACACCACAGTAAGGTATAGACTTGAACTATTCTTTCATTAGGAATACGGTCATTATACGTAAGTATTCCTTGTACATCACAGTAAGTTAGAGACTGAACTATTATTTCCTTAGGAATACTATCAATATACGTTAGTAATCCTTGTACACCACATTAAGGTATCGACTGAACTATTAATTCATCAGGAATACTGTCAATATACGTTAGTAATCCTAGTACACCACAGTAATGTATATATTGAACTATTATTTCATTAGGAATACTGTTGCTATCCGTGAGTAATCCATGTACACCACAGTAAGGTATATACTGAACTATTATTTCATTAGGAATACTATCAATATACGTAAGTAATCCTTGTACACCACAGTAAGTTAGAGACTGAACTATTGATTCATTACAAAAACTGTCAATATACGTTAGTAATCCTTGTACACCATAGTTAGATATAGAATGAACTATTATTTCATTACAAATACTGTCAATATACGTTAGTAATCCTTGTACACCACAGAAAGGTATAGACTGAACTATTTTTTCATAAGGAATACGGTAATTATACGTAAGTATTCCTTGTACATCACAGTAAGTTAGAGACTGAACTATTATTTCATTAGGAATACTAGCAATATACGTTAGTAATCCTTGTACACCACAGTAAGTTAGAGACTGAACTATTGTCTCATTTGGAATAATGTCGCTATCCGTGAGTAATCCTTGTACACCATTGTAAGGTATATACTAAACTATTGATTCATTTAAAAAACTGCCAATATTCGTTAGTAATCCTTGTACACCAAAGTAAGTTAGAGACTGAAATATTATTTGATTAGGAATACTGTTAATATACGTTAGTAATCCGTGTACACTGTAGTATTGTTTAGACTCAACTGTTGATTTATTGCGAACACTGTCAATATACGTTAGTAATCCTTGTACACCACAGTAAGGTATCGACTGAACTATTATTTCATTAGGAATACTGGCAATATACGAAAGTAATCCTTGTACACCACAGTAATAGTATATACTGAACTATTATTTCATTAGGAATACTGTCAATATATGTTAGTCATCCTTGTACACCACAGTAATTTAGAGACTGAACTATTGATTCATTAGGAATACTGTCAATATACGTTAGTAATCCTTGTACACCACAGTAAGGTATAGACTGAACTCTTGATTCATCACAAAAACTGCCAACATACGTTAGTTATCCTTGTACACCACAGTAAGGTATAGACTGAACTATTGATTCATTACGAATACTGTCAATATATGTTAGTAATCTTTGTACACCACAGTAAGGTATGACTGAACTGTTGATTCATTACGACAACTGTCAATATATGTTAGTCATCCTTGTACACAACAGTAAGTTAGAGACTGATTCATTACGAATACTGTCAATATACGTTAGTAATCCTTGTACACCACAGTAAGGTATATACTGATTCATTACGAATACTGTCAATATACGTGAGTAATCCTTGTACACCACAATAAGGTATGACTAAACTGTTGATTCATTACGAAAACTGTCAATATACGTTAGTAATCCTTGTACACCACAGTAAAATATAGACTGATTCATTACGAATACTGTTAATATACGTTAGTAATCGTTGTACACCACAGTAATGTATGACTGAACTGTTGATTCAATATGAAAACTGTCAATATACGTTAGTAATCGTTGTACACCACAGTAAGATATGACTGAACTATTGATTTATAACGAATACTGTCAATATACGTTAGTAATCCTGGTACACCACAGTAAGGTATGACTGAACTGTTGATTCATTATGAAAACTGTCAATATACGTTAGTTATCCTTGTACACCACAGTAAGGTATGACTGAACCATTGATTTATAACGAATACTGTCAATATACGTTAGTAATCCTTGTACACCACAGTAAGGTATCGACTGAACTATTGATTCATAACGAATACTGTCAATATACGTTAGTCATCCTTGTACACCACAGTAAGGTATAGACTGAACTATTGATTCATAACGAATACTGTCAATATATGTTAGTCATCCTTGTACACCACAGTAATTTAGAGACTGATTCATTACGAATACTGTCAGTATACGTTAGTAATCCTTGTACACCAGAGTAAGGTATAGACTGATTCATTACGAATACTGTCAATATACGTTAGTCATCCTTTTACACCACAGTATGGTATAGACTGAACTATTGATTCATAACGAATACTGTCAATATATGTAAGTCATCCTTTTACACCACAGTAAGTTAGAGACTGATTCATTACGAATACTGTCAATATACGTTAGTAATCCTTGTACACCAGAGTAAGGTATAGACTGATTCATTACGAATACTGTCAATATACGTTAGTAATCCTTGTACACCACAGTAAGGTATGACTGAACTGTTGATTCATTATGAAAACTGTCATTATACGTTAGTAATCCTTGTACACCACAGTAAGGTATCGACTGAACTATTGATTCATTATGAAAACTGTCAATATACGTTAGTAATCCGTGTACACCACAGTAAGGTATAGACTGATTCATTACGAATACTGTCAATATACGTTAGTAATCCTTGTACACCAGAGTAAGATATAGACTGATTCATTACGAATACTGTCAATATACGTTAGTAATCCTTGTACACCACAGTAAGGTATGACTGAACTGTTGATTCATTATGAAAACTGTCAATATACGTTAGTAATCCTTGTACACCACAGTAAGGTATCGACTGAACTATTGATTCATTATGAAAACTGCCAATATACGTTAGTAATCTTTGTACACCACAGTAAGGTATGGACTGAACTATTATTTCATTGGGAATACTGGCAATATACATGAATCATCCTTGTACACCACCGTAAGGTATGACTGAACTAACAATACTATGATTTTCTTATTTTAAAAGCATCATAAACAGTGCACTTGACGCCTTCTTAATATAATTCAGGTGATGTTTGTAACATCAAGATTTAAATGTGGAGGAAGACCCCCGTTTGAGTGAATCTGAGTATAACATCGTTTCCTTTTGCAAGTAATTTGCAAATAGTCTTACAATATTTGTTTTGACCGAGCTGGTCACAAACCGAAGACAATAACTGAATATTTTTACCCTTCTAATTTCGACAGCTTTAAAGCAAACTTACCGACATTTTAATACATTTTTAGAACCAAGTAATTCCTATTCAGTACATTTAAAGAAACATATTTTTAATTGTTCTAATGATGCCCATTCAGGCCATTATGAATTGATAGCTTGATTATCGTCCCCGGCCACACCGGAATTTTCATGCAGCCCTGACCCTTTTTTTATTTTGAAAAAAAAAACACAACAAAATAACAAAAAATATATTTTAAAAAAAGTAAACCACCCCCACCTACCTTGCCCAATCCCACCCCACCTCCAACCCCCAACCCCTATCCCCCTTTATAAGAAAAAAATTGTCGAAAATCTAGCAATTAATTCATAATGGCCTAAATAGAAATGTTACAGAGAAAGCTGAAGACTGAGATGATAGAACAATTAGAACAATAGGCTAAAAACTGGGTCTAATAATCGAGTATAGGCTAAATTAATTACAAATACAAATGTATTCTGAACGGAAACGTTAAACCGTCACTTTTGTGTTTCCAATACCGGTGTTTTACTATCGTGTGAAGACTGATTTTAATACCCATTTCAATAGTTATGGAATTATTCCACTAACGGTCAGCTGCAATAATACAGACCTGGTCATTTTTATCCGAAATATTCTTTCTTATTTAGTAAAAAAAAAAAAAAGTTCAAGGAATTGACTTTGATACTTTGTGAGAAAAATACATACATTTTCAGGTGACGGGTTAGCTGTTCCGTTCAGTATACATACTAATCTTCTGGACGTGATGACGTAGTCGTAGTCGATGACGTAGTCGATGTCGTTGTCGTCGTATGTGTATAGAATCGACTGGAAATAAAGTAACTGTGAACACCGGGGTCACTCTTTAAAGCCTTCACCTGATCTTTACTGTACGTCATGCATTTGACTATTGAAGCTGGACATTCACAATGGCTATACGCCACGCAGTTAGCGTCTTGAATACACAGCTGTTGACATTTTGTCAAGTTCGACATTTGGTCATTTTCATTTTCGAAGCCACGTTTTACGCCAATAATAGACGTTTCTCTAAATTGTACTTGAGCCTTTATTTTTTCTAAAAATATTGTACTTTGCCAAACCGTATTTGGCTCTTCTGTTTTATAACCATATTTCAGATGACCGATTTCATTAAATAAGAAACAGATTTTATATGACCAGGTAGTTTTAGAGCAAGTTTTACAATACGTAATTCCTACGCATTGTATTTCTTGCAGACATTTCTCAACACATTCTGTGACCGATGAAACAGCAATTTGTCGATAGGGTCCGAATAGACGTGTCTTTTCCAATAGCAGTCCAGGCGTCAAATCATCACACGATTCTAATTTCCCTAAATCTTTAAGATATGTACAGTATTTAAACTTTTGTTTTTCTATATCTTTTTTAATGCGACCATAGTCGATGTCGAAAGGTTCCATGTATTTACCTGTAAAAAGAAGAGCAATTGATGATAGTTTGTATGCTGTGGGTACTGGGCTTGTTTTAACCTGTGATGCCCAAGTCATGGCGTCTCCATTTGATGGCGGTGCTGCCCCAACTGTTATCGTTTTAGTTTCCACAGATGATGAAAATTCTGACGCCGACTGTTTTTGTGACGATGCCATATTAAAACCTCCCCCGACACTAAAGAGTCCGGAATAACTGGCTTGAACTGAAACATCAACACCCTTTTCTTGTTGGCTTTCAAATTTCTGTGAAGACATTTTATGCTCATAAGTGTACCTTGCTCCAAATGTAACTTCTGTTGGAAAATGAGTTCCGTACGTGTCAAAAAAGTCATTGTAGGTTTGTTCAAAATCCACATGGCGCGCTGTATCTGCAGTCAGCCGTTTGACCACCGGAGGAATAATCGGCTACAAAGATGGGATATGTGAAGCCAGGATCGTGTCCAACTGCGAGAGGATATCCTTGTAGTATGTTGTATCCGAGAAGAGCATAATCAATGTCTGGGAACGACTGCTTGAGGGTGGAACCTTGACACTCTTGAAGGAGATAGTCCTGGCGCATACCTTTTTTAAAAAAAACATAGTGATTGATCAGCGTTTACTATTAGTGAAGATAAATATTAGCTTTGCTTCGGTGAAATAGCATTGTTATTTAATCGAGTGAATAATACAGCTGTATGATCTCAAGTTACAAAGACATCAGTGAGCATGCAAATTTCAATATCCATAGATCAGAAATAAAGTTGCTCGCCGCTAATTGCAAAGTCAATAGGAGCATGACAATTCTTATAGTCATTGAACGTAACTATAGTAACTTGCATGCTTACAAATTGCGAAGCCAAGGGTTAATATACCAGTTTTTATCTTTCATCGCTCAAACAATGTATGCTTTGAAGTAGAAAGTCACCATTGAGCATGTCAATTGTAATATCACCGAGCGTACAAGGGTTGTATGCTTACAAGTTGTAAGTTCATTTTAATGCCACTTTTAATATTCATCGAGCGTAAAGTACTTTGCAAGTCACTATTAAGTATGTCAGTTTTAATATTGTAACAGAATATATATTTTATGTGACCTAAATTATCGGGATCAACAAGAACAAGGTTATTCAATGTATAGATTTCTTTAGTGCGGGTAGTAAATATCAATTACTGTTTTATTTAAACGTACCGCTAGGTAGATAGGGATGAAGCGTTTAAATGAATGAATGAATGAATGAATGAATGAATTAATGAATGAATGAATGAACGAACGAACGAACGAACGAACGAACGAACGAACGAACGAACGAATGAATGAATGAATAGGGCTTTACGGCGTACCAACTCATTATAGGTTATTCGACGCCAAAAGGAAGGAAGATTCCAGGTTCATTCTACATGTACCAAATCAACAAATTAACATACAAAATAAAAAATAATACATCAACAAATGAATATGCAGAATGAACAGAGAACCTTGATACCTGCATAACTGCAGAGTTTCGGAAAATTCCATCGTATTACTCAAATTGTCGCTTCCTACGACATGCCTGAGTCACAGTGATCCTTTTCTTGCCATCACTCATATGGCTTTCTGGAACCACACAGGGATAGGTAATTTAACCACATTAGTGAACATGACAAAAAAACGATAAAATGAACATGGCTCCCATTCGGAGGATTCCTACCCCTCTGCAGTGATCGGAACCACATAGGCTTGAAATATTCGTCAAGGGCTTGTATAGAAGGATAGGAAACTTGCATCTCCTGATTAAATGTTAATGAAACAGCACATGAAGGATTTATAATTTACAAATAAATCATTTATAATTCACAGGCAACTGATTTCTTGTACATAATTTGTAAGTTGTTTGTAATCTTAGATGTTTAAACATGTTCCGATCACGCAAAATGCTCTTGAATTAAAGGAACTGAGGTTTGAAGGAAACTTTATCGTAATTTGTCATTATTTTAGCTGCAGTATACATATTAAGCAATCACAAGTACTTTAAACACAAATTTCTGGGAATGATATCGTTTTGATGACAATTTCATTCTGCAGTATAGGCATTTTGATTTGTGTTCCTGAGATGAATGGAAGTGAACATAATTAAAAACGAGATACTCCGAGATTTTGCTTGAATATGCGAGCGTTTACAAAATCTCAACCAGTTGTCTTTCCTTCTCTATATAATTCATTGTATTCATTCATGGTATAAATGATAAGTCATATTGACGTATATAACATCCGTTAAGTATTAATGCTTAAATAAAATGTACACGGGTTTACTTTGATAACAATAACTACATTTTTCATATAGCCTTAAATGCGAATTAATGTATACGATGTTGTGTTAACTTAATTCATACATAGCATGATATAATCACAATTATTGATTGCTTACATGTAACATGTGGCAAACCTTTGGTTATATGACCGATGTCAAAATGATACTCTTTTTTCTGTTTGTGGGGTCTTCCGTGGCCGAACGGTCTAAGGCGCCATCTCAAGATCTCTTACCTCTCATCGCTTATGTCGTAGGTTCGAGTCCCGTTCGCTCCAAAAACTTTATGTAAAAAAGTTTCCAGTTACTTGCGGGAGGACGGTGGTTCTATTCAGTCTGAGGTCTTCCTCTACTGATAAAACTGGATATGCCATATATAACCTGCAATGTGTTGGAAATGTTTGTGAAAATTCCATCATCACGAGACTGTACCAGTACATCATTCTTATAGTATACTAAAATTTCACTAAAATCATTATGCTTCTTACCTATATTGAAGAAATGCTTTGTCATGGGTGGCTGTTTCAGCAGAGACGATGTCGGGTCAAGCACCGGGTCAAGCAACGCCCTTAAATCGCTAAAATATATGTCGTATATAATATAAGGTTATTTCACAGTGTTTTGTACAATATGGGAATATATTGTACGTGTACGTATTGTGGGGAAAACTATATTGTACGAGACACCGAATGCGTAATACGTACTGGTACAATATATTCACATACTGTACAAGAAACTTTAAAATGATATCTTCAATCAATACATCAATCCTCTCGATTATTTGAATGTCGAAATGAGTATTGATTATATTGAGAAACTACACCTACTGAATGGAACAGCTAACCCGCCATTTTTGTATTTCCAACAACTATTGACCACCGCTATTAGGTTGAATATAAAATCTTATAGAAATCTTTATTTTTGTACAGATATTTTCATTTAGTATACTACGCAATATTTGCGATTGCATTTTATTTATCAAAAGCATATTTGAGGCGCTACTTTTTCTCAAACTACGTGGTAAAGCGTGTTTGTGTATTTTTTTCAATTACTAAGAGTATTAAAGTGTATTTTATGAGATATTAAATGTTTTTACCTATACACTATTTCCAACAAAAATACAACTCTATTTTTCGTTGCAAAGTTGCAAAATTTTACTCAGACCAAAAATATTTTGTTTTTGAAAATTTCATGCAATTGAATTTGAGCTTATGATTACTATTGTCATGACATTAATTATTATCTAATGCATCTGTGTATCAATTTTAACTAAATACTTGATAAAGACAATATCAAATGTTTTTCCATTCCTTGTAAAACCTACAATTTTCTACACCTACACATATTCGACACATACTCACATTATACATGCAATACACATAATCTACACATTACACATATTCGACATATTCGACAAACACATTATACATACAATACACATAAGCTACACATATTCGTAAAACACTCACATTATACTTAAAATACACATTAACTACAATTATTCGACAAACACACTATACACACAATACACATAGACTACACATATTCGACACACACTAACATTATACATACAATACCAATAAACTGCACAAATTCGACAATCTAATTATACATACAATACACACAAACTACACATATTCGACAAACACATTATACATACATGTACAATACACATAAATTACACATATTCGACAATCACACTATACATACAATACACATAGACTACACATATTCGACAAAAATACCATAACTACACATACACTTCACATATTCAACACATATTTTGTACATACAATACACATACACTACACATTTTTGACACAATCACAGTATACATACAATACACATTAACTTCAATTATTCAACAAACACATTAGACATACAATACACATAGACTACATATATTCGACAAAAATACCATAACTACACATACACTGCACATATTCAACACATATATTATACATACAATACACATACACTACAAATTTCTGACACACTGACAGTATACATATAATACACATAAACTTCAATTATTCAACAATCACTTTATATATAAAATATACAGAGACTACACATATTCGACTCATACAATATACATACAATACACATAAACTGCAAATATCCGACAACCGACAAACACACAATAACTACACATACACTACACATATTCGACACACAAACTTTATAAACAATACACATTCACTACACATATTAGACAAACACACTTTACATGTACATAAACTACACTACACATATTCGACACACACGCTATGCATACAACAAACATACACTACATATATTCGACAAACACACTATCCATACAATACACATACACTACACATATTTGATAAACACATTATACATACAATACTCTTACACTACACATATTCGACACAAAAAACTATACATTCGATACACAAACACTACACATATTCGACGCACAAACTTTATAAACAATACACATTCACTACACACACTATACATGTACAAACACTACACTACACATATTCGACATACACGCTATGCATACAATAAACATACACTACACATATTCGACAAACACACTATACATAAAATTCACATACACTACACATATTTGACAAACACACTACATACAATACCAATACACTACACATATTCGACACAAAAAACTATACATACAATACACAAACACTACACATATTCGACACAAAAACTTTATAAACAATACACATTCATTACACATATTAGACAAACACACTATACATGTATAAATACTACACTACACATATTCGACACATACGATATGCATACAATAAACATACGCTAAACATACTCGACAAACACACTATACATACAATACACATACACTTCACATATTTGACACAAAAACTATACATACAATACACATACGCTACACATATTCTGCAGATATATCATACAAACAATACGCATACACCGTACTTACATTGCACATATAATGTTACATGCATATACCACACATTAACTGCACATACACTACACATACATTAAACATATATTACATAAAAAACTACACATATATTACACAAACGACACAGAAACATTACACATATAGTAAACATTCATTATACATACACTACACGTAAAATACACACATATTTAACATATACTAGTTCACAATTCAGAACTCTACGTTATTAAATAAGATCACTAAAGCGTGTTAACGCGATGTGTCTCTACCATACACGTTATCAGCAATGTTTTGTCAAGATATAATACAAATGTTTTATGGTACAAATATTCAGTGTTATTCGATATTTGGGCAAGTTCATCATAGCTAGGTACAAGCAAAGCATTGTAACCAATCCCTATACACATGTTTTACCTGTACCGAATAAATGCAAACTTTCTCAAGTGAATAACATCGGACTTCAGCTTATAATACCTTTCTTGCTTTCTTTCGTTCAAAAGGTAGACAGTAACAAGAAGAGCTGCTAACAAGGTCAATACTACACATTTCAGCACAGTATATTTAAACTGAAAAGAAAATATTAATATTATGAAAAGACTACACAAGTAGATTGTTGAAATGACATTTGGAAATTATGTTGAATCTTAACTTTAAATGATTTCTGGGATTTTATATATACCTCTATATATACTGATAAAAAAAAAACGAACTTCCGATTTTTATTTTTTTAATGTCTTTAAAGAATAAGCATGTTAAATGACCTACATACATGTAGTTTCGGGCGAACGTTTAAGTGTCAAATAAAATAATTTGTTACTAGCACGTGCGAATTAGAGAATATAGATAACGTGGAAGTCGTTTTCCACGTGCATGCCCGTACATGTTCCGTGAGTATCAAATGAAACTCTTAAGTCGGATTTTATAAACTTTAAAAAACATTAAATTTCGTTCATTTTTCCCTGTTTTAAATGTTCCTAAAATTCCATAATGTTTCCCTGAACGGGCCAGTACAGTACTCATAAGTGCTGTACGAAAGAGGTATTTATATTTTTATCAGATTAATCGGTGAAATACTTGTAGGAAAAAATATTAAATAAAAAAAAAACACATCTTTGCCGACACACGATTTTTTTGTATCAGATACGTGTATGAACCGAATGATAATTATTTATCAAAAACAATCAAATCATACATGTACTAGTATATATGTCTTTCTAAAGAGAAAAAACTGTATAATATATGGCTATAATCTTGATTTTCGTGGTATTAAACGGTAACATTTACATAAGATAATATATAAAACAAGAACATACCTTTTTAATGCACAATTCTTTAGATGGTGCCGTGTTGCCTTGGTCACCCGTAAGCACTTTAAACTTTTCTAGATTAATCGATTCACTTCCTTCAGCTGTTTCCTTCAAATATATGGATGGGTGTCTCGTCCTTCTTTCTTTCGATTGTCTTAGTGCATCGATATTTTCTTTCAAAGCAAGGTTTTCCATGTAAAGTTCGGATTGCTGTGTTTCTGACTCTGTCATTGCCTATATGATGTAATTCATTTTAAGGATGAATATACCAAACAGTTCAAGGCATATGTCGGCTACCAATTCACCAAGAGTAACCTTTCTTTACCTTGTCGTTGTGTCTCTGAGTAAGTCAATTTATCCGCATGTGCTTTTATTAGTTTTGGTCTTACCCAGGAAGAACTCTATTGTGATTTGTTTATGCTGTAATTACTTATTTCAAAATTGATGTAAAATAAATCGGTTTCAAACAATGAAGAACTGTTTGTTGTAGCTTGAGTCCCATCAATACCACTGTTCCTTCACCTCAACGATGGGAACGAACGCGCGACCTCTGGCGTCAGAGGCTAACGCTATATTAACTGCGATATTGTCCCGCTCAAATAAATTGAGCTTCGCATTAATGAACGTGTAGACAATAATTTGCTTTAATGGCTTGTGATGACATCTTAGCCACATCAACTTTATTTACATAGACATGATACGCCTATACAAAATGGCTAGTTCGAACCGCGAGAGCTACCATTGACTTAATATGTGGCTAAGTCACTGCTTATACAAACAAGACCGTTAGTCTGCCATTTGTACAATCATAGACTCAAAAGCCAATAGTTTGACAAAATACAAATCGCAATATTGTAGTCCAATGTGATATTGCAATTTGGGATCATCATATATTCAAACTAGGTTAAACATAAGACAGTTTAACAATGCGCCGGTATGTGTATTTGATTTTAAGGTCACATTTGTTTTTTTTTTCATGTACGAATTCGTATATTGAATTTTCAAAAAAGTGTTGACCGGTTTTTGAAAAAACTGTTTACAGTAATACATGAATGAATTAACACACTAACTTAAGAGCAAACAGGAACGAACGGTCGAACGAATAAACAAACGGACGAACCAATTATTGTACATACTGTATAGGTGTAACCCCACCATTGATTTTTGTTCTTTATTCTATAGTAAATAATAAAAGTTTGAAGACTTGTCATTCATAGAGAGTCCCAAATGAAAGAAGTGAAACCTACATTTTACTGTTTGTCAACCTATGCACTATAAAAATATGATGAGAAAAGTAGGGGTCATGTGTCATATAAGAGATTTTTTTCTGCTCAGTGTGTACACTGGTGACAAAGTGAAAGTAGACTTCCGAAATCATGAATTCATACCCCAATTTCCAAGCATCATTTTTTTTTCTAAATTCACAATTCAAACATGACAATGCTATCAAAATGTTCAAAATACATCAATAATGCCATTCAAATAAAAAAAATGAGCATTAAAATAAGGAAAATGCATTTTTAAAGAAGAAGAATTGAGGATTATTTATAACCGCTATTATGCGACTACCCCACGGAAGCACTTCCTTTTTGCAATGGTGGCACTATGCCTATAAGGAAACTCTTTTTTTTTTAATTTCATAATTACCTCATTTTTGCTAAGTACTACCAATTTGAAGTAATACTGCCAAGTTGCAAGCATTAAATACTGAAACTTTTGTCAAAATACCACGTTTTACATGATCATTATATACAGGCGCGAGATGTTGACCGACATGCAATTTTGATGTGTTTGACTAATTTTACCAAAAAAAAATTTTTTTTACCTCATTCCATTAAAATTTTTACACCAAAATAGTCTCATGATACACTGAAGACATTATCTTGCCAAAATACATTATTCAATACAATGTACATGCTAAAAATTGCACATTTAAATCATCCAAAATAAAAAATCTTCAAAATTTTGTGATTTTTCATGAAATTTCAATGTAAATATGCACATATATGCTTTATTTGAGGCATAAACTTGCCAAAATGTTGTTTTTTTATGAAGCAAATGTCTCCAATTTGTCATTTAAGACTATGAGAGTGTAAAAAAAAGAGGTTATTTTACCTACAATTAACATTTTGGAAAATCACCCCAATTTCACTCAAGTCTTTCTTATAGGTGTAACCCCACCATTGATTTTTGTTCTTTATTCTATAGTAAATAATAAAAGTTTGAAGGCTGACATGACAATGCTATCAAAATGTTCAAAATACATCAATAATGCCATTCAAATAAAAAAATGAGCATTAAAATAAGGAAAATGCATTTTTAAAGAAGAAGAATTGAAGATTATTTATAACCGCTATTATGCGACTACCCCACGGAAGCACTTCCTTTTTGCAATGGTGGCACTATGCCTATAATGTATGAATGCATTGCTGAATAATTCATAAACGAACGAACCAGACAGGCAGGCAGGCAGGCAGGCAGACAAAAACACACGAAACATGAATGTAAGAGAAAACGAATGAATGAAGAATAAATGAAGGTAATCGTTGTATGCTACTTACGATTTATATACCTGGGCACGTCACAAAAAGTAACACGTCTTTTCCAAATATAATACATATATATTCACTTCGACATTTATTGTGTAATATTGTGGTTTCCCACAGGTTTAGACTTAAAAGGGAATTTCCCGCATATTTTGTGACGTATCAAATGAGTCACGTAATTTCATTTTGATTTCAATTTGATCCGTAAGAGCAGGGGCGGATACAGGATTTCAGGTTAGAGGGGCTACGAACACTATCTGAACGGGCACGCATGTTTTTTTTTAGCAGCTATACTTTGAATCATTTTTATAAGGTTTATGAGGGACGTACGCCAGTTTTTTTTAAAGATTAGATCCGCCATTGATACAGGCTTACACGTACAGTAGTAAAAAATGTTTTATCAAACAGTATTTAAGGGCTCTCTATTTTTAGAATGGGGGGTTCGTTTACCATTCGAATTTAAATATTGATTTTTTTACGTTTTGATGGATTTAACATACCAACCCATTAGGATTTTTATTTATTAATGATAATGAGATGCGTTTTATACTTTTTTATACATATTTTATTTTTAAGACATTTAAAGGTGTTTTTTTGTGATAAACTCCCTTTAAATTTGAATATGACCTTTTATCACTTCGTTAAAGTTGTGCGCGTCTATTTAACTATGAAAATATCACGCGATCCGAAACTTAAACATTGTTTGGTTTAAATTGTTGACCTTTTTTAAAACGGTTATCGTTTTATCACGTGACATACCAGACACAATAAGCCGGATGTTCGCTAATGACATCGAGTATAGTAATTAAACTGAAACCTGTTCTATTTTGTCGAAATACCTGAATGCAGGTAAGCAACCATATTTTTTTTATCTTTAGGAACGGTTGTCTGCTACGAGATACGAAAACTGGTTTCATCGAGAACACCGATCGAAGTTGTGTCATTTTATAGATATATGGGTATACTGTTCAACCAAAGCTTATAACGACTCACGCAAAAACAACACTTGCAACAAAGACTCGCAAAGCAGTTATGTCGATTTCCTCGTACAAGCTGAAATTTTGGATTTTTCGATTTTATGTCGAAACTGATCCCATGCTACGTGAGCAAAATTTCGAGCTACGAATAGTGCTACGAATAGTGTTATCAAATCGAAACACTTAACTATTCATTTAATGGCAGTGAGCATACGAGCCGATGCACGCCATAGTCGATATTTCAGCAGTCGTATCGTGTCCACGATCCGCATTATCACACGTAAACATGATATGGCGCTGTTACTGTTGCGATGGGGTTATTTCGTGAATACTTTGATTGTGCCATTTTTAAGATTGATTGATTAATTGAATATTTAACGTCATTTTATGCCATCTAGGGCTAACAGACGATCAGTTAACCTAACCACTGATTCCTGGGATTAACCAGTACTCGAGCACACCCCATCTCCGCAAGTAACCGATAACTTTCCCACTTGAATCATTGGTGAGAGACGAATGAAAATGAGACACAGTGGCGTTCCAAGTAGGGATGATCCGTGGGAAGAGACTGTTTTTGTAGTAGTCTGCAGATTGAGAATGTTGTTGGTACTTGTATGATTAAGATGCTCATGTTCTGGTAGTTGTTAGAAAGAGGTATTTCGAAGCTGGAATGTCGGCCAAATCATTGGCAATTTTGTATAGAATTATAAGCTGTAGTTTCGATCGTCTAACTTCTAGTGTATCCCAGCCTAAGTGAGTCAGCATATTGTTTACGCTACTTTTGTTGTGCTACCTATTTGTAACATATCGGGCCGCCCTTCTCCGAACCATCTCGATTTGCTTTATTTGGCCTTGTTGGTGGGGGCTCTAGACTGTTGCGCAATAGTCAAGGTTCCAACGTACCATCGTTGTTGTATGGTAATTAGCGTCGCTTTCAACAATTTTTCAGTCATATCGCGTAGACGGTGTCTACTTGAGACAGTATTCTGAGTATATACCATCGTAATGTATTCATTTGTTTAAGTGGTCTTACTGGTTGATCTGAGGTTCCAGCTTAAGAACCCCAGCATACTGTTTGCCTTCATCGTTACTCTGTTTATAGACCTACTCCGGGAGAGATTGGACCGTAGGTCAACCCGAGGTATGTTGTCATATCTTGCTCAAGTGTTGTTCCTTTTAGGATATAGTTTCCCAGTATGGTTTTTTTAGGTCTTGAGACGCGGAGGACACTACACTTCTTAGGGTGAAAATCCATTCCCCATCTTTTCTCCCAAACTTCCAGCATATTAAGGTCTTCTTGGAGTAAATGATGGTCATCATCTGAAAGGATCTGTCTGTATATATGCAGTCATCAGCAAAAAGGCGAGTATGTGATGAGAGTCCACCAGGGAGATCATTTATGAATAGTAGGAATAGTAAGACGGTTCCCTGGAGTACTTCGCTGATGACTAGTACCTTTGCTGAAGTCGAGCACAATGATGTCCGTCTGGATGTTCTTGTGTAGGGAGGTAGGACGTTCGTGCCACATGGTTAATACTGGGAATCACAACATTTTCTCGCCCAGAATTCGTGCCGAGAGTCGCCCAGGATATGGTGTTTGTCGGGGTGCTTCATGGTCTGACTCGTGATGATATGTTCAAGCATCTTACAGCTGCGAATGGTTAAGGAAACTGACCTGTAGTTACTGGCATTATATCTCGAGCCTTTCTTAAAATATAGCTGTGGCATTTGTATGTTGCCAGTCCATTGGAACAGTTCCGTCTCCTAGGGTTCTGTTGAATATGTTTTCCAGTATTGGGGCAATTCCTTTTGCACATTCCCTCAATATTCTAGCCTGTATCTGATCTGGACCCGAATCCATATTTACAGTAATTAATGATTTTACATAGCTCTTTATGACCAATGATATCAAAACATATTTATATTTGTTGATGCTAATGCTTTTATTGAAAAAAATGTAAAAATATGCAAAATATAGGCTTAAAATCTTAAAAAATAGCATAATTTCTATAATTTGAAAATTTTATCATAATTTTGCTCATTTTTTTTCATAGATATTTGACAAAATAACAGTTACACACTTTATAAACATATAAAAACGATTTTTCTAATGTTATAGAACAAAACATTATATCGTATAGGCAAATTAAGGTGGGTGAGATAAAACAATATCTAATGTATATAAGTACTAATCTGACCTTATATTAACAGTATTTAGTGTACTCTACTCTGTAAAGACAAATTTAATGAAATTTATTAAAGGTTTATTATAAGATGTTAAGAAATGTTAGATGATAGCGTATTTAAGTGAGTGATACGAAAGTATATATTATATAATATATATTGGTTTAAAATGTTCCAAAATGCCATGACACAGAGAGCAGAGAAAGTCTATATATACTCAAACGCAAAAGAAAGTGTGTGCACATTTATATTTTGATTTTCTGAAAATCAAATGATGGAATACTATCATACGTGGTATAAATCTTTAGCTTATTCATTTACCTTTCTTACTAATATATTTATTTTATTGTTTTGAAATTGTTTTGAATTTGGATAAAACGTACGACGCGCCTACATGGACAAGGGTTCAAAATAAAAAATACACAAATAGCTTAAGGGATATTTTCTTGCGAAGATTCACTTTAATTTGTTGCATTTCTATCTGTCATGACCGCCATTCTGTCTTATAACTTCTAAAATACGTCGCCACATGGAATGCTTGTAACGTTGTAACTTTAAGGCGTCAATACGCTGACGTTCTGATAGTCGTGGCATATTTGCTGTTATAAATTTTCAAAATCTACAGTGATATTCGCACCATACATGTGTCAAAGAATATAGAGAAAACAAGTTTGGCAACTTGTATTTATGTATACATGTTCCACCTGGAAAATATTATACTTTGTAGAATTAAAATAATAAAAACAATGAAAAGTGCAAATTTTCTTTTGCGTTTGAGTATATTTTTTATTCGACTACATTATTGTACAAGCTCTCTTTACGGAATCTAAACCTTAACTGAAACTGAAAGAATATTCTCTCCTATACAACATCTTTCGTTACTAATATCAAGTAAAAATTACAATAAATTATATTCGGTTAGTGGTTTACAAGTTATTAATTGTCCTTTAACCAGCGCATTAACTAAATGATAAACTCTTGTTAGGATACGTAAACGTACATGAATACAATTTCTCCACAGCACGTTTGTTTGACATGCATTTTCAAGTATACGCTTTAAAAGCTTCCTAATCGTTTACCCGTGTCACTTGCTAAATGCAAATATTAAGGAGGTACAAGGAGTACCATATATATATTAACATGATTTTTTTTATTTTTAATACGCTTTATATCGTTTGATGAGTACTCGGCCGTCAATCATCAGATGTTTGACCCTTCCATCTAATATAGCGAGCCCACTCAGCTAAATTAATATTAAGTTTCAGATATTCCAATTATTGTTCAAATATTAAGTTATTAAACTACTTTTATAAAAAAAAGAAATTACTTCATGAGTGACTTTAAAACACCAAGCATAAGCGTATTTCCTCGAATACTGATTTGTGTTGGGTTGTCCTCAGAGAGGGCGGAGCAACATTTGGAATTGTCACTTCACTTCGGCTCCAAAATGGTCATTATGTCATGCATCTCTCCCGTATACAATGCCACCGGATAAAACGTTGGCTACGACTTCATGTTCAACAATTTGTTAAGTACTTGTTAAGCACCGGAATGGGGGGTGGGGGGTGTTGGATATTAAGTATACGATTACAAAGATAACAAATGGGAAAAAAACGGCTCCATTATCTTCTATTTCAATCACTTTGAAGAGCGGGGATCACCGTCCTCCATCACCATGAATCCGTTCCTGTCCCAGATAAATGGCCAATGTCATTTTACGAATGTTTCGTCGTTTCTTGAATACGCATCTACTCTGACTGGCTTTCTCTACTACAAGACCTACAACTTCAATGTCATCATGCAGACTGATAGTTTCACCGACACGTTTTTTAACTTCGTTTTTGAAATGATAACTGGGACGAACACCAACGAACTGTTGACAAGCTGTACCGCTGTCCTGATAGGAAGTAACTATACCAAACTTCTTTATACCGACTATCACAGGCTGAAGCTTAATGTCGAACACGGGGACTGCTCAATTACCATTTAGAAAAGAGTAGTGTTGATAACTTTTTGAACATTAAAATTCCGCTAGTGAAGATAACCGTATAGCTCAGTCAGTAGCGCGTCTGACTATCTGACAAGAGGTCGCGAGTTCGAATCACTGCTCGACCACAGTCTACGTGATGAATGGTATACAATATTAAGTTATACTGTCATTCGTGTATCATTGCTGATTCAGGTGCGAATGTTATCAGTTACATGTACCTGTGGAGACAAGTGTGATTGATTACATTAACTATGCGTCAGCCATCCAGGATGTCAGATAAGATAGGATTGGTTAGGTTACCTAATCGCATATTTGCTCTTGATGCCATCAATATGACACTTTAGATTAAAATTTAAATCTGTTGGTGATATTTTCATATAATTTTGAACCTTAAAAGTATATGTATAATAATGCAAATATAGATACCGCACTGTATGGGCAGATCCTTAATTTCGTTTCTATCCTGTAAAAATGACACGACTCCTGTAAACCATCAAAAGACATATTCGTTTTCATATTTGACAAAAAGTTCAACACGTATTTTATTTCCATTATTTTTTGTATTTTTCTAATATGTTACAGTCTATTAATATCTAACGTCTATTTTTAATCATATTTTAAAACATCGCAGGACTTCACTTGTTTCATTACATGAAAGAAACACTATTCTACACATGGTGTTCTAAGTAGAATGAATAAATGAATGATTGATTGATTGATTGATTGGTTGATTGATTGGATGGATGGATGGTTGGATGGATGGGTGAGTGAGTGAGTGAGTGAGTGAGTGAGTGAGTGAGTGAGTGAGTGAGTGAGTGAGTGAGTGAGTGAGTGAGTGAGTGAGTGAGTGAGTGAGTGAGTGAGTGAGTGAGTGAGTGAATGAATGAATGAATGAATTAATTAATTAATTAATTAACACTATTACGCCTGCAAGTACCTCCAATTATTGCGGAAGTGTTGCGCCCAACAACAGCACGTATATCTCCAACAATAAAACAAACAACAACAATAATTATTTCATTTAACACATCTTAACTTTATCTATACCGTAACAGGCGCTCAGATGTAGAGGTCCCGGGTTCTCATAGAACTTTTCTCATGAGTACTCGGTAATGATGAGTTTGACCCAGGAAGCGGACTCGAGAGTGATTAAAGAAACTGCCAGCTTTCTATTTCAATGGAGCTAATATGAAATTGTATAGACTATATACGAATACAACGACTGCTATAATAACAACAAACAAAAAAAGCCAACAACTACCTTGTCTGAGCCTACATCAACTACCATTTATCGATAGCAAGCAAAACAATGCCTATACAATTCACAACAACAACCATACTGCTATATACCACTACTTTTACACTTACTATTACGCTGCCAACAAGAAGTCGAGAACTAACAGCAGCACCAGCAATAAAATACAATAACAACAACAACAACAACAATAACAACAACAACAACAATAACATAACCGATGATTCTTTATAACTATAATATAAACGCATACATGTATAGCAACAAAATATGTCTGCAATACCGACAATAGCAATCTGTGACAAATGTGACTCAGTTTTAAAAAGGTAATTTGTTGCTAAAAAATCATGCAATTTTTTACCTGTGAGGAATGTGATTCCATGGTACATACAAAACCGACTTCGATCATAAATTTCCAAGGACCTGTGACATATATGCTCGAAATGTGTGACAAATTAGATCTTATTTTTCCTAGCTGTGAGGAATAGGATCCTATTTTTCCCAGGTGGGAAGAATATGATCTGGGAAAAATAAGGTCCTACAAACATACATAGCTGCAATACATAGAAATTCGTGAGGATGATGAAATATTCATTTAAAAGGTTACCAAAGTTTAATGATACTGAGGCTGTAACAATTTTAAAACTGAAATGGGAATGCCCTGATCTCGAAGATAATCATGTTAGCTTAGCTGTATATCATATGAGATAACATAGTGTATCCTTTCTGTGACAATAGTTACAAAAAGAAACTTAGGAATGATGCCAAATTTAGTCAACTTGTGGTATCACGGGTATTAAGAGACGATGTTATACTCTCATACCACGACGGCAATGTACATTTAGGATTTGATCAAACATATGCTGATATTAGAGTTTACTACTATTGGCATACAAAGTACTCAGATATAGAGAATCATGCAAATACCTGTAACAAATGTTAACAATCTAAACGAAACTATGCCAATCATAAGGCTCCACTCGCTACCAATTTCTTCGTATCCGTATGGATATACTGGGACCTCTACCAATTTCTCCCGACCAATACAAATGTGTACTTTTAAGTGTTGACTCATCTTCGGGTAGAATGCATGCTTTCCTCTAGTAACTATAGAAACGACGGACGTAGCAAAACATTTTTATATAGGAATATTTTGTCGAGCCGTCGATCCAATTGTCAGTGATAGAGGAACAAATTTTCTTTCTTTATTGGTAGCCGCTCTCTGTGAGTTGTTTCAAGTAACAAGGCATCATACTTCGTTATTTCACCTCAAACTTATTGCACGGATGAACGGGTTAATAGTACTATTATAATGTGTATATATATATTACATAGTTTTGGGTAACAATACCGTTTATTATATAATGCTGCTTAATACTTAAATTATCAAAAACATACTAGTTTTAGAACTATTAAGAATTGTTTCATAATTTATAATGTAAACTGGTATCAATCGAGTGGCAACAAAGTATAGATTTGATTCTGTTATATGTAGAAAAGGTCATTTTCTCATACTTTAACTATACATTAGTCTGATAGTAAAATACTACTGCCAAGTTATCATAGTGTTACTGTAGTTCATTCATGCATAGTCACATGACCTCATGTCCATTCATCATTATAGAATTATGGGTATTGTCTTGTTTACATGTGTTGTGAACCTTGTCTGTTGTCTTGACCATCATGTTATGTCCAGTGCTGTCCAATAGTTATCTTGTATATTGTGTGTGTAAGAGTTTGATTGGATGAGAGGCACATAACATCTTTATATTTTTACTTCTTTTCACCCCACCTGGCTATGGGCACTTTTTGTCAACCTTGCTAGAGGACGCGAGTTCTTTAGTCAATAATACAATAATACTGTATTAGTTTATTTCATAAGTTCTGTTGTTAGAACTTTTGGGTTTAACCCATACACTATTTTACACTAGAAGATTAGCCAGCGGTACCTGGTAAGGTTTTACTTTTATCAATGTATTGTAGATGTAATATTTTGATATCTTAATTGCATTGATTTGTTAATCAACCTGAATTGCCATGAAATACATTGAAATACTGTATTTTATTCTGTCATACTATTCTATGTATTTATTATGTTATCATTCTATTTTATAGGTCTAATATAAATATTGAACTCCAGTTCTGAGTTGGTCATTCATTGGTCTTTGCCCACACTCTACAAAATGGCTCCCCGACGTTGAGGCGACCAGGTACCGGAGCTCATTTCACAGTCAGGGCCTATTTAGCTGCACCGGAGGTATCCGAGAAGTGCGAGACCCGAGGGCAGAGCCGGCAACCCTTTCAGTGGAGACCGGAAGCTAGAGTGTTCCCCTCTAGTTTTCAGTCCTTCAACACAAAGGTATACTGAAATGTAAACCAAACCCACCCATAGTGCACGTCCCACCCCCTACTTCTGGTCCCAGGACGCGTCAACATACAATGAACTGTTTTACGCGTGCCACATTATACACAGTGACTGTTTGTGAAAACAGCTGTTTTTAGTAAACATTGAACTTGACCTTTGGGTCAGTCCATTATATCGCACCAGGATACAGGATCGGACATTTTAGTGTTTTAAGTGTATTTTTTTAAAGTGTTTTATTGGATTTTGGATATTTATGTAAGTATGTGTTTATCATTCTCATTTTTGTTATTTTAAATTATTTTTTCATTTTTCTGAGGGCGCACTATTTTCTTCGCATAAGCTTTATATAAAAGTACATGTAGTGATTTGGTCTTATTCTGAAATTTCTAACACGTGAACTTTAAATTTTTGATGTTTTCTCACTGAATTTTTACAACTGCATGGTATGTTTAGTTTAATTTGTTTCATTTTTGCTATTTAGATTGAATGTTGCAGTTGTCAGTTTTGTCATTCTTGTGATAAAGTTAAATTTTGATCTTATAGATTCTGTGACCCCCATTCAGTTCACAGTAGTGTTTTCATTTTGTGTGCCATTTCAATTAGCTATTTTCCATTTTTGGTGATATATTTGATTTCACAGTGTTGATTTAGTGAAGCATTTGTAGTCATTTGATATTTTTGATTGCCATCAGTTGAATTTTCATGTGTGTTATGATGTCAGTGATTTTGTTTTGACATTTGACATTTTGATGTTTTATGCACTATAAAGTTGAAATTTTCTGATATAGTGAAGTTGATATTATGGTTATTTAATGTTATAGTGAACATTGCATTAAGTGCCAGGTATATTTCACGTCTTATCTAGTTGGATAGAGTGATATTTTGATTTATCACTCACTTGAATAAAGCTATAGATTATAATTAGAAATCTAGATTAAGTGTGTTATTTACTGTGTTTATTTTTGGCCTACATTATATTATAATATCATACTGCCCAGTTCCCTGTTTCATAACATTCTTTGCACACCTTACTAACCGTGTGTGATAGACCTGTTCTAGCAAGATATATATGTAATTCATTTATTCATTTTGTGTGTTTTCCATTTGAAATCTCATTTTATGTGTTCTTGTTGACAGGCGATATAGAAATTGCTTGCACATATTGATACTTGAGAGTTCAAGCCCTTTAGTGTAAAGTTTTCTAAATTTCAGCTTTTTTAAGGAATACCGGCAAGCAGTATATTTTTTTCAGCATATTTTCTTTATCGTGCAACTGTATTTAGTGTTTTATGTTTCTTGCACGATTCATATTGTTTTATTTTGTTCAATAGTGAAATTTCAGCCGTCTGCTATTTTCTGAAGGAAGTTGTGACTGAAAACATACCCAGTATTCAGTACTTTGACTTTTTGCTGATTTATGTACTATTATATTTTCAGTGATTTTCAGGTTTGATGAGTTGGTAGAACACACCTTGTTTGCAGTGTAAATAAATATTTTTCCTTTCAGTTTGGTTACTGATATAATCCATTTCTACTCACTGCATTTTTCAGTTATCTTTACAGGATAGTTTGTGTCACTTTTGAACACAGGTGATATTTATTTTGGTTTACCACTAATATTGTAGTAGCTGTGATCATTTTTAGATATTGAGTTACAACATTGATACACAGGTAAACAATCAGCTGACCACTACAACCAGTTGATTTATTATCTAGGTCATAGCTTTAAACCCAGGTGTATTAGGTACTACTTTTAGTGTATTGAAGTGATGTAAGGTAAACATCATTGGAATGTGTGTGTTGTTTTGACTTGGTGTACAGGTCAACTTAGTGCATTTAGCTGTGACCAAACTTGTATTCTTTTGATTTGGTTAATAGACAGTTAAATAAATCTGAGTAGTTTATATTTATAACTCGTACAGTGTGAGTTACAGGGTTTAAACTTGATTGCCATTTCATTATAACAGCTCTTTTATTTATTTTTAGTGTTTTGTTTGTGTACTTATATTTTGTGTTAGCTATTTCCTGAAATATGGATAGTCCTAAAAGGGAAGAGACTAAGGTTAAGTCGGGTGAAACTGCTTCCCCTCCCACACCAACTATGCCTACGGAGGAAGAGATGCTTAAAATTCTGTCAAAGAAATACACATTCGTGCCCGTCTCTACTCCAGAAGCAACCGGTGGTGCTAGACCCAAGCACCCATTAACCCTTCCTCTAACTTTGAGCTCACCACCTCCTCTCTCAGGTCTACCTCCAGTGATCTTAACACCTACCACTCCCTCTTTGGTTTCCAAGCCGCCCAAAATTCCACTCTTTTCAGGTGATGAGCCAACTCCAAAGAACGAGGTGAGTTATTATGAGTGGCGTCATGAGATCAGATGCCTGTGCCGGGATTTGAACCTGTCTTCATCACAAGTTTTACAGGCCGTTCGTGCATCCCTTCGTGGCACAGCCAGGCGCCTACTTGTTTCTTTGGGTGACTCTGTCACTGTTGACCTAGTTCTTAAGAAACTAGATGTCAGTTTTTGTGAGCCGGCAAGGCTTGGCATCACTATGAAGGAATTCTTTAACGCAGTCCAGAAACCAGAAGAGTCGGTGACTTCCTTTGGTTGTAGGTTAGAGACCACGTTAGAGCATGCTCTCCAGGGTGGTCACCTGCCCCATACTGGCAGGCATGAATTGTTGTGTGAGAGACTTTGGTCTGGATTGTTTAGCGAGTCTCTTAAGGCAAATACCCGACATAAGTTTGACTCTGCTACGGACTATGACCAGTTCCTGAAAGATGTTCGTCAGGTCGAACGGGAATTGTGTTTAGCCCAGCCTACTGGAACCAGGCCAAAGGCCCACTCACACCAACAATCTGCAAGTCCTCCCACTTCTGACTTTGCCTCTTTCTCGAAGCAGCTCCAGTCAGAAATGAACTCCAAACTCAGCCAGATGCAATCCGGATGGGACACGAAGTTCAATACTCTGATGGAGCGTTTGGAGACTCTATCTTTCCAATCTGTTACCCCACTCGCACCCCCTACTTTTCAACTGCCACCCCTTCCAGTGTCAACCCCACCCCATGGTCAGACATATTCTGAGGCAAGACCCTTTAGACGAGCACAAAGAGGTCGAAGCTATGGGCGTGGTGGTGGCAACCGACCCAGCGGTCGCCCACAGCAGTTTGGACAGCCTCATGGTACAAACAGATCAGCGACCGGTCACCCAAACTTCTAGCCACCTCTGCTACTGGCCGTCCGGAGGTGAAGTCTAATAATGGCCAACCTATTCCTTTGCTTACGAAAATTGTTGGAGATTCGAACACTTCATCAATTTTGTTCCATTACATGAGAACCAATGCTTTGATTGATACTGGTTCCATGGTTTCTACTGTTTCTAACTCTTTCTATCAGTCTTTGACTAACAAGCCCCCTTTACAGGATCTTTCTTCTTTTGGCATTGACCTCAGTGTTACTGTTGCTAATGGAAACCAGCTTAACATTCTTGGGTACATTGAAGTTTCCATTGCTATTCCAGATTTTAATCTTGAACTGCCTGTTCCTGTCTTAGTAGTTCCTGATACTCAGAACTCTGCAACTTGCCCTGTGATTTTGGGAACTAATGTTATTAGATGTTGTAAATCTATTGTGTCTGATGGGAATATGAGTTCGATACCTGAAACTTGGGAAACTGCATTCCAGTCTTTAGTCTGCCACCCAGTTTCAGTGAGATCGACTAATGACCATTCAGTGCAGATCGGCCCATATGAATCTGTCACTGTCAATGGTATTGCCCGTGGACTTAATCACAGTGTTTGCAAAGTTGTAACTGAGAATCTGGACAATGGTTCCTCTCTTTTAGTAAGACCACATGTTGTACAGATACCACAGTCCGGGAGTTATGCAAAAATACCAGTCCGGTTGTGTAACATGTCGGCTAAGACCTAAACCATTAGACCAAGGTCAGAGTTATGTATGGTCAATGAGGTCAAGGTCATTGATAATCTTGCTTCTTCTACTTCTTCTTCTTCTTCTACTTCTAATTCATTGTGTGACCAGCTAGGCATACAAATTGACAAAGACTCTTTATCCCCTGATCAACTCTTGCGTGCCCAGCAAGTCCTTGGCAAATGGCAACATGTATTTTCGACAGGGCCAGCTGACATAGGTCGGTGTAATCTTGTGCGTCACAAGATTGTTTTAAATGATTACACACCATTCAAGCAGCCATATAGGAAAATTCCCCCTGGGATGTATGAGGAGGTTAGGCAACACCTCAAAGAAATGCTTGAATGTGGTGCAATCAAGGAGAGTGATAGTCCGTTCTCTTCCAATGTGGTGTTAGTCGGCAAGAAGGATGGCTCACTTAGATTTTGCCTGGTCTTCCGTATGCTTAACTCTCGCACACGGAAGGACGCATACCAACTTCCGAGGTTCGATGATCAGTTAGATCTACTTGTAGGTTCTCGTTTCTTTTCGAAGCTTGACCTCAGATCAGGATATTGGAATATTGAAATGGATGATGAATCCAAGCAATTCACAGGATTTTCAGTTGGTAACCTAGGATTTTATGAATGCCAGCGTATGCCATTTGGACTCGTGAACTCAGGTGCAACCTTTCAACGTGTCATGGAAAAGTCCTTAGGAGATCACTTAGTTAGGTTAGAAAATGTCTTTCAACGTCTCTCATATCATGGTTTAAAGCTCAAAGGATCCAAGTGTCAGCTTTTCAAAAGTTCTGTTACCTATCTTGGTCATGTTATTTCCGAACAAGGTATTGCCACTGACCCCTCCAAGATTAGTGCTATTGTTAATTGGCCAGTTCCTACCAATATTACACAGCTTCGTTCCTTTCTTGGAACAGCAGGATTTTATCGTCGGTACATAAAGGGCTATTCAAAGATTGCACAACCCTTGAACCAGTTACTTGAAGGCCATGGTGATACAAAACCCAAGTCTAAAGGAAAGTCAAAGAAACGCAAGTCTGCAATGCCATGGTTATGGGGTAGTGACCAACAGTCAGCTTTTGCCACTCTGAAAGAAAAGCTTGCTTCACCCCCCGTCCTAGCCTTTGCTGATTTTTCCAGGCCTTTCATTGTTCATATTGACGCGAGCGGTTTGGGACTTGGTGGAGTATTGCTCCAAGAACAAGATGATGGTTTAGAGAGAGTTATTGCCTATGCCAGTCGCGGACTCAGGCCGAGTGAGAAGAACTACCCTGCCCACAAGTTGCAGTTTCTCGCGCTGAAATGGGCAGTGACGGACAAGTACCACGATTACCTTTATGGCAATAAGTTCACGGTCACGACTGACAACAACCCATTGACCTATGTCATGTCAACAGCCAAACTTGATGCTACAGGCCATAGGTGGGTTGCTGCACTGTCAGCCTATGACTTTGACCTATTTTACAAGTCTGGCCGCTTAAATGGTGATTGTGATGGTTTGAGCCGCAAACCTCAGTTGTTCTCTGACACTGTAAAAGCAATCTGCCTTGGTGCTACTGCCTCTTTTTCTTCTGCCGACTGTCTTTCTGGTTCTGAAGCCCCTAAACTTACTGAGCTATCTCCTACTAAATCTTTTCAACCTGTCAATTGGGCTTTCGAGCAAGCCAGAGATACTGATATTTCCAAGGTTCTTTTTGTTTTGCAGCACGGTTCTCGCCACAGGGGGGAGGAGGTGTCGAAAGATGTCAAATCCCTGCTTCGTGACAGCTCACGCCTGTGTGTGGAGAACGGAGTCCTCTACCGTACTGCCTCTGTCGATGGTGAACCGGTAAAGCAGCTTGTCATACCTGCTTCTTACCGAACCATCTCTTTTCAAGGTGTTCATGATCAAGTTGGTCATCCGGGACATGACAAATCTCTTTGGCTTGCACGTCAACGTTTTTACTGGCCAGGAATGGAGGCAGATTTCAAGAGACGTGTGTCCTCTTGCAGGTCTTGTGTCTGTGGGAAAACCCCTCAAAGGCCTGCGGCGGATCTTGTACCCATCCAGACTTCTAGGCCTATGCAGCTTGTTTGCATGGATTTTTTGAAGTTAGAAAGGTCTATGGGTGGGTACGAGGATGTCTTAGTCATAACGGACCACTTTACACGTTATGCTAAGGCTATCCCCTGCAGAAATCAGAAGGCAACTACCACAGCACGAGCCCTGTACGAGAATTTCATCGTTCACTACTCCTTTCCAGAACAGCTGCATTCCGACCAGGGTCGTAATTTCGAGAGCAGAGTCATTAATGAGCTATGCAAGATTGCAGACGTGCGCAAGACTCGAACTACTCCATTCCATCCGATGGGAAATCCTTCTGCTGAGCGCTTTAATCGTACCCTGCTCCGTATGCTCCGCACCCTGGCAGATGACCATAAGACCAGTTAGGCCGACTTTGTCCCCTCTCTTGTTCAAGCATACAATGCTACCAAGAGCAGTTCTACTGTGTTTTCCCCCCATTTCCTTATGTTTGGCTGGCATCCACGACTCTCTGTGGATGCCTACTTAGGCACTGCACCCGGGAATGAGTCTGGCGTGAGCCATGCTTCATATGTGTCTCGACTTCAAGACCGCCTGAAATACGCCTACAGAGTAGCTGGGGAGGCTGCCAACAAGAGAGCCGACCAAAACAAACGCCTATATGATAGCCGTGTTCGCGAGAACAAAATTTCTATAGGTGACCTGGTTTTGGTCCGGATAGTCAATCTACAGGGACGACAGAAGCTTGCTGACAAATGGGAAAAAGACCAGTATGTCGTTGTCGACATTCCTTACGAAGGCCAGCCGGTGTTTAAGGTTCAGCTTGAGACTCGCAAGGGACCTATTCGAACCTTACATCGCAATTTACTGCTACCCTTCATCTCCATACCTGAGCCTGAACAGATTCAAACCCCTAATCTTGGTCGCAAGCCCAGAACTAGGTCAAACCCAATTCAGGATCATGAGTATGATGGCGACTCGAGTTCAGCCGAGTCGAGTTCATCAGCAGTATATATTATTCCCCAAAGAAGAATGCAATACCCAGATCAGAGTCCCACCGCAAGCGTCACTCCCTCTACACCAGTCCCTCCATCTGTAGAATTTGAGCCGAGTGTCCACAGTACTCCCCATTCCCCCTATCCTGTCACCCCTGACCTACAGAACACAGCTTCATCTAGAGTTACACCCCAAAGTCAAGGTTCTTCTAGTTTTAGGTCAGCGATTCATGCCACGCCTTCGCCTCCAGTCCCAGCACCAAGACCGCGAAGAACAAGGCGTTCACCGGATAGATATGGTGAATGGGTGAAATCCCAAGTAGCTCAAAACGTTGTTTTTTATGTTTGAGCTAAGCTCATAAATATTTTTAGTTTTCAGGTTTTAGTGGTTTACAACCTATAGTAGTTTTTACTGTTGTCATACCTGAATCTAAAGAATTTGAAAAAGTAATTTTTTACTATGTGTACAATTAGATTTATTTTAGGGCCAGAAGATTATTTCGCACTATGGATAATATTTTTGTATTCTTAAGCAATACATGCCAGATTGAAATATGTGAATTATTTCAATCAAATTACTTTCATGTAATTTTGCTTATTTTTCAGATTTCAAATTCTGAATCAATTATATTTTTCCTTCACAGGGAATAAAATTTTGTGAAATTGTTTAAATTCCTTTTCAGGATTTTGCAAAATGATATTTTCTATTATCATTTGATATTTGTATTGTATATTACATTGTATATTACATTGTATATTATATTATTTTATTTCAGTTTTTCAAGGCAAATGATAATTTCAGGTACTTTGAAAGGATTTCATTTGTAGTGATTTGTGCAGATAAACCCTACAGCTTTGCATATGTCACATTTCATTAAAACAGTTTCATTTCATGGTCATTTCATATTTTATCATTGTGATAGACTAATGTCTGCTCTTTCAATCATTTCAGATTTAAAACTCAATAGTTTAAGTTTACATCATCATGTTTTATGCTTTTGAGTTGTAGGCTTTTAACACAATTTTCAGTACAGGTTGCAGTACAGTGAATCAATATGTAAACACTGTAGTGACTTACTTTACTGAATACCAATTACAGACATGTATTGGTGCAGTTAACTCCCATTGTTAATTACTCTGTTTTATTTTAGATTGCATTTACTTAGAACTTATTGATCATATTTCAGGAACATCCTTGGATATTCATTTCCATTAGTATTAGTTTAGGTACATTGTTTTGTACTTGAATATTATAAAGTACTTTTACTAATAATTTACTTTGACAATTTACAGGTTCTTTGAAATGTCGGTGCCATTTAAATCTAGTGGGGGAGTGTGTAGAAAAGGTCATTTTCTCATACTTTAACTATACATTAGTCTGATAGTAAAATACTACTGCCAAGTTATCATAGTGTTACTGTAGTTCATTCATGCATAGTCACATGACCTCATGTCCATTCATCATTATAGAATTATGGGTATTGTCTTGTTTACATGTGTTGTGAACCTTGTCTGTTGTCTTGACCATCATGTTATGTCCAGTGCTGTCCAATAGTTATCTTGTATATTGTGTGTGTAAGAGTTTGATTGGATGAGAGGCACATAACATCTTTATATTTTTACTTCTTTTCACCCCACCTGGCTATGGGCACTTTTTGTCAACCTTGCTAGAGGACGCGAGTTCTTTAGTCAATAATACAATAATACTGTATTAGTTTATTTCATAAGTTCTGTTGTTAGAACTTTTGGGTTTAACCCATACACTATTTTACACTAGAAGATTAGCCAGCGGTACCTGGTAAGGTTTTACTTTTATCAATGTATTGTAGATGTAATATTTTGATATCTTAATTGCATTGATTTGTTAATCAACCTGAATTGCCATGAAATACATTGAAATACTATTTTATTCTGTCATACTATTCTATGTATTTATTATGTTATCATTCTATTTTATAGGTCTAATATAAATATTGAACTCCAGTTCTGAGTTGGTCATTCATTGGTCTTTGCCCACACTCTACAACATAGTGTATCCTTTCTGTGACAATAGTTACAAAAAGAAACTTAGGAATGATGCCAAATTTAGTCAATTGTGGTATCACGGGTATTAAGAGACGATGTTATACTCTCATACCACGACGGCAATGTACATTTAGGATTTGATCAAACATATGCTGATATTAGAGTTTACTACTATTGGCATACAAAGTACTCAGATATAGAGAATCATGCAAATACCTGTAACAAATGTTAACAATCTAAACGAAACTATGCCAATCATAAGGCTCCACTCGCTACCAATTTCTTCGTATCCGTATGGATATACTGGGACCTCTACCAATTTCTCCCGACCAATACAAATGTGTACTTTTAAGTGTTGACTCATCTTCGGGTAGAATGCATGCTTTCCTCTAGTAACTATAGAAACGACGGACGTAGCAAAACATTTTTATATAGGAATATTTTGTCGAGCCGTTGATCCAATTGTCAGTGATAGAGGAACAAATTTTCTTTCTTTATTGGTAGCTGCTCTCTGTGAGTTGTTTCAAGTAACAAGGCACCATACTTCGTTATTTCACCTCAAACTTATTGCACGGATGAACGGGTTAATAGTACTATTATAATGTGTATATATATATTACATAGTTTTGGGTAACAATACCGTTTATTATATAATGCTGCTTAATACTTAAATTATCAAAAACATACTAGTTTTAGAACTATTAAGAATTGTTTCATAATTTATAATGTAAACTGGTATCAATCGAGTGGCAACAAAGTATAGATTTTGACTCTGTTATATATATTCAGATATAGTTCTTGTGAAATGTTTTATAAACAAAATGCATAAACGTTACAAACTAAATGTAAGCATGTTTTACATAACAGATATATGATAGCCATAAGGCTTAGTAATTAACAGACAACAAACAGTCTGATAACATCAACGTTACGTAAGAAACCAGGAAGCGGTGTTCGTCCTTCACATTATATGAAATAAAAGTTCATTACAAGAAGTGTGTATTACATGTGGTTGAGTCGATTAGCCAAAATCATATTCGGAGACGGTATGAATATAATACCGATTCTGTATGAAAGAGAAGAAAGATATAAAGCAAAGAGAAGAGAAGAGAGATATAAGAAATAACAATATAGGAGTTGTGTTATTTTTTTCAGATGTGATCATACTAACATTAATCATACAAAATGCATAGACTACAGGACAATTATAGTAGACATGTTACACGGATATTGAATCAGGGCATGTTTACATTATTATCAATACTCGAAATATGTGTATAAAATATTAGTTAAGTGGACACTACTTATATCATTAATTTAATATGATAAAACTAACATCATTCCCGGCATTTAATTGTGAAGTGAGAACTATTATCGTCACTGTTATGTTGTAACAAACTTTGTGTATTAACTATTCTTAGTGAAAAAAACTATGACGAAACAATTAGTATTAAGTTTATTTTCATAACAATCAATACATATTTTCATATAGTAAAATGATAAAAAATAATCCCACCATAATAGTACGTTAGGGAAAGACATGTGGTCATATTGCAACGCACAGTAAGATGGCTAGGACATTTGAAGTAATGTTTGGGCGTTAAATGATAATTCCACTCGACACTGCACTTAATCCAACAGACTCTCTGGCAAGGTCTGCTCAGGAGTATATGCAGTATGTTATTGATTTATTGAAAATCACAAACACAAATACTATTGTTACCGCAATTATGTTTGTTTAGGTATTGATGCTGGTCAATTTACATGCATGGTTTTCTGCGACGTTTCCAAAGCATTTGATCGTGTGTGGATAAAAGGTCTTCTCTTTAAGCTAAAACAAAACGGTGTTAACGGTGATATCGTAAAATGGACGGAAAGTTATTTAACCGGACGTCAACAAAAGGTCTTTGTAGGTTCAAGTTTGTCCAACAGTCAGGCAACATCTGCTGGAGTTCCTCAAGGTTCTGTACCGGGGCCATTATTCTTTCTAATTTATATTAATGATATAGCCGACCATTTACTAAGTATTACTAGAATATTTGCCGATGATACATCTCTTGCATTCACGGCATTTAATATAACAGATATTGAAGGAATTTTAAATTACGACCTAAGTATGATTTCAGATTGGTCAAAACAGTGGTTAGTTAATTTTAATTCAAATAAAACAGAAGCAATTTTATTTACTTTTAAAAAAATATTATGTATCCTTCTTTGACGTTTAATAATACCAATGTCAAGTTTATAGATCATCATAAACATTTAGGACTCACATTAAGCAACGATGGAAAATGGCATGAACATATTCATAATATTTTACACTCTGCATCAAAGGTTTTAGATATGATGAGAAAAATCAAGTTCACAGTTAATAGAACGGCTTTAAATCAAATTTATATGTCATTTCTAAGACCTATTTTAGAATATGGATCTGTAGTGTGGGGTGGATGTACACAATATGAAAAAAGAAAATCTCGAAAAAGTTCTATAAATTCCTATTAAAATAAACTATATGTATATATTGGCCTGCATGTTTTTGTTCACGTCTGTTTTTGGTCTGGTCTCAATTTTAACAATAATTGAAATAATTTTCTAAAAATAATATCATTAAACTTTTTCTTTTCTTTTTATACAAGTATTTTGGAATTCATGTTTATTGTGCGCAAAATATAAACTCCTCGAATGAGTTTGGAATGCAGTTAGGAAGCAAGTTGCTGAGTTATTTTAATATGGAACAGAACATTTATTTCTTTGAGTAAAAAAAACTAGTAAATGAGAATTTGTTTTGAAATTGCCTGTCTAGATATTAGTTACAGTAAAACGTACAGTGTGTAAACCCTTATTTGGGTTCCAATAAATGATATAACAGTAAATGGATTCACTGTTATCAGGCAGAAACTAATACAGTAAATATATTAGAGCTAACCTGTTGAAAATGTCAATCATCCTCTTTGACATAGCATACCCCAGATAATCTTCTGTCGGTAGGCCATCGTGAAACTGAAGATGTATTTATAATTGATGCATGATATATTTAACCTTTGGAATCATGGAGAACATTTAATATTATCCGAGACTAAGAAATTGCTTAAACTGGTGCTAGAGTTGTCATAGAGTATGCCATAACTGCGCATGAACATACTCTAAATAATCGATGTAACAAAATGTATATTTAATGCGGCCTCAAGTAGCGTTCAATGTACAGGTACAGAGAAATAGATAAGGCAAGGTAATCTGGTTAAGGACAAGATATATATTATATATATATATTTTTAATATATTCATTTTTTATATAAATAATAAGTTATTTTGAAGTTTATTTCTTTACAAATATGATTTTAGAAACGTTAAACGTTTTTATGTGTGGCCTGAAAGGTAGAGTCATGTCACGCTATGTAGGAAATGTCTGGTTATTTCATACTTAGCGGGGGAATTTTCGCATCTATTGAATGGAAAATGTGTCAGAAGCATATGCCATCACTGATTTCGAATACTGTGATTTCCTTCTGTAATGGTCCGAAACAACCAAACCACTTTCCGATATAATCTTTACCACGATTAAACATAACTATATCAACTACTTCTTGAATGTTTGAAATACAATGTCTTTTAGAACAAATAATAATTTGGCTATTAATATGATGTTTAACATGATAGATATTTGAACAGAGAAATAGTTTTAATGCCAGGTAAAATATGGATGAAAATTTTAAATGACTGTTTAACTTAATATTGTGAGATTTAAGTACTGCAAACTATATATTAAGAAATGCGCTTTACCAGTGGGGGTATAATTATAACAGAAAACATTCTACTAGTTTTTCACCAATATAAATTGATGCTAAATACTATCTTTAATGTGTTTAAAATAATATGCATTAACTCATAAAAGAACAGAACTGGATACAAACCTTCCCTATCCATCGGCAGACAAATCAGTGATTTGTTCAAGTGTGCAGGTCCGTCTCCAGTGTTTTCCAATAAACACATCCAGTCTGCTTGGCAACCCGAAGTGACCCACATCTTGCCTCCATTTATCACATAATCTCCGTTCTTTTTTATAGCTTTTGTCTGGATATCTAAAATCAAAAGTAGTATAGGTAATATTTTTCAATATCGCCAGAATAGTCTATCCTACATAATCATGCCCATTGTTAGAACAGTGTGAAAAGCTGACTTGTGTACGCGATCCGCAGCAAGGTTGGGGACACTGAAGGTAAGGTTCTCGGCCATAACCACATTTTTTTTTCTAGTGACATTCGTTTCTTAAAAACAAATAAATTAACCACTAATGAACTAAATGAAAACGTTTTTAAGTAACCAATTCTACTGTAATAATTAAAGATAAATAATGGATCAAATAAATCCAAGTACATTTTTTAAAATAAGTACCTAAATAAACAACGCTAACGGTGTAGTTTTCTCAACGTCCAGCTCGCAAATGATGCTCAAGCAGTATGAAAACATTATCTATTTATAATCTTGGAGTTTCACACTCACCATGCTAATATAACATCAAAAAAGTAGGACGCAATGCTAACGCATATATATATATATATATATATATATATATATTAAAATGGAAATGATTTTGTTTGGTGAAGGAGGCTCAGATTTGTAAAAATGACTGGGTTCCACTGTCTAAAGGGGCCAGGAGGGGTTCCAAAACGGTAAAAATTGTGAATTACTAAAATAGTTTTCTTAAGAACCGTTATGTCAGATTTGTTCATATTTGGCATAAAATATCCTTATGAGTAGGGGTTTGATTGCAGAGAATTTAGGGGCTAAAATTTATAGGAGCCCTGTAAGGGAACTTAGAATTTTACATAAGGGTACTATGGGAAAACAGAAAAATTCTCGTTTTCTTTCAGCTTTTCTGAAACCACTAGGTCAGTTAAACTGAAACTTCACGTGAATGTTTCTATTGCATAGGAGACTATACAGAAGATATTTTTTCGATCTAAAATTCAAGATGGCCACCGTTACTAAAAATAGTCAAAAACTTAAAAAATTTCTAATCAAGAACAGCCCAACAGATTTTCAAAATGTTTATGTAGTAATGATGACCAACTATAGTTTTGTTAGATTTGTTCAAATGGTGTCCCTAGGGTTAAAAATGATCCCGCCCCGATGGTTCAATTTGGGGACACAATCATGTCAATATAATATATATTTTTTTAAATGGAAATGATTTTGCCTATATCTTCACAAAAACATTGTTATGTGAAGGAGGTTCAGTTCTGTAACAATGACTGGGTATCTATGTCTTGAGGGGTCAGGAGGGGCTCCAAAAGGGTAAAATTTAGGAATTACTAAAATCATTTTCTTAAGATCCGGTATGTCAGATTTGTGCATATTTGATGTAAGTTATCCCTATGTGCAGGGGTTTGATTGCAGATAAGAACTTAAGGGCTAAAATTTATAGGGGCCCTGTAAGGGGACTTATAATTTTACATAGGGATACTATGGGAAAACAGAAAATTCTCTTTTTTCTATTGCATAGTAGAATTTCAAAAAGTGCTATGACCACTATGAGTCAGTAGAGCGTCCTCAGGCCCTCTTGGGCCTCTTTTTATATCTTATATCTTTCTTACATTTTTTTTTTGCAGTTTTCAAAATGTGTAAAGTAACAATGTTTTTTTGAATGATATAATATTGAGAAGTTATGATCACTGACATATACATAAATATTATAGTAGGATTTAGTTGACGTCAGATTTCTAGTCAATATCTAGCCTTTATGTACGCCAGTTACTAAAGGGGGTATATCAGGATAAAATGCATCTCTTTATCATTAATATATATAATTCAAATAGTTTAATCCACTAAAAACGTGACAAAATCGGTATTAGATTGGAGTAGTAAACCTGAAATAAAATACAAATTCTAAAAATAGACAGTTCTTAATACTGTCTGACAACCTTCACACCGTCATTTGGACTCTTTTCTAAGATGAAACAATGTTTATTACGTGCAAACCTGTATAACATATCACATTGAAATCAAAATGAAATCGCGTAAATCATTTAATAGGTCACAAAATTAATTTAAGTGGTAAATATAGTTTAGTCTAACCTAGTTTGTAGAGGTCTTTTCAATACTCTACTTTGTCAAGTTTAAATAGATATCTCTTTGGCAATACGGGGTCAGTGAGTATATATAGGCATGGGATATTGGAAAAAAATTAAGCTAATTTCAAAAATTCCTGATATATTCCCTTTAAAGGAGCACACATCAATTTTCATAAATTTTCTGTTTCTGAAACTTATTTATCTACACGAGGCACACATGATAAAAATATTAGAATATATAAGAATTGTGCAGATCCTTAATTTGTTTAACTGCATTATCCTTGTAAATGGATAAGATCCATCTTTTCTCGCATATTGGCGATCAAAGAGGAAAAGATGTGTGGCAAATGTTATTTTCTATAATTATCAGCAAGGAAAAAGTTCGAGGAAATGTATCAAATCGTATTTTTAAGAACTTTACTTATATAGTCTAAAACTAGCTCGATTTCACTAGATTTAAAAATAATGGTATTAATTTCTAAAATATGAAGTTTCAGACAGCAACATTTGGAGGGAAATATCTGTCTTCATACATTTATTCATTCAAGGTGTAAATATTGATTTGGTTTCTGAACATGAATGAAACTTCGATTTTATCATTGACAGGTGTCCCTTTAAAAAATAATTACGCAATAGTCTTTTGCGAAGTTCATGCACCTGTTTAACTTTGTTTAACCCATGTGGTTCTGGCAAAGAATATAATCCCTGTCGATCTCTGCAGAGGCGTAGGACTCTGAATGGGTGTCGTGTTCATTTTATCATATTTTTTTATGTTTATTATTGTGGTCAAATTGCCAACCCCAGTGTGGTTCCAGGGAGTCATATGAGTGATGGCAAGAATAGGACCACTGTTAACTATGCATGTCGTAAGAAGTGACAAGTTGAGTAATACGATAGAATTTTCTGAAACTACAGTTTTGCAGGTATCAAGGTTCTAGATTCATTTTTTCTTTTCATTTATTGCTGTTTTTTTTAAATCTGTATGTTAATTTGTTGTTGTTTTTTACATGTAAAGTGAACCTGGAATCTTCCTACTTGTTGACATTGAATAACTTATAATGTGCTGGTATGCAGTAAAACCCCATTCATTTATTCATTGTTGTTGTCTGGTTGATGTATTATAGTCAGTCATTTATTAATTATTGTAATTTATTAGTTTGATAATGTAAAAATTAAACCCAATATAATACTGGTGTATAGGTACATGCATTTGGTCATTAATCTGGGAGGTCCTAATTCGTTTGAACTTTTGATCAATTACACTGTCAAAAATAGGGATTGTTTACATGTTTTATGGGCATTTAGCGGACGAAGAGTGGACTTCTGTGCAGGAATGCCTGATTAATAATGACTGGTATATGAATTAAGTATGATTTTTATGACCATGAGTGGGAGTAGTTAGGTGTTTAGTTCTCAAGTAGCAAGAGAATAATGGCAGTTTTCAGTTTTACTTCGGGATGCGAGATGTTAAGACGGGGTTTAGTTTAGAGAGAATACTTTGGAAAGTTGGGATGGTTAAGATGTATGGTTTGGTCGTGATTGATTGTAAGGTTTTAAGTAGGAATAGTTATACTAAAATGGGGAACGTGTTTGAACTATGTTTAGAAGCGTGCATACGTGTTATTACAATATATTAAAGTTGAAATGACAGTTGTTATAATTTAAGAGATAAATATATATAGTCCTGCTTTCTGTGTGTGTTATGTGTGATGTTGAAATAGTGTAATCTGGCTCCTGTTTCATCAACATTTTGTTAAATTGCTTAAAACCGTAACTAAGTTTTGACTGGTTATTTATATGATATATAATCAATATCATTGAAACCACATGCAGTTGTGCTGGATCCAGACTAACATCAAGATCACCTGACTGCTTTTCTTAGATTTAAGTATAACTATACACATTGTTGGCCGAGTGGTCTAAGATGCATTCTCAAAATCACTCGCCTCTCACCGCTAAGGTCGTAAGTTCGAGCTCTTCTCGGTCCAAAAACTTTATGTGAGAAAGTTTGCCGGTTACTTTTAGAAGGAGTGTGATTCTACTAAGCCTTCGTTGATGTCTTCCTCCACAAATAAAACTGGATATGTCATATATAACCTGAAATGTGTTGAAAATGGCATTAAACCAAAGTCAAGATTAAAAAAGATACTACACGCATACATTGGGGATCTGATTTACTTGTTATAAACGTAAATCAAACTGTGTTTGGCTGTGATAATCTGGAGACTGCTGATGAAGTATGAAGCTGGGTGAATTTTGTATATTAAATTATATATAGTTGCGTTTTGAGTGTAAGTAGCATTGGTTTTAATTATATTAAGATGTAAAATAGAAATACATTTTGAAACTTCTTTATGTAATTGTTTACAATGTTAATGTACAGATGATGCCCATAGCACATTATGTGTTTGTTGAACCCAGTAGTAATATGCTATCTTTACCGGGAAACATATTAACTGATGTTTGATATTTATTATCTTATCAACTGTAATAAAATAAGCTATATTTACCAGAAATTAATTAATTATAATGGCTTATATAGGATCTTTTTAAAATGTATCATCTTAGCAGATACAGTGTCAATATGTTATCTTGACAGGGAAATGCTTACAGACATTTGAAATGTATAATCATAATCGGTAACTTCAGTAACTATAGTAACACTATGTGATTTTTACCAAAAACTGGTTACAGATGTTTGACTTTTATTATGTTTTGTCAGTAACTATAATCCATATGCAATATTTACAATAATATGCTGAATCGACTACATGTGTTTGAAATGTATTTTGTTTAGTCAGATACTCTATTAGCTATAGTACATATACTCTGTCTTTACTAAAATATGATTACAGATGTTTGAGTTTTATTGTTTTGTCAGTAACTATATATCCATATGCTATATTTACATGGATATGCTGTATCAACTACATGTGTTTGAAATGTATTTTGTTTAGTCAGATACTCTATTAACTATAGTACATATACTCTGTCTTTACTGGGGAATGATAACAGATGTTTGAAATTTATTATTTTTGTCAGTAACTATAGTGTCCATATTGGTATGCTGTACTGATTACATCTGTTTAAATTTATTCTGTTTAGTTTGTCACTCTATTAACTATAGAACATATACTCTGTCTTAACTGGGAAATGATTTCAGACGTTCAAAAACAATCAACCTCAGTGCTGTTGTTTTTACTGGGTACCAGTTTTAAATGATGGAAATTCATTATCTTTATCAGTAACTTCAGTACCTTTAAATTAGTAACTATATGCTATCTTTACCGGGTACCAATTTCAGACGATTGAATTCTATTATCTTTATCAGTAACTTCAGTAGCTATAGTAACCATGTGCTATCTGTACTTGGAACCCAGAACAGATGCTGGTTTCAAAAGTCGTGTCTTTTAACCCAATCGAAAACAGTTGTGAATTCTATGCCTGTTCCACAATTCATAGAAATTTAACGCTTACTAAACTATGATGTCATTCAAACTTTCCCGGAAGGAACTGACCAATCAACATGCTCATTTTGGGAGACTTGGTCCATCCTACAGACTAAGGTAGCATACCATTTGTCTGCGGAACGGTACTCTAGTGTGACAGCACTTGTGATACTGTTTCAAACAGACGCCGTCGTGATATGACTGAACAATTGTTAAAAGTGACCGTAGATACTATATAATACAATACAATATCAATTTTGTAAGCTCAGTGGACAATTATGTTTCTTGCTTTTAATATAAATTATTTGTTCAATGAAATATGTAGTAATGTTAAACAGAAGTAAGCATTTTGATCGAATTTATGATTTTGGTTTCTATGTTTTGTCGTGATATCTCGATGGTTATATCTAAAATATAAAATTGAAAAAGATAAGTGACTTGGTGTTTTATTTAACATATGATTGGTATACATTATGCTTCTTGAAGAAGTTCCTCATAGTCTTTATCAAGGATTTTTATCAATTCACAAAAGCAACTTAAGTGCCTCACTTCAATTATATTTTTATTTATTTCAACTTATTCATGGAACATAATAACAGACAGTTAAAACCATTTAAACTGTCACCAAAACAGCTGTTATCATTGATTATAAGTCATACACTTGTAGTCAGCCCTTTATTTCATTGGGTAAATGCCTGTCACGTGCACGACACACTTCACAACTGTATATATTTAACGCTTTTAAACACGCAATTTGCCAAGTATGGGTACTGTTTCAAATCTAGATATGTGTGGGTATTGTTTCAAATCTAGGTATGTGTTGGTATTGTTTCAAATCTAGATATGTGTGGGTATTGTTTCAAATCTAGATATGGCGTGGGTGTTGTTTCAAATCTAGATATGGCGTGGGTATTGTTTCAAATCTAGATATGTGTGGGTATTGTTTCAAATCTAGATATGTGTGAGTATTGTTTCATATCTAGATATGTGTGGGGATTGTTTCAAATCTAGATATGGCATGAATGATGAACCAAGCAAGTACGGGTATTGTTTCAAATCTAGATATGGCGTGGGTATTGTTTAAAATCTATATATGTGTGGGTATTGTTTCAAATCTAGATATGTGTGGGTATTGTTTCAAATCTAGATATGGCATGAATGATGAACCAAGCAAGTACGGATATTGTTTCAAATCTAGATATGGCGTGGGTATTGTTTCAAATCTAGATATGGCGTTGGTATTGTTTCAAATCTAGATATGTGTGGGTATTGTTTCAAATCTAGATATGTGTGAGTATTGTTTCAAATCTAGATATGTGTGAGTATTGTTTCAAATCTAGATATGGTATAAATGATGAACCAAGACAAGTGTGGGGATTGTTTCAAATCTAGATATGGCATGAATGATGAACCAAGACAAGAACGGGTATTGTTTCAAATCTAGATATGGTATAAATGATGAACCAAGACAAGTGTGGGTATTGTTTCAAATCTAGATATGGCGTGGGTATTGTTTCAAATCTAGATATGTGTGAGTATTGTTTCAAATCTAGATATGTGTGAGTATTGTTTCAAATCTAGATATGGCGTGGGTATTGTTTCAAATCTAGATATAAGTGGGTATTGTTTCAAATCTAGATATGTGTGAGTATTGTTTCAAATCTAGATATGGTATTAATGATGAACCAAGACAAGTGTGGGTATTGTTTCAAATCTAGATATGGCGTGGGTGTTGTTTCAAATCTAGATATGGTGTGGGTATTGTTTCAAATCTAGATATGGTTTAAATGATGAACCAAGACAAGTGTGGGGATTGTTTCAAATCTAGATATGGCATGAATGATGAACCAAGACAAGAACGGGTATTGTTTCAAATCTAGATATGGCGTGGGTATTGTTTCAAATCTAGATATGTGTAGGTATTGTTTCAAATCTAGATATGGTATAAATGATGAACCAAGACAAGAGTGGGTATTATTTCAAATCTAGATATGGCATAAATAATGGACCAAGACAAAGCTTTCATACTTTGTTTTACAATTTTAATATAACAGTTTATCACTTTATAGCACAGTTTTAACATATTATATTCGGTCGACATATGTGAACCGATAAAAATGAAATGATAACAGATCTGGTACCAGTAGTAACACTTAGAGACATCAGAAATGATAGCAGATCTGGTACCTGTAACAACACTTGGAGACATCAGCTAATATCTGAAGTCCGGATATTTTTAAGATAAAATGTTAAATTATGATTATTATAATCAAATCTTAAAAACAGTTGACTCTCTTTAACTAAAACTCATTCAATGTAGACGTCCCTTAATTTGTTTTACTATATAAGTCACACTATAGCAAAGTACTGGTTATCTCAAATGTATTTCCTTTTGTACCCGTGACTTTGAGATAACGAGAGTGAATAGTAAAACTATTTAACTACATATATACTAATCCAGTTTTGTAGCTTTATTGGCTAATGGTTAGAAGGGCTTATGCAATGGTGGGTTGCACGCCGTCTGTTGTCTTTCGTCCGTTAGCAGCCCTTTCTCTGAATCCGCTTGCCCAAAGTGTTTGTCAAATAAAAATTAGTTGAATCAGGATGTATATGTATTCGGTGTAATGTTAACGAGAAGTATACTGTATACATGCTGTTAATTGGACAGTATTTTGTATAGCACTGTCAAAGAGGTTGTATACTGTTTGCGTAATGTTAACGAGTAGTATACTGTATACATGCTGTTAATTGGACAGTATTATGTACAGCACTGTCAAAGAGGTTGTATACTGTGTATGTGTAATGTTAACGAGTAGTATACTGTATACATGCTGTTAATTGGACAGTATTTTGTATAGCACTGTCAAAGAGGTTGTATACTGTGTATGTGTAATGTTAACGAGTAGTATACTGTATACATGCTGTTAATTGGACAGTATTATGTATTGCACTGTCAAAGAGGTTGTATACTGTATGTGTAATGTTAACTAGTATACTGTATACATTCTGTTAATTGGACAGTATTATGTATAGCACTGTCAAAGAGGTTGTATACTGTATGTGTAATGTTAACTAGTATACTGTATACATACTGTTAATTGGACAGTATTATGTATAGCACTGTCAGAGAGGTTGTATACTGTATGTGTAATGTTAACGATCAGTATACTGTATACATGCTTTTAATTGGACAGTATAATGTATAGCACTGTCAAAGAGGTTGTATACTGTATGTGTAATGTTAACGAGTAGTATACTGTATACATGCTGTTAATTGGACAGTATTATGTACAGCACTGTCAAAGAGGTTGTATACTGTGTATGTGTAATGTTAACGAGTAGTATACTGTATACATGCTGTTAACTGGACAGTATTATGTATAGCACTGTCAAAGAGGTTGTATACTGTATGTGTAATGTTAACGATCAGTATACTGTATACATGCTTTTAATTGGACAGTATAATGTGTGGCACTGTCAAAGAGGTTGTATACTGTATGTGTAATGTTAACGAGTAGTATACTGTATACATGCTGTTAATTGGACAGTATTATGTATAGCACTGTCAAAGAGGTTGTATACTGTGTATGTGTAATGTTAACGAGTAGTATACTGTATACATGCTGTTAATTGGACAGTATTATGTATAGCACTGTCAAAGAGGTTGTATACTGTGTATGTGTAATGTTAACGAGTAGTATACTGTATACATGCTGTTAATTGGACAGTATTATGTATAGCACTGTCAAAGAGGTTGTACACTGTATGTGTACACAGGTAAAAATGCCACGTATGTTTAACATATGTTTTGTCGAACATATGTTAAACATACGTTTAACGTATGTTTTACATGCGTTTTGGTTAACATACATTTCAAAACATATGTTTAACATACGTAAAGAAACATATGATAATCAGAAACGCACGTTAAACATACGTTTACAGAAACATATGTTAAACGCATGTTAAACGTACGTTTGACATATGTGATTCAATTCATATGTTTAACATACATTAAAGTGAATATATAATTATTGCGCTTAAATGCTCCACAGCACATGGCACTCACTATTTTTGGAAATATCACTAGCAGAGCCAGAGGCAGGGTCCAATTTAAGTACGAGAATCATAAATACATGTCTGACAATCAAAAACATAGTAAAACATACGTTTACATCAACATATGTTAAACGCATGTGAAACATACGTTTGTCATATGTGTTTCGATTCATACATAGGTAAAAATGTCACGTATGTTTAACATATATGTTTTGTCGAACATATGTCAAACATACGTTTAACGTATGTTTAACATGCGTTTTGGTTAACATACGTTTCAAAACATACGTTTAACATACGTAAAGAAACATATGATAATCAGAAACACACGTTAAACATACGTTTACAGAAACATGTTAAACGCATGTTAAACGTACGTTTGACATATGTGATTCAATTCATATGTTTAACATACATTAAAGTGAATATATAATTATTGCGCTAAAATGCTCCACAGCACATGGCACTCACTATTTTTGGAAATATCACTAGCAGAGCCAGAGGCAGGGTCCAATTTAAGTATGAGAATCATAAATACATGTCTGATTATCAAAAACATAGTAAAACATACGTTTACATCAACGTATGTTAAACGCATGTGAAACATACATTTGTCATATGTGTTTCGATTCATACATTTAAAATATGTTAAAAATCCTATATAATTATTGCGCTAAAATCTCCAACAACACTTAGGACATATTGTTTTAGGGAATAACACAAGAACAGGCAGAGGCTAATTTAAAAAAAAAATCATGTTGCATATTATTCATATATGTTAACAAAACCATATGTAAACATATGTGTGTCATACATACGTAAAGATATAAAAGGAACCGGCAATATTTTCCCAATATTTTATTGTTTTTCTTCTGTAGTATAGCCACAATATAATAATCATCCAAGTAGACACCATCTAGGTAGTTTCAAATTAATGGAGTGTTGTATCATGTCCAATATTTAATTAGTCCTCCTCTTCATACTTCACATTGTTGGCATACTCGAATGTAACTGTTGAAACAGCTTCACAACTGAAATAAAGTATAAAATATTCTTAATTTTATATATATAACTAGATCTGTTTTATTGTAAAGCTGTCAAATATAATGGCATCTTTTATTTCCTTTTGTGAAATAGAGGGCCTCAATGAAGATCATATGAATTAAAGAATATATCTAAATGTCAAGTATTACCTACTTCTATAAACTTTTGCATATCAATCAATACATAAAAATAATTAATCAAACAAAATTGTAAATATCTTTATTAAAAAAATAATTAAGAATTAAAAAAATAAACAGTAGATCTACCTGATTATCATGGCCCTGTGACTTCTGTACAAGGTTGTACTTTCGGTTTTGCACTATCCCATTTTCACCTCTACCAAACGTGTATTTACATCGGTTCGCTAACACACACTATGCAATAAAATGTTTATTTGAATCCTTTAATTACTTTTGTCAGAGATATGCCTATATGGTTCCACAGATTAAATATTGTCAATCAACCTCGATGTTTCCTGGTATTTTTCAAGGTAAAGGTCGGCACTGGCTTACTCAGACTAAATAAACCGTAAAACAGCTAAATATGTAAAACTGTAAAATCTGAACATTTGAACAAAGATCATTTGCGGGATTTTTTTATGATGAAGTCACTCGCCTTTAAAGAAAAACAAGGTAATTACAAGAATGTATATATATTTTCTATTATTTTAACTACAACAATATTTTTTTTTTCTAAAAAAAAGCGGGTGAACATCTTTAGGACGAAAATTGATTTGTGTGCTAGAGTTACTTCCCTTGTTGTGAACGCACAGAGCACAAATTTTATGAGTTTATAATCTGGCAAATTTAATAATACTCATCGTTTTTAATGATATTTAGCGGTTAGTATTATGTTTATGTATATCAATGTAGTTATAGATATACATCAGTATGCTATGCAACTTTCGGAACTGGAAACATTTTCATTTTAAACCATAAACCTTACCCCACCCACTGTGACTTTGTTCAATAATTATAATTTTAGTTTGCAATATTATTTTTAGAACATGTTCTTATACTAATTGTATGGTGACTATTTCTTAAATATTTTAACTGGAGACAATGTAAAGAATTTCTTGCCATCTAATTGGTATATTGAACTGGGACCATGCACAGGCAATTTTCCAGTCAGTGACACAGGCCCTATCTTGATTTAGCGTTTGGATAGCTATACAATATATAGTAAATAATGGAAAGGTAGGACACTTCTTAAAGACATATCTGGTGTGAAGGGAGAAACCACGGGACATTTAGCAAGTAAATAAAACAAAAGATTTCGGATTAAATTTTGTCTCACTAAAGTCTATCTAGAAAACATTGAATAAACAAATGTTAATTTAGACAGCCAGAATATAGTTAGCCACTGAACGGATTGTTGTGAAACTTCAGTAGACCACAGTCCTGCTTATTACCTCGATCACTAAACCTAAAGGCAATGTCAAAGGATTTTTATTCTTTATCAGTGTTTTCTCCAGAGCGCGTTTCTTGTGTTTGTGACGCAATTGAATTTCATTTGTCGCAATCAAGTTTGTTCATTGTGTCCACTATGATGCAACCTTAAAAATACAGAAATTCAAACTACACAGATTTGTTTTGGCAAGTGGGTTTCAGAGTTATTATTTTTACACTGCTAGTAGTGTTGAGAAATCACATGGTATGATTCAGGGTAGCTTGATATATACATGTGAACCTTTTTGGAAAGCAACGAGGGAGATTGGGTTTTGAAATGAGGGGGATTGGATGGAAATGAGGGGGAAAAAATTTCGCAGCATATAATTTGAAAATATTGTCATTTCGGTACAATTTTACATAATTTTTTAATAATACAAGTATATTAAACCATAACAGATGGTGTTTTGTCATAATATATAGAGAATATACAGTGTTTTCTGAAGAGCGTGTTTGTTGTGTTTTTGACGCAATTAAATCTCATTTGACGCAATCAAACTTGTTCAGTGCGTACACTATGACACAACCTTAAAAATACAGAAATTCAAATTACGCATATTTGTTTCGGCAAGCTGGTTTCAGAGTTAGTTTTACAATGCTAGCTGTTTTGGCAGATCACATGGTCTGATTCAGGGAAACCCTGGTCACGCGGTTCTACTAATTTATCTAAACACTCAAATTGGTTATTAACACTATATTTATGCAATCGCATAAACGATTATGATCACATACATAATTTTCCACGAAACAATATTATAGTTTGAAGACAACATCTCTGAAAACAAACATATGCTGCAACAATAGCACTGATATATACCCAGTTTTAGGTTGTTTGTATATAAGATAAAATGTGGAAATCATGAAACTTATCTAGAAAGTTGTTTGAAATGTACGAACGTTACTCTATCTGAAAACCTTTTTATTTTGTTTTCTATAAGGTATCGAGACGCGCATGGGCAACATTTTAATACCAGTTTAATCATAGGCCGGTCTATGTTTTTACGCCATTTATATTTCTTTAATGGACGTTTAAAAGGTTATGGAAAAAAGAAAATAAACTTTTAGAAAATTATATTTATTTTGAAAAACTTATTTTTGTTAAGCTACCATTAAAATGTTATAATATTAAGGTAACATTACTCTAAAATGATTCTAGCTATGAACCAGAAGAGAAATGGTTTTGGGAAAAAGAAAACAACAAAGTTTTGTTTTCCAAAGAGTATAATGCTTAGTAATGGTAAACATGAAGCTCAGCTGAAATATAAGATGAAATGATTTTAGTGTTTTTCATTATAAATAGTTAGGGCGATGGTGATCGAGCTGAGGCCATAACATTTGAAAAGTTGATGACCCGGTGGCCATGATCAGAAAAACTGTCGTTGGGAAGGAAAAGACTAGTTTCAGGTTTTGTAACTTGTTGGGCCAGAAGTGAAACATTCGTTTGGAAGTTAAAGTGTTTTGAAGTTGTTAATTTCAGTTTTAATTTTGATTTTAAAATTTGTATGAAATAGGAAGTAAAACTGTTGAAGTAAAATATGTCATTTTCACCTCTATTTATTTAAGTTGATTAAGTTTAAAACTAGTCAATGATGACCCCCAGATTTTTAGTCAGTGGGTCATCAATGACCCCCAAAAATTGGAGCTGGATAAAACACTGCTTTGCTATATTCATTTAGCCTCAATTTAATTTTTGTGATTTTTCTGGCATACTGTCTTAAAATGTTGTATCAAAGTTTGTAAACTATTCTCTAGATTGAATGCTTAATAAGTTATTATCAACTGTAAACAGTCATATAAAGTGTACAATTTGCTAACACATGTAGTATACAAATTATCTGTTGTTTCAGCTTTAACAGCTTATACTAGAACTGGAGGCGTTTTACAAAGGAAGAGATCTTAAAAGACCCCCAAATTCTATATGGACCTGGTAATCTAGCTGTAATGGTCCAAAATCTGTATTCCTCGCCAGTGACAATGTCTTTGAAAAAGGTAGGGAAAATTATCGTATTGATTAATATTCCTGGTATTACAAATGAAAAACAGTTTTGAATTCAATAATAAATTTGCATCTTAAATCTCTCCATTTCATTCAAAACATCGAGGTATATCATCCGGATAGATAGGTATTTAATTTATTGTTAATCATTTGTTCACTTTAAGAACTGGTAGAAGTCAATATTTTTGCATGATGTTTACCTAAGCTAGGACTGTAAGTTAACTGAGTGATATATCAAACTGATATCTTTAACTAGTCAAATCAGATAATCAGTGTCTGAGATGTGTCCCTTTTGCTAGATGGACACTTCAAAATGGAACGCTTTGTCTGTTGTCAGTCATTTATCGGGTTCTCAGGGTTTATTGTGGGGGGGGGGGGGGGGGGGGTTACAATCTACTACATGATGTCCCATATATGTTTCAAATCGCCAATACGTCTTGTTTTGTGTATGCCATATTTCAGACCTTGCTGATGTTTCATGTAAAAAAACAGTGAAAACTCATTCATAATTTAAGATTGGAATATAGCTCAGAATGGCTGAAAAGCCATCTCCTGCAAATTTTTTCCATGACAGGCCACTTGGACCACCCCTCTTGTACTTTACCCAAAACTTGCGCCATTGGCGCTTGTTTCTTGTCGGTGGCACTCACAAGTTGGATACTGCTACTTCTTAATTTAGTACTTATTCTTTGAAACATTTTGACAACCCTGATTTCTACTGGTCAATGGCCAACAGGGCTTATGTCCTGATAAATTTTCTGTTGTCCATTAACCTTTTTCTTTTAGACATGATAGCACCTTCATTTAGGCTTAGACCATATATATTTTACATGTAGCATTGAATGGATGTTCCCTAAAAGATTTGTTTAATTCTGGTGAAGTCAAATTTGAGGCTGCCACAGGGGTCACTGTTTTACATAGGGAAAATGTTGTAGACGCCATACCACCTTCATTTTTCGTTGAATCTTAACAAAACTTGCACAGCAGTTTATCTGTTATATTACCACAAGATCTTGGACAAGGTCTTGAACCAGCATGAATTCAACCACAAATGCCCCTACGACAAGGCTTATATAGACACATTTTAAGCGAAAATTTTAAAAAACATTTTCTCTGAAAGCTCGAGGCTTAATGTTTTACGTGTAGCATTGTATGGTGGTCTCCTAAAAGATTTGTTGAAACAAAACTTACAAAAAACATTGTCTCTGAAATGTACATCTGTCCATTTGTTGCCAGTAGAGCAATTCAGGCTCTCTTGGGCCCCTTGTTCATTCATACATTTTATTTCCATATAATAATTTTAGTTTCCTTTTTTATATTTTCATGAAAAATGATGATAGGTACAGAAGAGAAAATAACAAAAGACCTTATTTCTTGTGACTGAATAGACTTATGTGAATGTATTTTGGTGTGATTTGTTGTTGCTGACATGACGGTGAATACCTATGTGTATTTCATGGTCCCCACCCCCATGAGGTCTTAGGGGCGGGGCCAAAACAGTCAAATTCAAGGTAGACTTTAAGAATCTTCTTACTATTATAGGAAGCACTCAGAAACAAATTGTGAGCATGATTATTGATGACTATAAGTCCTTTATAAAATTTGTGAATTTCATGCCCCTGGATCTCACGGTTTGGTTCTGGGGGCGGGGCCTACTTTACTAAATCTTTATTTATGAAAAATTGACAAAAAAACTTTATATCTTTCGACTGAATACACTTATGCGAATGTTTTTTGGATAATCAGGTGACCGTTAAAGCCCATGGGCTTCTTGTATATATTATATGTAATGTGTATACATGCATAATTATTTATTTTCCAGTGACAAACTGGTATGGAACATTGCTGAGAAGTGAGACATGGAATAATATAGCTTAGACGGAAGAAAAGTAAACCTGGAAATAGATGGTACAGTTATATCCCTTAAACCTGAAGACAAGTGACAAAATCATACACTGAAGTTCAAAATTACATGCTGATGAGATGTCAGTCATACACATGAACATTTTTTCGAAAAATGTGCTGTTGTCCCGACTGATATTGCTATGATAATGGAGAAATTAAATGGAGTTTACAGATTATTTGCTACATATGTTATGAGAAGGAAGTATTTACAAAAAGGTAAATGCAGACTAACAACATTGTGACGCTCCTGTTGGAAGACAACAATTACTGCATCTGATTTAAGAATCTAGTATGTAAAAGTGAACCATCAATGAAAGAAATCTGCTTTTCTCATCATGATTGATATAAATGTGCTCAGATTTATTTCATTGTTCATTGTTCATTATTATTCGCTCTCATGAGCCAAAAGCTCTTGAGTTATTATGTGATCATATTATTTTATTTGTCTTTCAATCTTTCACCTTTGCTATCTATGGTAGTTTTTGTCTAGAGCATGCAAGACACAGTGTTTACAAAATAATGAATAATGATGTCAGTCCCACTGAGTACAATGATTAACAGATTTATTTGATAGTATTTAACTTTTAAACAAATTTTAAAAGAATTCATGGAGGGAAGTAAAAAATAAATGAATACATCAGATAGATGTACAAATAGATTGTATAGATTTGTAATATTTTTGAAATATTAAGTTAGTGTCATACCTTTTTCATAATTTGTTTGTATGGCATTTTATGCCTTATAAGCTCACCTTGCCAAAGGCTTTAAATGAGCTATAATTCTAATCACTTTTTGTCCATCTGTCTGTCAACAATTTCTATAAATGACATCTCTGATACCGCTGGGGAGATTTTCACCAAAATAAATATGAACGCTTCAAGCATTCTTACATCAAGCTTCTCAAGTTTGTTAAAGTTACCGATTGATCTAATGTTAAAAATGAGTTTTCATATGTTTAACATATTTTTAAAGCTATACGTTAGAACCTATGTTTAACATACATAGTAATATTTTCATGAAAAACATACATATTTAAATGTATGTTAAAGGTGCGTGGTACTATTTCCAAGAAAAAAATACTGTACTCAAACGTATGTTGAACGTGCATGGTACTTTGTTCATAATAAACGTACGTATTGGAACATATGTTAAACGCATGGGAAACATACGTTTGACATGCGTGGTACTATTTATATGAATAACATACGTATTGTAACGTATGTTAAACATATGGCCAGAAACGTATGTTAAACGCACGTGGTACTATTTATATGTAAACGTAGTGTTGTGGCACGTACGTTAAACATATGTTTAACATACGTTAAACGTATGGCCAGAACATGATGTTAAACGCGCGTTGTACTATTTATATGTAAACGTATGTTTTGGCACGTACGTTAATACGTTTAACATGCGTGGCATTTTTACCTGTGTACAGGATAGTATGCACTCTATCAGCTGCGCAACTAGGGCCAATGGTGCGACATTTTCTAATTTTAACTAAAAACACTTGAAATGGATAAACAAACACCAACTCTATTTTAACTTTCATACATTTTATATATAGTTTAAACATACATATTCAACTGTTTATTAAATACACATTACATACATATGTTTAACATGCGTGGTACTATTTATATGAAAAATGTATATATTCTAACGTATGTTAAATGTATGTTATAGTTAACATGCATGGTACTATTTATATGAAAAACGTACGTATTGTAACGTATGTTAAACGTACGTAAAACATATGTTTAACATGCATGGTACTATTTATATGAAAAATGTATGTATTCTAACGTATGTTAAACGTATGTTATAGTTCAACATGCATGGTACTATTTATATGAAAAACGTACGTATTGTAACGTATGTTAAACGTACGTTAAACATATGTTTAACATGCGTGGTACTATTTATATGAAAAATGTATGTATTCTAATGTATGTTAAACGTATGTTATAGTCAACATGTAGGTACTATTTATATGAAAAACGTACGTATTGTAACGTATGTTAAACGTACGTTAAACATATGTTTAACATGCGTGGTACTATTCATATGAAAACATGTATTGACCGTACGTTAAAAGTATGTTTAACATACGTTAAACGTATGTCCAGAAACGTATGTTAAACGCGCGTGGTACTATTTATATGTAAACGTATGTTTTGGCACGTATGTTTAACATGCGTGGCATTTTTACCTATGTATACCATCAATGTGAAACACAATAATGTCAACTAACATACAAATCACGTACTTATCATTAAGAGTATAATATAGCCAAATTTTAAATAATATATGTGTTAAACCAAGGAATTATATAGAGAAGAAAAAGCAACTGATTGAGATTTTGTGAACGCTCGCGTATTCACGCAAAATCTCGTGTTTAATTATTTTCACTGCCATTCACCTCAGGAGCACAAATCAAAATTCTTACACTGCAGAATGAAATTGCCATCAAAACAATACCATTCCCAGAAATTTGTAATTAAAATTGTGAAATACTTGTTATTACAAAATGTGTATACTGCAGCTAAATTAACGACAAATTACGATAAATTCTCCTTAAAACGTCAATATCTAACAGTGTATGTACAAGAAATCAGTTGCCTGTGAACTATGAATCATTAATTTGCAAATTATGAATCCTTTGTGCGCTTTATCATCAACATATAGTCAGGAGATGCAAGTTTCCCATTCTTCTATACAAATCCTTGGTTAAACATTGCGATCATGATAAACAATATGTCCAAATTTTTAACACTTTTTCATAATTATAAGAGATGAGATTCTGTATTAAAAAGACACACGGCAGCATTGAAATAGATTTTAACTGTATGGAAGTCGCATTTGTTAATCTATGAACGAATAAACGTATGCCACGTTTTATTTTCAAATATTACTCTTTGAAAATTAAAGATTTCACGATTTATATTTCTTTCAAATTCGTTCTACCATACCTATAAAATATGATGATATTAAAATATATTTTATAATTTAGTCAAAGTGGACCTCACATGTGGCAAAAATAGGTTTCAAGTCATTTACCAGAGTAAACACCATTTTCAAAAATAGAAAATAAAATCTGGAATGTTTTAGTTTATAATACTAATTTATTGTAGATTGATTGGGAAGAGGGCTAAAAGCTTTCATTAACCACTTTTTGGGTAGAACCAGTATTGAGTGTTGTCATCGGGTCTAGTTTGGTGTCGCAACCTCTGGCGTGAGCGGCAAGCCAAACACTACCGCTTCGCTGGGATATTTGAAATTGATAGTTTCGTCGTGTATATAGAACTTTTTTTACAAATAGTGCAGAATTAACAATTTTATAATTGCGTTAAAGGCCATTTTCAACACATTACAGGTTATATATGGCATATCCAGTTTTTACTGGTGAAGAAAGACCTCAGAAAGAATGTTAGCAGAAACAACTGTCCTTCTGCAGGTAACTGGCAAACTTTCTCAAATAAAGGGTATTTTGAACGAGCGGGACACAAACCTACGACCTTAGCGATGAGCGGTAAGTGATCTTGAGATGACACTTTAGACCACTTCGGCCACAGAGGACACTTTAGAAGCAACACAGATTGCTGTGTATCCCTTATGTAATAACCAGTTACTGCGTACAGTTCTTTTCGAGAAATTCTATGATATCAACAGTAGTCCTTCTTTCTGCCAAATGTTGTACCAGATGCGTTAACACCCACAACCAGCTCTGTGGGGTCCAGTACGATGTCACTACGGTATAAGCTACTCTGGGCCACATCTTTAAGAGATGATTCGCCGTCATGTGGCCTAACACCAGCTTCCCAGAATTTCAAAAATAAATGTTTTCTCCCTAAAAGCGCAGTCAGTTGAATAATTGAATGAATTTTTGCATGGACAGGGTTTTCGTCAAAAAGGATGTCTCGTTTGTGAGTCAATAATAGATCGATCAGTGTCATGGCCTCGTTCAGGACGAGATAGTGCAGCAAATTGTTGTCATAGGAGTCTAGTGCGACGGCGGTTTCATCGACTGCTTGCTTGTTTTCTGTAAGATACGTTCAAATAATTGATAATATTCACCTTCACTTCCGAGTGTCGTACTTATCTTTATCTTATGATGTAACGTAACATCCAAATACGTTTTATTTTCGAATTTTAAAGTTCCACCGGGTCCATACCTCATTGCAAGCATTGCACATAATAATACACTACAGCCATTACTCGTCACATCTGTCAGTCTTTGACCTAACTCTTCAAAAGTTTCCAGAAGTGATACTCGGCCAAAGAAAGCTGCGATGTGCATGCATGACAAACTATTTTGCAAAGTTGGGACAATGATATCTGTGTTGTTTTCCAACAGTTCGTTTACGACATCATCCCATCCCTGAGCAATACAGTAATGTAGCAAACTGTAACCATATACGTCATAACCAGCACTGTCAGCATGGTGACTTAGCAGAAATGACACCATACGCTTGTTACCTAGCAGGGCAGCATAACACACCAGTAAGTCGCCGGACATGTTAATGGCAGCAGGATTTCGTTTAATTAACTCTTCGAGTTCGTCATAATTGTTTTTTTCCACACAAAGCTTGAATAGTTTCATTCTATTTAACTGGTCGAGTCTTGCTTGGTTGTGGTCATATTTGCACAGTATTTTTATAATTGATGTCCTTTTCATGTTGTCAGCGTATCGAACCAAACACTCGCTTGCATTGTCTGAGGTTTTTGCCATGTCAGGATTATCTCTAAGGACAGTTTCAAACATGTCAGGCCAGTCATTGTCTACGCAATACTGGAGGAAGTTTTTATCGTAGGCGTCAACGTGTTTGACGTTCGCTTTATAGTCATACAGAATTCTTACAATATCAGCATTCTTCATTAGTTGTGCAGAATAGTACAGAATAGGCACACCTATTCTGTCTTCCAAATTTGCAAGTGTGGGGTCAAATTTTAAAATAACCTCTAGGGCTTCTTTGCAATTTTTATCTGTACACTCGTGTAGCATCGTTTTTGTATCTACAAAATCATACGTCTTTCTAAGGTCCGGATTAAAGGTCAACAAGTACTTAACTAAAGGTATATCATTGTTTGTAACAGCGATATGTATGGATGAAATGTATGGTTGCTTCCAGTAGTAGCCACAATCAACTAAAGTAACATCGTACTCCGCCAGAACTTTAACTGTGAAGAGATGGCCATGCTGTGCAGCCTGAAAAAGACCATGCACAATAGCGTTACGTGGCAGCGCTTTGTGACCATCAGCTGTACAAGTTCGTTCTAGTATTTCTTTCACTAACTCTGACCTTCCGAACCGACAGGCAATGAAATAACAAAAAACATCTGATTTATGTTCAGATATATCTGCAAGAGTTTTAAGAGCTTCCCTATCGCCACACGAACCATTCTTTATCTGATCAAAGAAAGGGTCTACGCAAATTTCATCTACAAGCCTTAACAAAGTAGTTCGCTCCAAACCATGATCTAATGTATCTGTTGCCAAAAGTCTGTCCACTAGGACAGGATAGTCTGACGGTCGCATTTTCAGTACAACTTCCTCTGGCTTACTTCTATAATAGCTAGGCTTTAGCAACTCTCGGAATACGGTTTCGGTACATTTGTGAATAACAATTTCAGGAGCTATACGACCGAATGAAACACATATCGCTTCAAGAACAGTTTCATGGAGAAATGAGTATACGTTTCCTGACGAGTCAATTGACGTCAGGTAAGTACCATCAATGTCTTCAACTGCGTCTTCAATGTCAACTATTTTCATGTTTTCTAATCCTGCGATTTCGCAAGCTATTTCACGTACAAGTTTCATGTCAATGGCGCTTGTGTCGATTTTGTGTTTTATAAGGACATATACCAAGGCGCAATATTGGGATTTTTTTCTTTTCGCCGATGATCGCAGATTTTCAATTTCTCTATAGAGAGGTTTTGAATGTTTGAAGAATTCTGCCCCGAGTTTGAATCTAGCATCGTCGCCAAAGAATAAATAGCAAGTAAAGGGGAACCCATAATATGTGTCTGTATTAATTATAGTATTTTTGTCGGATTCTGTTAGCGGTCGATTGTGACACGCAGAATAACATTTAAGCATCTCTGTTTTTTCAGATAAACTGAGACCATATTCCTCTCTGGACAAATCCAGTGAATAACGACTACCAAACAGTTCATACTTGTCTAAAGTATATCTTAACTTTGATTCCTTCAAAATACTACTCCGTATTCCCACAATGACGTAAACATTGCCGCGTTTTGCACAAGCCATTAAATTGGAAAAATATTTCTCCCATTTTTCACAATTTACCTCATCAAAATTTGTTTTTCCTATTGGGTCGTCTAAAAACACAACCATTTTCTTGTTGCTATTAACTACATTGTCCCAATGTGCAGCATCATTAATGATTGCTGGTTCCCTAGGATCAGGTAAGGATGAATCGGCAAGCTTGCGCATGACTTCCAGGGCTATTGTGGTTTTTCCGGTTCCCGCCTTTCCCGAGAGAACAACCACGTGGTCAGTCGACAGCTTGTCGAGTATCGTCTGAACCATAGTCGTTCCCGTGTAGCATTTATTTTCGGAATGGTGTTTGATAGTCGCTTCTGTGTTGTCTACAGTAATTAAAATAGTTTCAAAAAATTATTTAAAAAAAATTTAATGCATGGCTTAATGAATTTTTACTGAATGGATGTATAATATATTTGCTGAAACGAACATTGTATATACATATACACAAAATTGAAACAAATTGCATTTTAAGTCAATAATTCAGTTTCTATGTCAGTACATGCATATAATAACCCTGTATTTTATTATATATTTTTTATGATGTTTCCATGCAAGTATAATTTCGTGTTTAACTATTTATTTGAATAGGTGATTTACAGGTCCATTTGGCCAGGTTTGTTGTTTAAAATTCTATATCTGTATATCATGTTCCATGTACACTTGTCACTATATAAAAACATAATTAATTAATTTTATCTTAATTTAGTGTGCATTGAGATTTACCTGGCACTCCTGAATATTCCGTGTATATCCGTAAATAGTGATATTAATGTTGATAAACCCGAGACCAATAAATTGTTAAATCGGCATCATATTGTACTCACGAATAGCTGCACGGAGAAGGCGCCAAAGGCCCGAATATATTGGTGAAACATAATGAGTGCCAGGTAAACCTTACGGACAATATAACGCGTTACACATTACGTATGAGTCAACCAATGTTACGATATGGTCAAACCGGTAGTGTGATTCTCATGCCTTGGCGTTTCATGCTCGTACATGACCTGGTTATGATATCTGTGTTTTGAGGTATTGGTCACGCCAATTTGGTTCGACATGCCGATTACAAATATCCTCCAACCATCAAACTGGAGTTTAAGCCCATGTTTTAAGGGTAGTTATGTTGACGGTACGTTTGAAAAAAAAATGATAAAAAGTCATACTGTTATCATTCATTAATCTACCGACAGCATTAATTAGTGAACGATTGGTTACCTTGGAAAACCTGGAGTCGTATTCATCAACCATTATTGAGAATATCCTTAGACTTAGCTTGAAAATCCAAATTTCAACCTTAGATATTTAGTTTACCATGTTATATAGAATAATTATAAGAGTTTATCTGACTATATAGTAGGTGTCCCTACATGCTTGCAAATTTTGGCCTAAAAAATGCTCTCTAAATGTGTTTTTCAAAATCCATTCAAGTCTAAGAATATTCTTTGGAATGGTTGATTAATACAACCCCTGATGACGAGCAAATTATAGACGATCAACCATCTGTTTCCCTTGGTGATATTCAGACATGTGGGCAGTGAGTGAGATGTAACCGTATGCTCAATTGCATACACAAAAAATATTTCGACCAAAAGAAATCATGTACACTCAAACGATTTGAAAACGCACAGCTCACAAGTTTAATATATATATATATATATATATATATATATTCACACCAACGTAATCATTCAAAATTGCCAAGTACAAAGTTATATATCACGTTAACACTATATGAATGAATTCCATTACTGGGCATTTAGAATTACCAAACGTATAGCAATATATCCACACTTCCGATAATGTGTGTATCACACATTTACACAGTATGCAGGCGATGCATCTTTCGTGGAGAGAATAATTGCTGCTTTACGGTTTTCTTTAGCACAGTAATTCCCCTATACATAGGACCTGCTTAACCTGCATCTTGGTGTAGAACAATGTAACTGCCATTGATTGTCCAGTTATGTCTGGAAGGAGCTCCTTGATTTATACCCATAACCCCTCGTAACAAACAGTACATGTTCCGAGTTGAGTCGGGCTGTTGTGCAAGAGTGGGCTAACACCTTGCAACACTGTATAGCTACAATCATTCGCCTGTAGACTTGCAAATGGTTCAAATGCATGAAGCTGACAATGATCGTTTTGGGGGAAATTAGCGACAACTTCGTATCTAAAAAGTACACTTACCATGAATGTTCTGTTTGACTGTACAGACTGGTGAGGCTGAAAAGTAAACACATATAAGTCGTAGATAAATTAAGCCATTCTTATGTGATTTTCTTTGATATTTTGTATTTTTTAACAATCTGTTATCGAATGTTTTGTTTTTGTAATAAACAATGCACAGTGTTGAGGTCTATATAAAATTTACATACTGGGCAGTCAGGCCTAGCATAGTCTATGAACTGAAGCACTGGATTTAATTTTAACAGATAAAACATTTAATTGAAATATTAAATGTTAATAACATATACAGTCAAACCTGTCTTAAGCAGCCAGTTCAAGAAAAGGAGCATAAGTGGTCTTTTAAGACAGGTTGTTGCATAAAACAGGTTAATTTGCTCTGAAAACATAGAAATGGAAAATAGAGAATGGGGTTGCTTAAGACAAGTGACTGCTTAATAGAGGTGACCATTTATATAGGTTCGACTGTATATCAATGGTACAGTCCTTAGTTTTAAGTTCTATGTCACCTGGAACTAGAGAGAATACTATATAAATATTAACATGTGCGAAAATATTACCTTCTTTGGCTTTATCTCTGTCTTCTATTACTCTTATTCTTTTATTAGCTTCTTCAACCTCTGTAATATCGGCTTTTCGTTTAAGTTTTCCTTGGAATGAAGTCATAAAACAATTCTTAATATTGTATAGACATTTGCATTCATTTGTCGTTACTCATAAGAGCAGCCGAGGTATATTAACAGTGACTTTACAACAGCTAACGAAGTAGGCACAACGTATACTGGGGTCGTATTCACCAACCATTCTTGAGAATATTCCTAGACTTAAGCTCGAAAATCCAATTTTCAACCTTAGATATTTAGTTTACCATGACGTATAGAATAATTATAAGAGTTTATCTGACTATATATTAGGTGTCCCTGTATGCTTGCGAATTTTGGCCTAAAAATGATCTCTAAATGTGTTTTTTAAAATTCAGTCTTGAGTTCAAGTCTAAGAATATTCTTGAGAATGGTTGGTGAATACCATCCCCGTTCTGAGCGATCTACTCGTGGCGTGAGAGGAATATTGCTTCATTTTGAATTGCGCCATGTTTATTGGATAGCCACATCAATAATCCCTGACGAGAAAGTATATCGTCAATATATAGGAAATCTGGAAACTCTATATTTGATATAATTTGTCTCCGTGGTACTTAGAATCAGAAATATGCCATATGGAATGTTAACGTCTCACAATGCAGTTGTATCCATTATTTTATCACGGTAACATGATTCTTGCGCTTAAAAAAAGTCCAATGTAATTTGGTTTGAAATATTCTCAAAATGGTTCATAGTGGTTATGATTTCCTGTTGCAGATAAGTAGAGCAAAAGCTGGCATAGCATATAATGAGCATTTGAGAAGTTCTTTTTTAAAATAAATATTAAGGTGTCACTGCACTGTCTTTAAAAACAAAACTGGTCCACCTACCAGCCATTGTGCCTTTTTATGTGCGGATACATTTCTGCTATGAAATAAATACTTAAAAAACCATCTTTGTGGAATATTTTAGAACTTATCTTATATAGAACAAAGAACAAAATTCAACTGTGTAGTGAGACCTGAAAAGGAAATATCTATAAAGAAACAAATGTACTCGACTCTGCAGAAGTTAGTGAAGCTTAATGATAACATTTCAGAACACGACAAGTTGGAAAACAAAACGAATCCTATAATTGATGACAAGAAATTCTGTAAACTATCTCTCAAGCGATTTATAACTATATTGTCAACATGAATCGAAATATCATTTTAATTTGTAAAATTAACTCTTAAATAAATCGCATGTCGACTAAGTTTTAGTTAAAAATAAAAACTGCATTACTTATATTTAAAACATTATTGAATACGTAATGATGTTATATAAGGGCACATCGGTATGATATACTGAACGACACTACTAATTCGCCATCTGGGATTTTTTATGTACTAGACCCTTTGCGTATTTTCTATAAAGTATTATAGCAATGTCCTTAAAATTTGGACTTGAACAAGAAATAATATTTAGTCTATGTAAGATTAATACGCATGTGTCTGTTAATGTCGCTAAGATATATAAAAGTGGTAGGTTAGCTGTTCCGTTTACTATATATGTGTATACAGCTTTTGTATTTACCTTTCATTTCTTCGACTTCAGTTGATAGCTTACTTTGCTCTTTAGCAAGAGCTATATATCTTCGTTCTTGTTCACCATCAAGTCTCACCACTTCCAATTTATCTACCATGTGTTTATAACTTGTAGCTATACTTTTGTTACCAACTGTTAAGATTTGATCCAATTCTTCAACAGCTTGACGCACATCCGCCCAGAGTCTAGTAAACTGTCACATCATCGACAGAAGCACTAGCAATGTGAACAACGTGTTCATTTCTAAATAGATTAATACGTTCTATGTTTGCCGCAATACAACGATCAGAAGGGTCAGGACAATTCCCCCATCCTCTCCGATGAGAAAGCCACCCACCGCAAATGTTCCGAAGTATGTTGTATAACAAAGATACATCGAACTCTGAGTACGTCCCACTAGACACCAAATTCTGTTGGGAATAATTAAGTTTTATCATTTTTTTTTTTTTTCTAATTTGTTTTGATAACTTGTTTTCAGGTATGTGTTGTCTGAGCACATCACGCAAAACGCAGGCGCAAACGTCAACGAGAAGCATACATAATCTCACAAAGTTGGTTTTCTCTTTGGTGAACTCGAAAGACGAGGTCGATGGCTGAACAGACGACATTTTTGACGATGAGGATTGCACTACAATATATTCGTCATTGATATTAGATTTTAAAAAGGTATATATGCAATGAATATAATTATACTATACTAAACTAATCACTCTTTATACCAAAATGAGTATGTTATAGGCATAGTACCGCCATTGGAAAAAGGAAGTGCTTCCGTGGGGTAGTCGCATAATGGCGGTTATAAATATAATCCTCGTTTCTTCTTCTTTAATAATGCATTTTCCTTATTTTAATGCTCACATTTTTATTTGAATGGCATTATTGGTGTATTTTGACAGCAGTGTTATGTTTGAATTGTGAATTAAGAAAAAAAATTATGCTTGCAAATTGGGGTATGAATACATGATTTCGGAAGTCTACTTTCACTTTACCAACAGTGTACACACTGAGCAGAAGAAGAAAAATCTTATATGACACATGACCCCTACTTTTTCTCATCATACTTTGATAGTGTGGAGGTTGACAAACATGTAAAATAGTAAGTTTCATTTGTTTCATTTGGGTCTCTCTATGAATGACAAGCCTTCAAACTTGTATTATCTACTATAGAATAAAGAACAAAAATCGATGATAGGATTACACTTGTATGCTAGACCTAGTGCAGCTTTATGTATCAGTTTAATAATGGTTACAGTAATTGCCTCTCAGTCAGTTTATAATTTTGACTATGCTCGTTTATGAATGATATTGACCATCGATACACAAAACGTTTAAGACGCTTTTGAGGTATGAATACAACATGTATACTTTTTATAGCACTGTGCTGAACGACACACACACGCACGCACGCACGCACGTACGTACGTACGTACGCACGCACGCACACGCACACACACACACACACACACATCACCCCCAGCCCCACCCCTATCACACCCACCCGCATTCCTCACACACACACACAAAACCTCCACCACACCCGCCCACATCCCCCAACCACACCCACACCCAACAGAAATTAATATAACATTCCTGTACTGTAGTGGTGACTGAATCATTGTAATACTAAGTACCCTGTTTAGTACATACATGTATAATTTCTTTTTTATTTGATGTTTACCCGTAACAGATTGACTGCAAATATGGGGATTGGGTTTTTATGTTTGCAGTAGAGTTGAAGAGGATTTGTCAAGTACTGATACCAGTGATGATCCTTACAAAGACCTTTCCAAGCATAAGGTAAAAATGAAATGTAGAATAAGTTTAGATTCTAAAGACAATGAGAGATAAACACACAATTAGAAACATGTATTAACCAACGCGACCAAACTAAACACCCAGATTATACTATGTAAATATCGTCAGTGGTAAAATAGACAGTAAATACTGATTAATTAGCCAAAATGATAGTAAGCAAATATGAAAGAAACTTTCCTGACAGTTTCCATCAAACGATTTCGAAAACTATTGAGACATGGACTATAGCAAAGAAACAAGTAAAGGCAGGAGATGTAAAATTATTTGATACTATTCTGATATACTGACGAGTTATAGGATTGCAGACAAGTTCACGTAATATAAATATTTAAACCTTCTAGTTCATCAACTAGCTTCAGTATCGACATCATTGTTTACTGAATACACGAGAATTTAAAGACATTATTGCAGAACGAAATATTGGTGCGACATAACTCAAATCAACAAACAGACAACTAATCATAATCACAGGCAAATCTGCTGTTTTTCATTGGCCAATAGATGATACTTTGAAAAAGAACTTTAAGGTCTTAAACATATCACACAAAAGGTGTACCTAGTTTTAGACAAATATCACATGCTCCAGTAGAGAAAACACAAAAATGCAGAATACACCAACTCAACCTTAACATGCCAATTCCAGCTCAGGAAATAGTATTAACAGAAACAGAAAAAAACCGTCATGTTTGAAGAGCTATTAAAATTTGAAGACATACACATGCTCATAAACTTGTTGTTACATATAACGGAGAAGATGACACACGAGTTGAGATAAAGAAATATATTGTTATCAAAAGGGATGGCATTAAAAGTACACATGAGGAGGCAGATAATATTATTGCACAACAAGTGATTATAGCAGCACATAAACAGCGGCTTAACAGTAGTTTTAAATGATACTGATGTATTTGTACTTTAACTTCTTTATCATGTTTAGGAAACCATTATAATTGATTGATTGAATATTTAGCATCATTTAGCCATCGACGGCTAACAGACAATCAGTTAACCTAACCACTGTTTCTTGGAATTAACCAGTACTCGAGCACACCCCATCTCCGCAAGTAACTGACAACTTTCCTACTTGAATCAGTGGTTAGAGATGAATGATAATGAGAAACAATGTCGTATATCAATATCACGGAGACTGTTGCTGGGTGGGGGATTCGAACTCACGACCCCTGAATTGATAGTCAGACGCGTAACCGAGCTAATCGGGCCATTATAAATATGTGCTAAGGGGATCACAGGAAAATCTAGACTTCAATAAAACGATCGTAGCAAATGTTGGTATAATTCTCAATGGGCTGTCTGGTTGCGATACAATTACAAGGTATTATGGCATAAGAAATGAACGTCTTAAAATACGAGGCTTGGGTTTTCACTAAAGTTGGTAGGCGGAGTTAATTGTAAAACAATGCATATTTTAAGTACTTTACAACTACTAACGGATTCGGAAGCTTTTGTTGGAAATGTTAATGGGCTCATATACAGAATAACTGAAGATGGTTAAATCTTCCTGTGAGAGAAAGTCTTTTGTTACATATAACGATTTTGTAATAACTAACCATAATAACCTTGTACACTTCTACTTGTACTGTTGTTGTCATGGATTTATATATGTTTAATATTCGAGAGTTGGTTGCTAAATAACTAAAATACTGGAAATAAAGCTTCAAATTTTAAACCTAAATAATGCCAGCCATTATGTATATCGACCGAATAAAGGATTCTATATCGATTAGGACTTAAAAATCATGCTATACAAGTTATATATCGTCCAATCATTGTGTCAAAATCGTTATAATAGTAACGTGCTTTCACGGATCACTCCATTATATTTTAAATAAAAGCTGTTGACACAATTGGACATCGAAGCCCGCTTAGCTCAGTCGATAGCGGGTCGGGCTGTCATTCCAGGGGTTGTGAGTTGGGAGTTCATATTTCCTGGGCCACCATCTCCTAGATGGTTGACATGCCAGCTTACTTTTCATTTTCATTTGTCTCTCACTGCTGATTCAAGTGGGAAAATAATCAGTTACTTGCGGAGATGGGTGTAAAATAACCGTCAAGAATCCCAGGAAAGATTTATTACGTTAATTGATCATCTGTTAACGTGCAATGGCATAAAAATGATGCTAAATTTTCAAGCAAATCAAACTTCTTTGGAAAAATGGCGGCTATAATAAAGGCCGTTTTCTTTTAATTGTAAATATGCTGTGTGGCCTAAACCTCAGACACATTAAACGAATATTTTTTTACCTTAATAGTAATTGCCATCTAAATATTGCATTTCTATTTACAATATTCACAATAAGTTTTTAATAAAGTCCCTAGGATACTAGGAAATACAGTTATATTTAGCGAAATGTAAACAACTAGACATGACGCTACTTCCTGTTTCTGGTAGCCAACAGACGATTTATTCACTTCCTCCTAGTTTAATCACGGGCTGACTAAGTGAGTGTCATATTTTGCTATGACCTTTTGCCTTTTCTAATCACTGTTTTTCCTTGTTGATACACACATGGTTCCCAGCATTTTACATACATGGTTCCCAGGTGAAATGCACTTTGTGTGCAGATACACAGCTTCAGCTTTTCGAATATATTGATTGATTGATTGATTGATTGATTGATTGATTGATTGAATATTCAGTGTAATTTTTATGGTGTCGAGGGCTAATACACCATCAGTTTACCTAACCACTCTTTCATGGAATCCTGAAAGGTTAACCAGTACTCAAGCACACCCATCTCAGCATGTAACTGATAAGTTTATCCACTTGAATCAGCAATGAGAGATGAATGATAATGAGACACAATGTTGTATAAAAATCATAACAAGACTGGCCTGTCAGGAATTTGAACTCACAACCCCTGTATTGATAGTCAGATGGGCTGCCAACTGAGCTATCCCGTGCCCAGTTTTTAAATATATATGACATATCCAAGTTGAATAAGCGTAAAGGTAAAAATTGTGTTTTCACTTTGCAGGATCTGATGACAAGCACCAGATGAAACTAGAGACATCCAACAGCGAACATCGAGACGTCCAACAGCCAACACCGAGACATCCAACAGCCAACATCGAGACGCTGTAGACATTGCTTTTAAATATACTACTCAAAATTTGATAAGGACCATGTAATTTATTTCCCATACATGTTACATTTAAATGGTAGATGTATAATAAAAACTAAACGACAAGATAGAAGGTGCTGGTACTTTATATCAAAAATTATACTAATTCAATACAAGAAAACTAATTTTATACTTTTTTTAACAAATCTTAAAATTCTATTTTATTCTGGAAGGCTAAGGTTCCGAAAAGCGTTTCTGTAGTTTTCCACAGAATAGTTTGAATTTTAGTTCAATAGAACTAATATGGGTCATGGTCATATTCAAAAATTGAGTAGTACATGTATTATATTAAAATTTATGTTGTAATCAAAAATTGTAAAGTGCTTCCACAACTTTAGAACAAAAATCGAATGGACACCAAACAAGCCTATTTTAATGAAAAGAAATATATATATCAATTATCATGGAGACTGTAGCCGGGCGTGTATTCAAACTCACGACTCCTTGATTGATAATCAGGCACACTACCGAGGGGAAACTTTAAGCAATATAAATATTTTTTCCAAAGTGAAAATCTTGTCTCACTTTTCGAAAACTTGTACAAGTGTATGATAGTATGTTTAAGACTATATTTAAACTAAAACATAATAGTACTTATTTTCTGATGTTATGTGCACTATGTTCAGGTTGGAGGGGCCAGCCTATACTTTGCTCCCCTCCCCCTCCCCCCGCCCCCCCCCCCCCACACACACATAATTGAAACGCTCCTACACCCATGTAATAAATATGTTTTTTACTGAATTAAAATAAGGAAATTACTTATTTTTACGAGCCAACAAAATCTTTAAGAAGCTAGTTTAAATATTGCGTTCATAAATGTAGACCATGTTTTATAAGGTAAATATGAGAGAGTTTATTGCCTAACTACTTCACACGCGAGTTACAATAAACCTGACTGTAGACAAAAATGGAATATGATACACATCAAGTATTTGCGCAGTGGTTAATTTGTTAGTACATGTGCTATTCACAAAAACGACTTTCTGACTTAGCAATCCAGGCGCCGTGCGTTCGAATCCCCGCTCAGCCACAGTCTTCGTGATGATTGATATATGACATTATGTCTCATTATTATTCGTCTCTCACTACAGATTCAAGTGGGAAAGTTGTCAGTTACTTGCGGAGATGGGGTGTACTTGAGTGCTGGTTAAACTTCCAGGATCAAAGGAAACAGCGGTTAGGTTAACTGACCGTCTGTTAGCCCTCGATGGCATAAAAGCGACGCTTAAAAATTCAAATCAATCAAACTATTTCGATATATCAGTCACTTTTAGTTTATGTTATACATGTATATAATAATATATAGAATAAAAGAAGAAGAAGAAGAAGAAGAAGAAGAAGAACAACAAGAAGAAGAAGATTTTATTTCCTCGTCATAGGTCAATTGGGTCGAGGCCATCCCCAATATTAACCATACAAAGTTTCATATTAGTTTATGCATTAGTCACAAATGACAATGAGCAAACAGATAACAATTTTACAAACATGTATGTGTTCAATGAGTGTACAAAACAAACCTATCTAAAGGTTTATCAATATGCGTATTACGTTAATGAAAGGACTTGTATAGTTCCTTGGTTAAAAAACAACACATTACCAAACCATGTGTATATCTAAAATATATACACATTGTGTGTACCAATACCTACTTATTGCGACAATTACTTAACACACAGATATTAAACTGTATGTATGTATATATATTTCATGCCATTTACACAATTGTCAGTCAATTTCATTGTTTCTCACGAAACATGCTTATATGACTACATTTGCCATTAATATTGTTATAACTGTCTCTACACTTATTTTATTCTGTTATTACTCGTATGTTTAACTGTTGTTAGATTTTCCGTAATCACCTGAATGTTCTAAGGCTCTACACCCCATTAGAAAAGCACATTTTGGTTACATGAGATGGTAAAATAAAAGTATGTCTATGTTCTGATTTGCTCTATTCAATTACAGTTACAAGTGTGTTTACATTCCGTCAATTTTATACCCGTCGGTTTGATAACCACTATCACTAAATTGATTTACAATAGCCTGGGTCCTTTCCTTATGTTTGAACGTATCTAATGGGTGTAGGGACATTATAATTAACACATTAGATGTGTATCACAGAGGTACATACAAAGCATATTCAAGTTAACTTTCGTATTATTACTTACAATTGCTATGATCTTAATTTTCTGTATGTAACAACAATAACTGTATTTAATGAGTTAAAACACTTTAAAGTTAATAAAATCTTCTTCTTTTTTCATCTTCTTCTTTTTCTTTTTCTTCTTCTTCATCTTCTTCAAATTGAACATATCATAATAAAATTATACTGAACAGTATGTCATTATTCGATTTATTTTTATTTCTGTATTAATACATTGTTAAATGATATAACTGAGTGGTATACGCTCTAGTGTTGCATAACACGTTAAATATTCCCATATTAATGTTGATTGATTGAATTGATTGGTTGAAATTTAGCGTCATTTTTATGCCATTCAAGGGCTAACAGACTTTCCTACTTGAATCAGCGATGAGAGACAAATGATAGTGAGACGCAATATCGTATATCAACCGTCACAGAGATTGTGGCCGGGCGGGGATTTGAATTTATGACCACTGGATTGATAGTCAGACCCCTTAACGACTGAGCTTATTGGGCCCGGCCCATATACAATAGTGTATTGTGCATATATGAACCGTATAATTAACCAAACCTTAATTTGCGGTATAGTTCAAAAACCTTACAATTAGCTGTAAACGTAAAGCTTGATTAAACATGTAAATAACACACGAAAAACCTGGATTATACAGCTAGGAACGATAACTCTGATTATCGCAAAATCAACAACACATATAATGTGTTCGTTTAGCACATAATTATAAATTATAATTTGATACATGTAAACCATGATGAATTGGACAAAAATGTATAAAATTTAAATCAATCAGATGTGTATAACAAATGATATCAAAATAGAAAATTAAACTTACGATCTGTACGCGGAGCCGTCTTTATCCTCTTATCTTTTTTAGCCAACTACTTAAGTTTGTTTGACAACGGACTGATAAATATTTTAGTCATTTAGTTGTAGTCATTATGTATTGGGTTTCCAAGTATAGCATTACGTATTTTCCTTGGTCACACCAAGGAATATCCCATGTACTTCTGTTGATGTTAACGGTTTTAACTTCCTTATAAATGTTTATATTGTTTCAGATAAAAAATAAGGAAATACCAACTATAAAATGATTGTTTAGAGAAAGAGAAATAGAAGAGAGAGAGAGAGAGAGAGAGAGAGAGAGAGAGAGAGAGAGAGAGAGAAGGAAGGGGAGACAGAGATGGAGGGAGTTAGAGAGAGAGAGAGAGAGAGAGAGAGAGAGAGATATAGAAAGAGAGAGAGAGAGAGAGAAAGAGAGGGAGAGAGAGAGGGTGAGCGGAGGGGAGAGAGAGAAGAGGGGGAGTGAGAGGGAGATTAGGAAAAGAGAGACTGTAGGTTTAAGCACATGGTTGATACGTGTGCGGTACAGGCAGCCAGGATAGATATTGGCAGTCACCTGACACCGGAGAGAGAGAGAGAGAGAGAGAGAGAGAGAGAGAGAGAGAGAGAGAGAGAGGGGGGGGCGAGGGTAGTGAGGATGGGGGTGTAACTGAGAGAGAATAGAGTACCCTTATAGACAGAAACTAATATGAACATCTATACTACTGTTGATTAATAATAATAGATCAGTGACATTGACATTCGACTTTCTTAGTGTTTCAGACATATGGCATCGTAAATGATAAAGGAATAAGAACATGAATGTAAACTAATTGTATGTATAATATGTCACATATTGTTTTAACTTGTAAACAACTTGCGCTGTTTTAACAGAATTCATCCATTACTGATAAGTAAGCGAATTAATACTTCAATTTGAAAGAGACCTAGATTTGTTCCGCCTTATAGTCAAACATCAGTCAATGTCATTTGAGCTATTCATAACACTATGTCGGATGAACTATTAGTGACTATTAAACTGTAAATATCATATCACTACCTGTATATGTCGGTATATTGATCACAAATACGTCACAACTTAAATGGAATATTTTGGCAAGTAACACACACATGCTGTTAATCCAGACTTTTCCTGTATGCAGCGTACACAAACTAGTGCTTATGTATTGACGTATATCCTTTATTTACTTGAAAGTAATCAAATTATCAGTAATTGAATATTGGCCAAAACTTATGTCCCGCAATGAAGTTGTACGCAAAATTTTACATTGAACTCCGTAAACTTCCCGAACAAAGCCTCGAAAACAAGATCGGGAACGAGTCTTCACGATGTTATCCGCTGATTGATCGGAAACCCGAAAGCGGTTCGTTGAAAATGGTGACTGTAAACAAAAACAAAAACGTGGCTTCAGAAACCCGATGTTTGTAATAAAGTGGTTATGCAATTAGACACTTTAAACGCGTATATCTCTAAGTTATAAGTGTATCTTCATGCTGGGCGTGTGTATTTAGGACAGGGAATTGACGGTAATATGCCAATATAATCCCTTTAAGTTTCATACCATTTCTGTGCGTGAAGTTTAGTTTATGTTTTACGTTTGACCGTTATAACCTTTTCCTAAATTTATATTTGTGTCTGGTTAATACGACTACGGCTACAACAAATCAAGAACTTATGCTGCTTGAACATTAAAGTGGATGAGTGCACACCGAACATGATCAGGTCGAGTGTCAAAACAGGGACCCTTTGATAATGGGGTCGACGCTCTACCGTTGGACTAAAAATCGTGCGTGAATGTACAAAATATACGAAATAAATAAATAAAAATATCTGTCGAATTACTTACATCGGACAATTATCACACTACGTATTCTGGCTATTGTATCGCAAATAATAAACATGTTTACGGGATGCATCATTTTATATATGCCTTTTATTAGTCTATTTTAACTTGTCGGAAATAGATACACGTTTCATGCGTGACTTCGGTAAAGCGAGGATTCGTACTCACTATTTTTCGACTGAGTGCTATTTCGTCAATCGTGATGTTAAAGAACGATTCGTGTTTACTAAATTTTTACTCCAGTCAGTTTCTCCCGTAGAAAAAGTATGCTCGTTCGAGCGCGTGGTCCAGTGGTAGAGCACCGAACCCATGATCGGAGGGTCGATCCTCCATTACGACTATGTGTGGTGTCCTTGAGCAAGGCACTTTTTCCGCATATGCTTTGTACTTGTTCTACCCAGGAAGACTTCGAGCGTGATTTGTCTAAGTTGTAAGAACTTGTTTCACAATCGAAGTAAAATAAATAAGTTTCAAACAGTTGGATCATTTCATTTGCAAACAGTGAACCACATTTAGAACCGTTAATATTTCTAACAATGTTTTTTTTCTAAGTACAATGACATATAATAGCATTTTGAATGTCGTTTTTATTTTTAGAAATCAAGTTCCTTTAGCCATTTTGGTAGAGAGTCATGTATTGTTTGTTTGTACAGAAGTGTTTTGAATATTGAGCATTGGTATGAATTTTCATGATTTGCCTCGTTTGTACCTCGTTTTAATACTTAGCACTGATTTCAGAGAAGATGATTTTTAAATGTATACCTTTCCATTGCTTTCTAATTTCTGTAGAAGTGTCAATTCAAAATTGAGGTGATCATTGAACAATCTTTATTCAGGAAAATTAGCGTGTCAAATTATAT